>QJOB01000026.1:0-438155 GCA_004155035.1 Monosporascus sp. 5C6A
CCACCATGACACCACGTTTCCCCCCCCCCCGGAAACTTCACCAGTGATATCTTGTATACAAAAAGTTTCTATCCCTAGACGCTATCACTGTCCTAGCTAAGCCCTAGACTTTCGACCAGATTTCCCCCCTGTAGATCGCTCCGAGATTTTACCACACCATTGAACTCACCTCGCCCTCATACAGTAGAACAGTTCGAGCATGGACTCGTTGCCATGCTAGTGAACGACGACAAAAACTACGAGACTGTCTAATAAAAGTCTATAAACACGTGGGAATAACCGCAAACTAGTTTCTAAACTGCGCACAAGAGTTAACCAAAATCTGGCTGCTTCCTAATCCTGAACTGCTAAGGTAAAGGACATCAACACATGGAGTCAACGTGAGTCCATGACAACACTTACATACTAGGCTTCACAGTAGTGGCCTTAATACCGGGCTGTGCAGATGCTGGACAAACACTGGATAGGAACCAAGCAGAATCTCCGTATAATCTGCAATTCTCATCTACCAGCTGAACATTACCGTAAGTAACCTACCATCGTCTACTGATGGGTTCTGGACTCCAGGTGGGCTGTGATGACTTTTCTACGACGGATATGTGTATTCTCCGCCATGTCCTGGTTTACCTTAAGACGTCCCCACCAAATTCCTTCCTGGGCTGCACGAAGAGACCATTTTCGAACATTCGAATGTCGTAGCCTGGATTTGTAGCTGTATTGATTCATAGTCGATGTAGGTCAAGTCACGTCCTCTTGACCTAGAAGTATGGTTAAAGCACTTTATATTCCGTTCGCGGAGGTAGGTCGAGCCGCGGTCCGCTTGTATCCTCGCTCCTGGTATTCTAACGCATCTAGTCTTTCTGCCCTCTAGGTAATGAACGTGGTAGAGGGCCCGGAAGGGACTATCGTTAATTAAACATGAAGGTACTGCAGATATAACTCTTTCTACTATAATAAAATTTTCAATTTCGGTATAGGATTTCTTCTCGATGGTGGATATCACGCTTATGACATCAGATCAACCTTCAACCGAGCCATTGTCCGATTTCAATTAATTCTTTATCATAGAAGCTCGTCCGCTGAGTATGAGGCCCGTTGTCATTGAATTCACCTTGCTAATACTGATTCTCACGATGGACTCTCCCTGGCTCAGACTATCCGCTGACCGTTTCGCTGGCGATGAAGCGCTGTCTTGTAGCGTCTCGTATTTCGCACTGCCACTTCGTGATACCGGCATCCAAGACTGTACCATGGATTCTCAAGTCAGTTTATGCTGGCATAAGGGGCTAGATGTCAAGAAGCGACTGAACTTCCCCGAGTATGTCGTGCCCCTTACGGCACGGCCAAGCCATCCGCGGTGTTGCTAGATGTGATATCAATGAGCGTCTGCGTTGGGTAAATTGTGCCCGTCGTGTGCAACTGGAAGGGTATATCGCCGTCATCGGGTTGCACGAAGCCGAGAAAGTCTGGTTTATGGCAGCTCCGTCGGGATCGAAGGCTGGAAACCGTCGGCCTCGACGGTCGCGGCAAGTTGTGGTTCAAACTGTGCGCCCCTATACTGAGCAAGGAGGCAGCTAAGATGTATAAGTGAGGTATGAAGTGGGGCTCAGCGGATAGTCTAAACCTAAATCAAACGTCCGAGCAGCAACTGTCCGATGCGTTAGCCTCCCGTTTATCAAATCGCTTCTCCATTTCCTGGAGTTTCCGGGCTAGGGTCGCTTTTTTTTCAGCTAGTTAAGCAATTTGGCCGGTCAATAGGTCAAAACGACGAAAAACCTCTTTCTAAATAAGTTAAGGGCGCTCCTCCTTATTATCGAAACTTATATCTTTTTAAAGGATTTTATAAATAGGCTTAATTTCGGTGTTTCTGCTAGTAAATATAATATAAGCGATATTACTTAAAGTTTAACAATATTACTAAATAAAAGTTTATAATATATAACGGCTAAGTTAATTAATTAATTATTAAACCTAAACATACTAGGTTTATATTAGTATTTATATTGTTAAAGTTTAAGTAATAATAATAACTTAATTGTTATAATCTAATAAGGCTTGGCTTTTTTAAAAACGGTTGGAGTTTTAAAGAAACAAGATCTGACGGTAATCTAAGGTTACGCAACCGGCTTAAAAGGCTTAATAGTTTTGGTATCTTAAGCGGCTTAAATTATATGGTAATGCTTAAAAAGCTTAACGGGCTTAAGGGTTTAAATACCTTAAATGCTTTAAACTAAAAATAAGATATATACGCTTATTATTTCTTATAGTTTTAGATAGTACCAGTATATAATATAACTTAATTACTTAAATTATTTTTGGTTATTTGTTATTATTAAACATAATTAGTTTTATTATTATTACTTAGTTTTTTACTATATTATTATTAATATAAACTTTTATAATTAAATTTAGTAATTAATTAATTTACCCAGCCGTTATAAGTTATAAGCTTTTGTTTAGTAATATAGTTAGATTTTAAGTAATATAGTTAGATTTTAAGTAATATAGTTAGATTTTAAGTAATATTCGAATTGTTAATATATCGATTACTGCTTAAGTAATAATTATTTCGGAATTTACGGTTTAGTAGTTTTAAGATAAAATTAAAAAGCTCGAAGTTACCGTTTAGTAACTTACTAGTTAGGTAATGGTAACTTAGATAGTACCAGTTGGAATTTACAAGATAAAGCTTAAAAAACCTTAGTTTTATAACGGAAAGAGAAGCGTTTAAAGCCTTTTAATTTAGGTTCGGGTTTATTTTCGTTTTAAGGGACTTACCGATCCGGCAGACCAGATCCTTGTTGTTGTAGTTTGTTTGGAAAAGGATGCCTTCGATTGGTTTAAGCCTATTATAAGAGATTACTTAGAAAATAAAAATCTGATTAAAAGGAGACTATTCGGAAGGTTTTTTCCAGTTACGTTAATTTCGAAGATAAGCTTAAGAATAATTTCGAAAACCCGGATGAAAAACGAGTCGCAGCTTAATAGATTTTTTAATTGCGTTAAAAAAGGCCAGTTTTTAAGTACATTATAGAGTTTAGGAACTTTATAGTAAAAGCAGGATAAAAAAAAATAAAAAAGATGATATTTTAATCGATATATTTTACAAAAGATTAAAAGAAAACGTTAAAGATGAAATTATTAAATTTTTATAATTCACGATATTAAATAAGTATACTATTATGAAAGCAGTGAGAACCGATAACCGATAGTTCGAAAAACGACAAGAAGAATAAAGATATTTTATTTTACGGATTAAGCATTTTAAGGTTAATTAAGGAAAAAACGTAAAATACCTTTTATTTCCGATAAAATGGCTCCAGGATTTATAGAACTTGGTATTATTTAACGACGAGATATATGCCAGGTATAATATTATAATTACGGCAGGATAAAATATGTTGCTAAATAATATAAGGTGTTATAAAAAACCGATAAGAAAATATATTGGACCTTAATACTTAAAGAATTACCGAAGGGTTAAAACGGTAATAAATAAGTTAATATAATTTATATTTGTTACGATAACGAGCAAAAAGAATTACGACAGAAACTAAAAACAGCTAAGGTTTTTTTATAAGCAGCAATAAAACGATAAGTTTAGGAAGTCCGGTATACGAATTTTTACCTGGTTAACTGTAATTAGTTTTAATGCTTTGTTTACGTAAAAAAAATAACGGATTTATAAACGAATTATCCCTATGTAGCAAAAGGGTTTCGACTTTTATATCTAGACGGGATATAATTAGAAAAACCAGCAGTAATATCGAAAATTGCGAGCCTTTATTACATAAAAAAGGTCGAAGATATAGTATTAATGTTGACATAGCCGGAAGGTAAAAGATGTCTTTAGGGAAATTTTACGTATTATTTGGGATAGTATAATTACTAAACTTAGAAAGAATTAATTCAAAAAACTGTCGATAAGTACTGTTAATAAGTTATTACAGAAATCCGGTTATAATTAGCCTTCAAAATAAACTTTTAAAAACGAAAAGAGTTGCGAAAAAAATTAAAAAGTTTTTTTAATTAAAGTTAATTAATATTTTATACGGAATAGGAAGTTATAAGAAGATTAGAAAACGATTTTTGCGAAATTTCAGATTAATTATATTAATAAAAAAAGATTTTCCAACTTAAAACTTAATTACGCCGTTAGGAAGGCCAGATAAAGCAAATATAAAAAATATGCAAGCGACTTACAAAGTAAGTTTAATAGCTTACAAAGTTTTTAAAAAAAGGACGTTATTTGTAAAAAAGCTTCAGGATAGCAAAAGCCGGAAGCGATAACAAGAATTCCTTAAAATGGTTTTAAATACGACGATAAAAGTTAATAATAACTTTGTTATTTTGAAAATACAAATTGAAATATATTGGTATACCGTAATAATAGATTGCGGAACTTTAAACGTTAATTATATTACCCCGAAGTTAATAAATTAACTTAAATTGTTATAGAAAAATAAAAGAAATCGTTATATTGCCAAAAATGCCGAAAGTTAGGTATTTATTTATGATAATAGAAAAATTACATACGAAATTAATTATTTCGAAAGTTTTATTTAAAAACGAATTTAAATAGTTAATTTCGATATTGTTTTATTAAGGAATTACGACATGATCCTAGGAAAATTATGGTTATATTAATATAACCTTTTAATTAATTAAAATATTAACCAAATAAAGTTTACTTTATATTTTATCGATAAATAAGAAAAACGAAGAAGATTGTCACATTTAATTAATAAGCAAGATAACAAATGCAGGCATAAAGATACGATAGAAACTTTATTACTTAAGGAAATAAAATGCAAAAAAAGGGCATAATAGACGTGTTTGACGTATTATAGTTATGATCCGGGTATAACTTTACGACATAAACGAAATCTTAAAATATTAACCCGAAATACTAAAAGAAAATATAATTAATATATTACTATAATATCGTAAATATAAGCGATTATTTAAAAAAAATTAAAACGAAGTTATTAAATCATTGTTACGATCTAACGTTTCGGATATCTCGGTGATTAAAAAAAACGGTCGTAACAGTGCCATAGGTAGCTGGAGATTTACGTTACAGTTAAAATAGCTTTAGATGTCAAGATAAAACAGGATTTAATAAAACGGTATGGCCTTAAATACCAAGGTATGGCCGTGTAAATATACGGTATAGCTTTAAATAATTATATAAAGTTATCTATAATACGATTTAAATATATAGTTACGATTATTATTTATTTTTTAGATTTAAAAGTAGCAGTTTATAATAAAACTTAATTACGTAAAACGTATTTTATTATTATTAAACGTAATAATATAGACTTCATTGCTTAGTATTTACGATTTATTTGTTAATATAAATCGTACGTTTAAGGTTTAATAGTTGGGAACCCTTTTAATTGTTATAAGCATAACAAATAAAACTATGAAATAGTTTTTAAGGAAAGTATTTTATTTAAGTTTTACCTTATTTATAATTTAAACGAAGTGAAATTTTATTTTGCGCGCGTATTTTAAAGATTTTAAAAAAGATGGATTTGACGATTTATATTTTTAGCCGGATATTTTATATTTTTCGTATTTAAAAACATGGTAAGTTATAATTAATAATAGATTATCGACATTTTAATAGTATTATTATTAAAAATAAAATACCATTATTATTAATTACTAAAATAAAAAATTGCTTATAAGGAATTAAATGGTTTATCGTTTTAAATTTTAAAAACCGGTATAATTTAATTCGAATTAAATTAAGATAAAAATCAAAAACGGCTTTTAAAACGAAATATGAATTGTACAGATATTTGGTAATATTAATAAGATTTACGAACGTACCAGTAACTTTTTAATAAATGGTTAATTACGTATTTCGAAAGTACCTAGATATTTTTGTTATGTATTATTTCGATAATATTTTGGTTTTTTCAAAATTAAAAAACATATACAAGATATGTTGATTAAGTTTTTTAAATTTTATAGAATATTAATTTGTTAATTAACGTTAAGAAAAGTTAGTTTTATATATAAGAAATGGAATATTGAAATATATTATTATTTTAAAATATATTAAAATGGATTTTAAAAAAATAGCAGCAGTTATTAAATGGCCTATATTTATTATCGTTATAACGGTATAAGTATTTGTTGGATTTGTTAATCATTACCGAAAATTTATAAAATATTTTAGTAAGATTGTAATATTATTATCGAATTTTATTAAAAAAGGAAACGAATTCCAGTAAATAACGGAAACAAAAAAAGCTTTTTAACAAATTAAGAAAGCGATTATTAATAAACTAATATTAATTATATACGATTTAAAACGTCCAGTTAAGTTAAAAACGGACTTTTCGGATTATATATTAAATGCGGTTATTAGATACCGAAATAATTAAAAAATACTTTTTCCGATTGCTTTTTATTTTTATAAAGTAAAAGGAACAAAATTAAATTATGTTTTTTCTAATAAAGAATTCATGGTTATCGTTGAGGCTTTCCGAGAATTTAAGTACATGTTTAAAAGAAATCTTTATTAAATTAAGATTTATACCGATTATAAAAGTTTTACCTGTTTTATTATTATACGAAATTTATAGAATAATAATTACCTTACGTAAAAAAAATTAACAGAGTACGATTTCGTTATTATTTATTAAATAGGTTTTAAAAATAATAAGGCAAACGTTTTTAATAAACGACTTAACTTAAAAAATTTAATTAAAATTGGTTATAAAATTTTTGATATTACTTTAGAAAAATACCTGAAATTATAACAAATTGTAATAATTAAAGTAAGTCCGCTTAATACATATTAAAAAATATAATAATATAACAATAACTTACCCGATAAGTAAAAAACAAATAAGGTTTAAATATTGAAAAATTGTTAGTAGAATTTAATATAAAACGTATATTAACACCCATTTTACAAATATCTAAAAATTTATAAAACCTTAAAACATTTATAACGTATTTATTATTTTTAAAAATAAAAATAATAATACAAAAAGTTAAACGAAAATACGATGGTTACGTTAAAATAAAGGTTTTACGGCATAAATTATACGGAAAACTATAATTATTTTTAGTTTTATAATAATTATAGGATTTAATTATTATGGATTTTATTACTAAATTTTCTTTATCCGAAAATTTAGTAATAAGAATATATTACGACAGTATTTTCGTTATGATTAATTAATTTACAAAGTTTTCCTATTTTTTATTTTATAATAAGAATACCGACGTAAAACAAATAGCATATATTTTTTTTCCGATATATTTTTAACGTATATTAATTATTAACGGAAATTATCTTATATAAAGGAATTACGTTTATTTTTATATTTTAGTTAGATTTTAGAGCATAAATCAGCCTAAATTATAAGTTATTTAACGCGTTTAGATTATAAATAAACGGATAAACGGAACGATTAAACCAAATTTTTGAAATTTACTTCCGATGTTATATTAATTACAAATAGAATAATTAGGCTAAAAAACTACTAATAGCTTAATTAGTTTATGATATTAATTATTACGAAAATATTAAGATAACTTTAACAAAAGTTAATTTCGGCTTTATATTAGAAATTTATAAGAAAATACGCGATAACGGTCCGGTTAACGTTAAAGTTATTTTGATATCGGAATAATTTAAGTAGTTATATACAGAAATAAAAACAAAATTCGAATTTGTCCGCGGTTAAATAAAAAAGTATTATAATTAAAAAAGATTAAAAAGACCAACTTTTTTAAAGGAAGATATAGTTTACTTAATTACTAAAACTTGTCAGCAGTCACAGTGATCAAATGCAGTAAGCTGGCGTAACTTGTGTGCGATGGTTTTCTAAGTGTTCTGATGGACAAATCTAGTCCGTGGCAATCGCTCTTAAGTACATGATTGGGCGGTCAAAAGGGAAGCGGTGGACAAGGCATGTCGCAGGCTGCATCCTGCAGCCCTATACCGACAAAGCCTTCCAGCCTGCAACACCTGAAAGCACCAAATGCCGACAAAACTATTAAAATTAACCGACTAAATTAAAAGTTCGATTTTAAATATATCGGCTTATATAAAATAATTAAGAAAATTTCAGAAAATAATTTCGAATTAAAGTTATTTTTGAAAAATAAGCTTTATTTAGTTTTTTACATTTTTTTACTTAAGTTAATAGTAAATACCATTAAAGTTAATACGGGACGAAAAGATAAGGCAAAAAAGGATATATTAATATACGAAATAAAGGAAATCCTAGACGTTCGTAAAAGGAATAAACGTATTAAATATTTGGTTAAATGGAAAAATTATCCAGATTCCGAAAATACCTGGAAACCCGTTAAAAACTTCATAAATACCTAGCGTTTTTTAAAGGATTTTTATTAACGACGTCGAAACCTGTTATAAAAACCTCTTAGTTTACGTTATCAAGATTGGATTAGTTAATATCGTTAATACCAGGCCAGTTAATAAAGGTTACAGTTTGCGTTAATGCGGTAATTTCGGTAGATAACTTTTTTCGTTTTTTTAAACGAACGAACTTTTCCATAGTTTTAGCATTTTTGATATTACGACGAAATATTTCCAATTTACGACTGCGAAATAGTCGTCGTTGTTTTTGAAGACGGTCCAGTTTGTTGGCGGCGGTACGTAATGTTTCCCGAGCTTGCTTTTTTTGCGCTTTAAACGAACTTTTTTATTTAATAACTTTTTGTATTCCGTTTCGGAGGGTCCAAAAACGTTATAAGGACTTCTGTACCGAATGTAAGGCGTATATTTTCCAGAATTACGAAAAACTTTATAATCCATATTTTCTTTTTTATATAGAAAATAAGAAGGTATTGTAAAATTAATTCGAACAACCCGTTTAGTTAGAATAAAAGCGTTAGTACGTTAACGAAAACGAAGTTTTTTAACTTAATTAAACATGATAATTAATTTTTAAAAAATATTAGAAAACTAAAAAAAGAAGTTATTTATTTAAACGACAAATAAATAAATAAATTTTTAAAGGTAAAAATTCTAAGAAAAAGAAAATTATGTTATAACTTAATAAGGTTTTTTTTAAAAACGGTCGGAGTTTTAAAGAAATAAGATTTAACAGTAACCTAAAGTTACGTAACCGGTTTAAAAAGCTTAATAATCTTGGTATTTTAAGTGGCTTAAGTTATATAGTAATATTTAAAAAGCTTAACGGACTTAAAGATTCAAATATTTTAAACGTTTTAAGTTAAAAATAAAATATATATGCTTATTATTTCTTATAGTTTTAAATAATACCAGTGTGTAATATAACTTAGTTATTTAAATTACCTTTAATTTTTTGTTATTACTAGACGTAATTAGTTTTATCGTTATTACTTAGTTTTTTACCGTATTATTGCTAATATAAACCCTTACGACTAGGTTTAATAGTTGGTTAACTAGCCTAGCCGTTATATTAATTACGTTTCGTAATATTAAAGGTAACTTAGGTAACGAAATTATATTGCAAGCTGGTATTATATAAGCTATGGGATAATAGACGTATATATTTTAACTCGGCTTACTGGCTCACTACCGATAAGTTAATAATCCAGCTTATTAGCTTACCACCAGTAAGTTGGTAATCCAGCGTACTGGCTCACCATTAGTAAATTGGTGATCCATTACGTAACTCAGCCCACTTAGTCTTTTTGGCCTGTCCCTTGGGACCGTTTCTGGAGGCCATAAGCCTGCCAAGTTGTGACAGTATGCTATAAATAAACTGAAAAAGTCTGGGGCAGATCGCCCTTACATAGATGATTCCTGCTTAAAGGATCTTCTAAAGACAAAGTATGTCCTAGACAGCATTCTGCAGCCTGGACCCACCAGCCGTGAGCATTTGAAAGCACTGAATGCCGACATATATATATAATATGTTTAGTAAGCACGTTACAGCGACCGGTACAGTTATAACTAATACTAATAAAAAGCCAGAAATCCGGGACTTAAGAAACCAATAGCCGGAAAACAGGACATAAAGCAAAAAGAACAGATATATTTAAATCGGCTACTTTACTTTAGTTCTCATCTCTTTCGCTATTTTTATCAGATTAATATAAAAAGTAGTTTTCCTCCCTTATAAAACTGTCCTTGTTAGATATAGGGGATATCAGAAGTTGTTGTATTCAACTAGTTGTAGGTGCTGTTACACGCGTACAACCTTTAAGTAGCTTAGCTTCGGAACATGGATGTTCCCGATCAGTGGGAGCTTTTCCGTATTTGGGGTGCTCTTAGCACTCCTAGCTAGCTGACTGTACTGCTATTGGCATGTTAGAACTATTTTTTGCATCTGGTACCCGCCAGCCGCTCGGCAGCTCCTTTACCAGTTAACATGCAATACATTTCCCTCTTTTGAAAACTCAGTAGAAGGAAAACGAACGAGTTTACAAATCAGACACTGTGTCTGGCTCGTTCATCTGCCTAAAAATGGCCCTCTTTGCCAGCTCTGCGACCCCTTTCGCCGCACTGAACTCGGGTTGCTGGTCAACAATCTCCGGCGCGCCACCAAGAACATCATCTACCACTTTCTCCAAAACCTCCTTGAACCTTGGCATCTCAGTCGCATCTCCAAACACTAGAACCATTGAGATATTCCTTTGGATCGGACTATCTACTGCAGGAGACTGAAGCATATCTTGCACCGCTTCCCAGTAAGATTTCTGATGCCTTGCATTATACCCCAGGCGCAAATTAGCCAACCTCGGTGTTTCTTCAAGATAGTACGCATGTGCAATATGTGCTTGGCTAGTAATCAAACTGGTATATGTGTATGAGACAGATAACGCAAACAGAGATGGAATATGTAACTCCTCCTCTTTACACGCCGCAGCGTCTCTGTAATCTCTGCAGAGGCCCAGGCGGTTGCCCGCGTACGCTGCGGTGGTCGCGTAGATGGGCCGAAAGTTATAGAAGGGGAAGAATTCCAGGTAGACTAGGGATAGATATTCAAAGGCATCAAGGAGGTTCTCGGCATACAGAGCAGCGAGATGGGGGATAGAGATGGCTGCTGCTGAGACGGGCTCACCGACAAAATTCGAGGCTTCATCTCGCAGGGCGTGGATCATGTTGCTGAGTGTGCCTACGTCTCTGGAGGAAGGAAGACCGAGTTTCTTGCGGATGTCTCGCACTGTCTGGCGGGGGATGTCGTCGATTGCTTCTCCGACGTGTTGATAAGGTTTACTTACTCCGTGATTAGACAAGTGATCAGAAGGGAGGGGGAGGGGGGTGGGGTGGAAAGGGCATACTGCAAGTGTTGGGAGGAAGGGAGAGATAATCGGAGCATCATCTCCCGGTACGCTCCATTACCCTCAACTCTAGCAATCGTTTGAATGGAGCCGTTAGGGTAGGAGACGGCGACAGTCCTGAAGTCTGGTTAGATCATGCACGGCTGGGTACAATGGGCGGGACGTACGCATATGAGGGGCTTAGGTCAAAACCGACGCCGAAGTCATGAGTGATGGAGAGATGACGTTGTTTCTTCGGTAAAGACAGCAGCAGTATGCATGCTACAAGTGCGAAGAGCAATATAGCCCCAAAGTAACGAGCGAAGCAACGAGCGGCTTTTGGGAGCGCCATCTTTCGCTGAACCGATCCGGACTCAGGGAGAGCAGCGCCTTGAGGCTGGTCCGGTGACGAAGATGGAAAGTCGGCTGGTCCCGTCGCCATCTGGGAGTGGGAAATATAGGTTCTCTCTAAATAGAGCGTATTGCAGCTTAAAAGCTGGCGTGACCAAGTCGACCGCGTAGACGTTCAGACGCGTACATTAATACTTTTAGACGGCCGAATAGTTGGTGGTTCAAGCTCTACGCTACCCAAATCATGGACTGTGCGCGGTGTGCATGAAGAAAGCTGACGTCGCTGAAAGCCTTGCGCGATAAGGAAGACAGAAGGATGTGGCGTCAAAAAGATTATGTGAGAAGAACTTTGGAAGGAGTGCAGGGTTTTGGCCAACAGCGCGCTGTGCCACCTTCAAGTTGTTTGAAGCCCACCAACGTTAACGTGTACCTTAGTGAAGCCACGTAGTGGCTTAGACTGTGATCGATAACTTCTTAATGGCACCATGGCTTATTAACAACGTATATATCGGTATATCTAATAAAACTGGGAACTTACAATATATTATTTATATCCTTTTAACAGCTTTAACTTTAAAGTAATTACCGCCTTTTAAACTAACGTTATTTATATATATATATATAAAGATAATATCGTAATTCTTTCGAATTAACATTAAGCTTTTTTTTGCAACCGTTTTAACTGCTTTACAATAGCTTTATAGCGTTAATCCATTAAAAAAATATGTTTTTTTAACCGAACGTTTCTACTGTTTATGTAACGGCTGGGCTAGTTAACCAATTATTAAACCTAGTTGTGCGGGCTTATGTTAATAATAATATTATAGAAAATTGAGTAATATCGGGTAAATTAGTTACGTCTGGTAATAAAAAATAATTAAGGGTAATTTGGATAATAAAGTTGTAATATAAACTGGTGCTATTTAAGATTATAGGGAATAATAACCGTATATATTTTATTTTTAGTTTAAGGCCTTTAAGGTGCTTAAATTTTCAAGCTTTTTAAGCCTTTTAAGTGCTGTTATTGTATTGGGACGGGGTGACTAGGTCTTGATCAGCATATAATTGCAAAGAATGTCTTCGTAAATATGCTTAGTGGTAAGTTTAAACGTAGTTTATATTATATGATATTGAAATTATGATAAAGTTTGATAATGGGATTACCCTTAGCGAAAATGAACTTCTTGAAATATATACGTAATGTGGAGTAATTAATTATCCGAAACCGTATTTAAGTTTTTGTACCTTGCTTTATTTTGATCTTTTTTTTTACGATAAACTTTGTTTTCGAATTATTGTAAAAAATAATTAAAACTTAACGTAAGTAAACTTAACGTTATAGGAAATACAATGTATTAGTTATTTTAATAGTTAATTTAGTTAACGTTTACGTAATTTGTTTTTTTTAGTTTTTTTAACTTAAAGTTTCGTTTTCGACGTTTAGCTAGAATTTTTCGTTATTTTTTAAGCCCTATTTTCCGGCTGTTCCGTATTAATCGATTACTTATATTTCGTTTAGTTAAGTTATTTTTAAAGGAAATATAGTTTAAGCCGTATTTTTGCATTTTTATAGGTATTTTTTATTTAGCGGTATGGTATAATATATTTGCCGTACGCTATAACGTATGCTTGCTAATTATTAAGTTCGGGACGTAATGTATATTTTAAATTCGACGGGAATTCCGAAAATAACGATTTAGGATTAGGGATGAAAACTTTAATTGGTCGTAATAGCCTAGATGGAAAAGGGGATATTATCGGATATAAAAATGGTTCGGGAAACCGTTCAATGGAATAAATTAATCGAGGATTAAAGGTTTCGGATGTTTTAAAGTTAGGTACTGTATTTTTTCTGGTAAGCCGAATACTTAGCGGTTTGGTAATTAATTAATTAACTTGTTTTTTTCGTATGGGAGTTTATTTTTAAAAAATGGATGTTTTTTAAGTTATATTCCGGAATTATGATTCGTATTATTTTGCTTTAGGTTTAAACTTAGATATTCTTTGATTATTTTAGTAAATATAAATTTTATTTGGTTTTTACCCAATTCCGTTTATTGAATTATTAATCCTTTCTTTTATTATAATTAATTTCGCGTAATAATATAATATACGTATATAAGTTATAATTTATATATATAGAATTTAAACTAAAAAAGCATTTTGATAATTATTATACGATTAAATAAATTATTAAGTTTGTTTTTTATTTATACGTAACGGTATATTCGAAAAAGTAATCGGGTACGATTAAAGTTAAAAAGATATCGAATATTAAAACAAACCGGGTTTTCCGGATATATAACACATTAATTTAATAATTTGTTAATTCTTTTTAATTGGGACTTTAACTTAGGCAATATTTTAAATATAATCGGGGTTATTTTATTTGATCTGTTCGGTAACTTTGCTAAATATGGAAAGTAGTTTATTTTTCGAAATTATTCGTCCGGTTTCCGGAATACATGTTAAAGTATATAAGGGCAGGTAAACAGAAATTATTAATATAAAACCGGTAATATAATTAAACTATAAATGTTTTTTGTTTTGTATTATTATAAGCATACGTTAAAGCGGCGCCATAATTGTATTATGTTAATATTTTCGATTATTTTAACCGGATAGTAGGGTGATATTTTTTATAGGCGTTATTTATTAATATTATAAGGTATAATCGGTATCATTCGACCGAAACGGAATTAAAAGGCGGCTTTTTTTACGGGTAAGGGATTTACGTTTTTGTTATATATTTTAGTTAATAAACGATTTATATTTTCGTTTTTTAATATGCCGACGTTTGCTATTTGGTTAAGCTCTTTAAAATATGAAATATTTAACTTTTTGAAGCTTTTATTTTTATTTTTTATGGTACGTTTTTTGAATGATAATATAATGACGAGTTTGGGATTAATTAGAACGGACGGAAATATTTTAGATAATGTTTAGTAATTTGGGATAGTCGTAACGGATAGGGATGATATATGGAACGCGTATTTGGGTAGGTGTAAGTAGATAAGCGTATTTAGGTAAATGACGTTATAGATGCGTTGTTTTAAAAGTTGTATAGGTATAGGAAACCGTTACAAAGTAACAGCGAATTATGCGTTTAATTAATTAGGTGTTTTTTAATTTAACAAACGAATTTTTTAATTATAAAACGTATACGCCGAGGAAATTTTAGCAAATTTCATTTAAAGTTGTTTAAAAAATATAATTGTTTATTATGTTTTTTGATTAGGTATATATACGTTTTTTTCGTATTTATATTTCCCGAAACTTTTCTTTTTTTATAACTTTTCTATAATACGTTTTTATTATTTAAAGCTTTTATTTTTTATACTTATACATATTTCCATATTAATTATCCATTATAAGCTTTCGTTAGTTATTAAATTTCGTAATCTCCATAGTTTTCGCGTAAGCGGAAATTTTAGGGAATTGGTTTTTTTAATAAAAGAGACTTTTTTAAAAAAAAGTAAATAAAGCTAAGTAATACATAAGTAAATACCGGTAAGGCGAAGTTGATTAATTTTAAGGTCGAGGAAAATATGCGTTAATTTGAACAGGTTATTATTTATCGTAACCGGGTTTTATAGTTATTAAATACTGAAACGTTTTTTAAACTAATTATGCGTTGCCTCGACAAAGCTTTAGCTTTTAATCGGAAGTTAAAGTTTTCTTTTAATTCTTTAAATGCCTGTAAACCTTTAAATTTAATGTACCGTTATTTTTAAATATAAGCGGTTGCCTTTATATTCCAGTACCGATTTATTAGCGTTAATTCTTATGATTTCATACCGGTTAAGATTTTTATAACGTATAATTTATTATTTCTTAAACCTTATTTATTAATCGAAATAAGATAAAACCTAACTGGTAGCTAGATTTTAGGTACTGTCGAATAAACAGTGGGTAATCGTCGATTAGTTTTGGTTATCCCAATGCTAGATAATATGTTTTTTTTATACAGTTTTTTTTCGCAAGGGTTTTTATTAATGGTTTCGATAATTGTAACGGTTTTTCGAATTACGAATCGGGTTCCTGGATTATTTATTAGTATTGGAGTATTACGGTTTTTTCGTATTATTTTTAATCGGAAGGAAAATTTAGCGAAATTTTGGAACGATACGAACGTTATATCCCGCGTTACCTTTAAATATTTTAAGGTAACGTCCCACACTACCTCACCGGATGTACCATCTCACCGGATGGTTTTTGGCAGCTTTTAACAACCAATCCAAATAATTTAATTATAACGCAATAAATCCATTCTAATTAATTATATTCTTTGTCGTTAGCCGTATTTACAACTTCAAATTGAATGTATGCATTATATTAAGGCTTGCCGCGGGTATATATTGTTATTTCTTCCTTTTAACCGTTTTGTAGCTAATTACCTATAACAGCTATTAACCGCAATTTTTTACCTTTACCATTTTTATTTGGTAAAAGAATTTGTTTATCCTATATAGTAAGTGTTTTCTTTTATTAAAAACGTTTGTTTTAATTATTTTAAAGGCGTATAATCGAATTGTTGTTCCGATAAATCCTGCAATACCACAACAAGCCTTACGACGCGCTTAACGTGCCCATAACAAGCCTTATAGCCTTGCCATACAGCCTCGTAACGCGCCTTGTAACAAAGCCCTATAGCTTTCCAATACGACATATTTCGCAAATATCTTCTACGTATTAAAGCCGGATTAAAAACGTTCGCGTATATAAGTTGGAATTTCGGTCGGTAATAAGTTTCTCGTCGGTTGGCTTTAATCCGTACGAAATGGGGGTAATATTGGCTTGGACGCGTTAAAAAGTAATCGGTCGCAAATCGGTTAGGAAGAAATAATAGTAATATAGCGTTTGTAATAAGTTTTAACATAATGCGTATATTTGTTTTAAAGTTGTAGATATAATTAGCGATAAAGAATAACGTTAATTAGAATAGATTTATTACGTTGTGGTTAAGTTATTTAGATTGGTTGTTGCGAGGTGCCAAAAACCATCCGGTAAGGTGGTGTATCCGGTAAGGTGGTGTATCCGGTAAGGTGGTGTATCCGGTAAGGTGGTATAGGAGGTTAAGTACTTTATTTATTATAACCTAAT
Organism: Monosporascus sp. 5C6A; assembly: GCA_004155035.1. NCBI lineage: Eukaryota > Fungi > Ascomycota > Sordariomycetes > Xylariales > Monosporascus > Monosporascus sp. 5C6A. The sequence goes on from QJOB01000026.1 coordinate 16,705, forward strand.
TATGGGTTTATTATTAATTGTTATTAAATACTTAGAAATATGTTTATTAATATCGTAAACGGCGTTATTTAAAGTTGATATATCCGATAGCGAATTACTGGCGAAGGTTTTTAATTAGTTGCCGACTCCCAGTTCGATATAAAAAATAGATTCGCTTTACCGGGAATGCCGCAGTTGCGATTAATTTTCGTCGAATTATTTCGAGGTGGTTTAATAGGTTAATTTATAGCTAAGCTTATTAAAAATTTTCGATATGTTTCCGGATTATTTATTTAGATATTTAATATTCTTAATTTCGTGTTTTGTAAGCTGTACGAAAAACGATTTGTATTTTCGGAATATTTTGATTAATATAGTATGTATTTATTTTTTAAATATCGGGTTTTTTCCAGGTTTCTATAAAGGATTTTGTAATAATTGCGTCGGGTTTATTGAAAGGTATAATTGTATATTCCGGAATAACGCCTATTAATAATTTAAAGCCAAGTACTTCCGATTATTACAAATCTAAAAGGATTTACGTAATAGTATTTATTTAATAATCCGAAATCTTTATTTCGAAAAACTTAAGCTTCAAGTTATAGTTACGAATCGTATATCCGATTTAAGGTTCCGATTTAAAGTTCGTATAATATAAACTGGTATTTAGTAATAAATCGTAGTTATTTTATAAAATAATCGTAATCTAGGTTAGGCAAGGAAACGAAATACGTTTTTATATAGCTTAATTTCTTGTAACTAATGCGTTAATTTCCTTTTTAATTTAATCGGACCGTTTTTAAAGTGTCGTTATCGTTTATAACCGTATAATTGTCGAACCGACCGTTCGGTATTTATACCTGTATATTAATTCTTACTGGCTTTAAGGTTTTAGGTTGCTAATTTTTTAGTAATTCGATATTAATATTATTTGGGCTTTGGGCTATTGTACCGTCGGGTCGATTAGGTAATGGTTTCGTCCAGTTATTTTCTTATAAATTAATCGACTTTTAATATCTTTTTTTATCTTTTATAAATTGCTTTAGTTGGTTGGTAGGAAAACTTCCTTGTAATCGCGTTCTATTAATTTCTTTTAATTAATAAGTACTTCGATTAGTTATTTTATTAATTAAATACAATCTTATTTATCGGTATTAAGTTTATATTTCTGGATATAGTTATGTGCCTTATTATATTATATGATAACACTAAATTATTTACTTTTAAAGGTTTAATTCTTATCTTATTCCGGTTTTTATAATCGGCAAATTTAGCAACTTTAGAACGTTGTTTATTAATCACTTGGGCGGCTTTAGTTACATTCTTTGCTTTTCGCTTTAATAATTGGATCCGTTATAAAATTAAATTTTCTTTCGGGGTATTTGGATTTTAGTTTATAATTTCCTAGGTCGAAATTATTGTTTCATCGGTTATAACGCCTTTTGCCTATATAGCAGCTTATAAGGATTAAGTCCGTAACTTTTTATAATGGTATTATCTGCAAAAACTATCTTTGGTAATAATCTAAACCATTTTTTACCAGTTCCATTTAATACTTTTATTAAGGTTTTAGTAATCGGTACATAATTTTTTTCGATTAATCCTTATCGCTAAGCAGTATATGCGGCTTTAATTTTCCGTTTAATACTTAATGCTATATACGTTTTAATAACCTTGCTTTTATTTTTTAAGCTATTATTAATTTTAATCTTAATCGGAATGCCGTATCGGAAAAAGATATGTTCTTTTAAAAACTTCTTAATTATTATTAACGTAACAAATCGCAAGGCTATAACTTTTAAATAATCTAACAACTTGCATCTCGTTTCGACCGTAACCTTATATCTATTATCGTCGGGCATAAATTATACATTAATTATCTAAATAACTGTTATATTAATAAATTATAAAAAACCGTAACCTTTTTCGTAACGCCGATTCGCCGTTTTTTGGTATTTAGGGTACGTAAATATTACCTTCTGAATTTGCCTATAAATACCTTTTTAATAATAAAAAGTTATTATATGTCGATAAGTCGAATTTTTTTTATAACCAAAAGTTTCATAGTATTATTTAAATACCATATTACGTTTTTATTTCATATTAACAACTTTTCAACTATTATAGCGCTTGTTAGCTTTTCGCTATAAAATACCGTTTTAAACGAAATGTTTTGAAGCTTTCATTTTAAAAGCATTTTTTTTACGAATCGTAGCATTACGGAAACGATTAGGAAATCCCAGAAATATCAAAAACCTAACGTACTTTTGCAATTTTTTAAATTAATTACTAATAAAAAGTTTCTCTCCCGTTTCCATTCCGAAGGTAATATAAGTTATACCTGTCATAATCAAGTTAAGCTTAATGATATTTAACTGGATATTAATAAAATCATTAATTTTTACTTCCCACTAATTGTTCAGCGCGTCGGAAGGCCTCATTGGCTTTTTAGATAAATTATTTACAACCGAATTATTTTTACTTAAAATATGCTTAATTTCGAAATCGAACATTCTTATCCAAACAATTTATTTAATAAGTATAGTTTCCGGTAAAAAGCTTAAGAAATTATTAATTTAAACTATAAATACTTTAACGTTAAGTTTTAAAGTAAATTGGATGCCATAAATATAATTCCGAAATCGTTTTAAAATTTTAAGAACCGTTTAATATTCCAATTTATTAATATTATAATTTAGTTTAGCGCCTTTTTAAATATCATTTTTATAACGAATAAGGTGTTTAACGACGTTAATTAATTAATTTAAAGTACTTTTGTAACCTTTTCCGTTTACGTCGGTTTTTATAATAATTCTTTTATACTAAGGTTATAGTTTAAAACAATCAAAATCGGGATTATTATAAAGTTTTTCTTTAGGATTTCTATTGCCAAATTTTAATTAAGGCTTTATTTAAAAAGTTGGTTCTTACGGAATAACCGGGTTAAAAGTTTAACCTTTAAAGTATAATATATGATAATATCTGATAATAAACGGTAATATTTAAAAAGGCTTTAATTTTCGTAAGGTTTTTATTAGTTTAATTTTTAAAATCTTAATTACTTTAATATTATTAAGTTGTCAATTATTCGATTTATAAAAAATCGATTATACTAATAATTTTTTAATATTATTAAAATCTTGCTATATTAATCGTTGTACCGGTAAGTTTATAACTTAATAAATTTATATTTATATTTATTATATATTTATAAACGAATCGTCGAATTCTAAAAAAATCTTTACCTTATTATATCTAATTTTCAAATTTTTAATATTAACGTCGTTAACGAATGGCCGGGTTATATTAGATATCAAATTATTTAAAAATTTTCTAATTACGTAATAAAAAAAACCATAAAATTAATAAATCCTATAAGCATAATAGTATACCTAAAAAGCCTTAAAAAGATCGAAAACGTTATATAATTCTTATTAACTAGAACTAACGTAACTTAATTATAACCGGAAAAAGAATTTATTAAGTTAACTAAAAAATATATAGCAAAATTTATAAAGAACTTTTTATAATTCTTTAATATCTACGCGTTTCGTAACATAACAACGTTTAATTTTATTACGCAATTAATTAATTACAGATTATTATCTTTTTTTATAAGAAATTAAGCATTTTTATACGTAATATAAAACTGTTTAAATATTTTTTTAAATTCGTATTCGTAATACGTTAATTAGTTTATTTTTTATATTAACCGGTACTTTAATATTTTTTATTTATCAAGCTTTATAAGGAATTATACGAATTTGGTAAGTAAATATAATACACTCCTCAATTTTTCCGTATTTTTTTCAATTCCAAGTTAAAACTACCTTTTTTCAAAATAACATCTTTTTAAAAAAAACCTTCTTAATACGGGTAAACTTGTTGCTTAAGTAATTAAAAATAACTTTGGTTCTTTTTTCGGTAAGCCTAGTACTTCGAGATATGTCGAAAAACTTGAGGAACAAAGTTACTAATGTTATGACGACCGTAACTATAAAAAAGAATAAAAACTTTAAAAGTAAAATTTCAAGGTATAGATAGGTTTCCTTATTAGTTACCGATTAATAAGTATTTATGAGATTTGAAACCCGTTAAAGAATAAAATTATTATTATTTAAAACGTATAATTTAACAAGAAAGGTATTTTTTAAGTGGTATAAAAAACCTTAAAAATACTTTTTTTACGTTACCGAAAATAAATTACAGAGTTTATTCCCATAGGTTTACGTACTTAATTAAGTTAATAGCTACTTTATATATATAAAAGAAAATTAAAAACTTAAGTGGAATAATCTGATTATCGGCTGGGTAAAAGAAATAGCTTTAAAATAACATAGACGTTTAAAGAAACGTACGAAGTATGAAAAAAACAAACTTGTTTGTAAAAAATTGATTATTTTTATATAACCGTTATATTTAAAATATTTCCGTCCTTTGAATTATCGCCGGCGCTAACGTTTGCTTCGATAATTATGACGATTATTATGCCGACGAAAAAAGTAAAAGTAACTTTAACTTTTTATTAAACGTTTTAACTTAATATAACGGTAGAAAACGAAAGTATTTTACGGGTTATAAATATAAGTTTTCCGTAAGTTCCGTATCGAAAGGATAGTTATCGGTACGATTATAGGGTATGAAAAACTACGTTTAATGTTAAACGGATGGCTTATTTTATTAATAAGATCGATAATCGGCCGGTAAGTTACGAAAGCTTATGGAAACAATAACCCGAAATACGCGTTATTTTAATCGGAAAGGTTTTAATATATTAAGAATAAAGTTAGAAATAAAGGTAATACTTAGGTCGCAGGGCCGGGTATATAGGCGAAACCTACCGTTACTGCTGTAAGGCTATCAAGAGCTACATATATACTTATTAAGAAAGATATTTTTAAAAGCCGAAAAGGGTTAACGTACTACACAAGCTTACCGGATGCACAAGCTCACCGGATGGTTTTTAGCATATTTTAACTATCTAACTTTAATTATCCATTTCTTAACGCTAATAATATGGAACGACTTAGAAAAAAAGCCAGAATGAACTTAGCTATTTAGGTTAAAAAACGAAACCCGAAACTTAATTATGCGATATTTAGTTTTATATACGAAATTCCTTATTTTACGATATACGATAGATATACCAGCAAACTGTTTAAAGTTAATATTATCTTTAATTCGCGAAAATTCAAGCCAACCGAAAAGAAATTTATTGTTAACCAAATTTTAAACCTAAATACGCAAGCGTTTTTTGTCCGGCTTTAATATGTTAAAAATATAAACAATTTATTATTTACTTAGCGTATTACCGATCGCATCGGGGTTAATTAAACGTCGAACTTTGTTCAATGGCAAAAAAAAATTCAAAACGCGTTTAAATCGAAAAATCGATTATTAAAAAGTATTATGCGAAAATCCGGAAATATTTCGTAAATAATTCGAATTAATTCGGATCATAATCGTAAAATACGGTATCGCAAAAAAGATTATTTATAATTTCGACAAAACGGGGTTTTTAATAAGATTTTTAATAATATACATTATAATAATTATAAACGCCGAAAAACGTAAAAAAATTAAATAAGCTTAATAAAATAATTAAAAATAAGTTATAGTTATATAAATTATTAATTTATAAAGTTAAATTATACCGTTATTTATTATTTTAACGGGAAAAGCTTATTTTAGATTTTGGTATTACGATATTTATTATCTGCTAATTAAAAGGTTCAAATTAATTATAATAATTAAATAATAAACGAATTAAATTTAAAATAAATTCAATATTTCGATAAATATATTTAAACGCGTACGAAAAAAACGAAACGTTCTTTTATTTTCGACGGTTACGAAAGTTATTATTTACTGAAATTTCAAAAATATTACGCGAATTACGATATTATTACTTTTTGCATACTTTTTTATTTCTTTTATCGGTTTTAACCTTTTAACGTATTTTATTTTTCCATTTTATAACGTATATATGCGTTTTATATCGAAAATTTAATGCGATGCTATTATATTTATACCGCGAAAAAAGATTTTCTCGTCCGTTTTTATAACGCGTTTAAAGTTACCATAACGTTCGATAATATCAAATCCGGTTTTGTAAAAGTTGGTCTTATTTTATTTAATTTTAATAACGTTTTTTCCGATTTAGAAATTCCTTTAGTTGGATTTACGCCGACTGTTTCGCCGTTTACCTTTGCCGGTTTTATTTTCTCTTTACCGTCGAAAACCCCTCGAAAAAAAATGAAATAAGGACGATATTTATAGAAAAAAATTAAAAATTACCAAGGAAGTTCGCCAATAAAAATAATTAAATCGGTTAATTTTTTAATAAAAAGTAACTTAATACTTTTATACGAAAACGTTTTTTTAAAGAGAAAACCGTTAAATTACGTAAACTTATTTTTTTAATAAACGTCGAAAAAGTAAATATAAACGTTTTTAAAAAGGAAGAACATTTATTATATAAAAGAAATAAGTTTTTTTGGCCGAAAAAAAAGGGGTAATAAAAAAATACAGTTAAGAGTGGTTAAAAGTAATTGTCGTAAAAGGGTTAAAATAAAGGAACGGAAATATAGCATTTGCGGTAAGTCCGAATATAATGTACGTATTTATAAAGAAACTGTAGATATGTTTAATAACGAAGAATCCGATTAATTTAAATTGACTTTTAATATTATGGTTATGTTATTTAGATTTGTTGTTAAGAAGTGCCAAAAACCATCCGGTGAGCTTGTGTATCTAGTAAGCTTGTATAGCACGTTATTTATAAAGTTATAGAAATATGTAGTTTTGGAAAATCGCCGATTAGTTCGTTATTAAAGGGAAACAAGTCCTAAGGTATATATAGATATACGTTTATAAATGTGATAAGTATGGTTAGTTATTGAAATGCAAGATTCGTTTTGTTATATAAAAGGATTAAGCTTAAGAATATTTATAGCGATATACACGCATTCGTTTTAGCTTGAAGGTTTTTTAAAACCTTAATAATTATTACGGTTAGATTCGACTTAAAGTTTAAACAGTATAACGTATAACACAAGCGAGCGAGACATACAAGCAAACGGGACACTTTTTTAATATTCCAATTACTTAATTACCACCACTTATTTCTTAACAAGCACAATATGAAACGACTTACAAAAGCATCCAAAATAAACCTAGCTGTTTAAGTTAAAAAAGAAAATAATTCAAAATTTAGTTATAAGAAGCTTAGTTCCATTGATAACGTCCTACGTATTGTTTTAAAAGCGCGATTTAACGGTAAATGCGCCCGAACCGATAGAATTTCCAATTTGCGAAAGTTAACGTCGACCGAAAAAGAAATTATTATTAACCGAATCCTTAATTTAAATACGTAAACGTTGCTTATTCGGCTTAAACATATTAAAGATATAAGGAATTTATTATTTACTTAACGTATTATAAAGCGCGTCGGAATTAACTAGGCGTCAAATTTTGTTCGACGGCAAAAAAAGCTTTAAACGCATTTAAATTAAAAGATTAATTATTAAAAAATATTATCCAAAAATCCAGAAGTATTTCGTAAGTAGTTTAAGCTAATTCAGGTTATAATCGCAAAATACGGTATCGTGGGGAGAAAATTACAATTTCGACGAAACGGGTTTTTTAATAAGACTTTTAATAATATACGGTATAATAGTTACAAACGCCGAAAAACGTAAAGTATTTAAATAAGCTTAATAAAACAATCGGAAACAAGTTATGATTATATAAATTATTAATTTGCAAAGTTAAATTATACCGTTATTTATTATTTTGGTGGGAAAAACCTATTTTAAATTTTAATATTACGATAACTTATTATCCGCCAATTAAAAAATTAAAATTAATTATAATAACTAAATAACGAACGAATTAAGTTTAAAATAAATTTAGCAATTCGATAAACATATTCGAACGCGTACGAAAAAAACGAAACGATTTTTTATCCTCGACGGTTACAAAGATTATTATTTAATGGAATTCGAGAAATATTACGCGAATAACGATATTATTATATTTTGCATACTTTTTTATTCCTTTTATTAATTTTAACCTTTTAACATATTTTGTTTTTCCGTTTTAAAGCGTGTTTATATATTTTATATCGAAAATTTAATGCAACGTTATTATACTTACATTACGAAAAAAGATTTTTTTGCCGGTTTTTACAACGCGTTTAAAGCCGCTCTAATGTTCGATAATATTAAATCCGGTTTCGCTAAATCTGGACTTGTTTTATTCGATCTTAATAATGTTTTTTCCGATTTAGTAATTTCTTTAGTTATACTTACGCCGACTATCAGCTAGCCAGGGTGCTAAAGCACCCTAGCTACGCTCTGATTGGAGGATAATTGTTTCGTTGCTGGGTTATACAAAAGCTGTACGCGTACTAAAAAATTACACAATTAGCTAAATACAACAACCTAATTAACATCCCCTATATTTAACAATTAAAAGTCTTATTTGCTTAATTCGAGTAATTATTAATTACAATGGGGTTGCAAAAGTCTCGGTAGATGCCGTTTTCCTAAACAAACTTATATATTTCTACCTTAAATCTTTTTACAACAATAAGGGATAATAATAAAATAAAAATAGAAATACTATAGATATTTACAGAATATATAATTTGGCTTATATAGTATTTAAAAAAATAGCGCTAACCTAATTAAGTAATATTTCAAACCTAAGGCAAAACTGGAGAAAATCCAAAAACTTAAATAACTTACGTAATATACTATATAATTTAAGTTTAAAGCTCTTTTTAAGTTTGTAACATAGATGTTAATCTTTATCAACTTTTATTTAATTTTTATATATACGTTATAATGCTTTTTTTCAATATTGAACAACTGGATAAAATCGAGTTATTTTTTGACCTTTTTTAATTAAATATATATATAGCCAATTCATTATTAGTTCAGATATGTTAAAAGGCGCTAATATCTTTATATTAAGCGATGTTTTAAAATTTTACTTTATAATAAATAAAGATATAATTGTACTTTAAAATATTCCGAAATCGATTTTCGAATTTTGGATAATGTAAGTAGTATTGCCTAGAAAATATGCGATTAACCGATATTCTTTTCTTATAGGGTTATAATTATATTTCGCAATAACTAGATATTTTAAATTCTAAGTTATTTTCAAATCCAGATAGAAATCGTGAAGTTATGTATAATCAAACCTAAAAAGTGCTAGTAGAAAACATGTGATATGGAGACTAAACCGAGACATTTGCAACCCGACTATAATTAACTGTTACTAGAACAATATAAGCTATATATTAGTAATAATTATCTTAGTATACTTTACGAATAATAATAACGACCGTACCGTTTATATCTTTTGTTATTTATAAAGGACCTAAAAACTAGGACCGTTTTAAGGGTGAATTTTAATTTAAAATGTAAGCGTTTGATATTTACGACTTTATCGATCTTAATTAGTTATTTTAATAGCTTGTTAAACTTATAAAACCTAATATAACTTCTTATCCGAAACAACGAATTTGTTATATAACGCGGATTAATACCTTATCCTTTTCTTTATTTTTAAAAGGAATTACCGAAAAGATCAATGTTATAAAACACTTAACAAATACCTTTAAGATAACAACCGAAAGTAAATAAACCTATAATTAAGATTTTACGGCGTATACCTATAAAAACCGTAAATACGATACTTTTCGAAAAAATATTAACAACTTTATTAAATAAATCCTGAAATTTATATTTCCAACAATTAAAAAGATAATTTATTTTTACGGAAGAACTTACGGAAATGGTACGCCAAAATAGCCGAATCCGGTAGGATATATAACTATAAATTTTTAATTAATACCTAACGAAAATATAGAGAAAAATTAAAATAAGCCGCGAAATTAAGTAACAAACTAAGCGAATACATTATAAAATAACAAGAAATAATAATCTAAAGATAACGATACGGCGTTTTAGAAAGGAAAATAACAGTTATATAAGTTAACGATTTATATATAGCTTGAATTCCCGTTATAGAAACCTGGATAATTACTTTTTAAATAATAAAAAAGGTTAAAGTTAATAACGGAACGATTAATTATTAAAAAGTAACGGCTAATTTTCTGGATTATTATATTATAACTTATCTTTTTTTATAATACGAAATATAAAGGTATCGTTTCCGACTTTTTACGGAATTTCTGCAAACCTTGCTAATTAAAATAATCTTAATCAAAAAGATAACAAATTTTCTAACCGTTAATCGCAAAGTAAATTTTCTAAACGAAAACCGAAACGAAGTAATTAAGGAAGTTTTAATACGGACAAAAACATTAATAAGCGGAAACGCGAAGAATTAAATGCTTAAGGTATATGTTATAAGGCGTATTTAAGCCCGATATACAGTTTTCTTTAATGTTATTATGCGGTTTTTAATAAAGCTTTGGTAAAATTTATACTTAATAAAATAACTAAAGGATTAATCCGAAGTCGAATAGTTTCCGATTAATCCTTAAAGAAAAAAATTAACTAAATATCAAAATCTATAAATAAGCTAATTATATAAAATATAAATTAATTTTTAAAGGGAATAAAACAAATCCTAGCATATTTCCTAATTATTAATTAACGGGCTACCATAAGCCTATCGTTTTATCTTTTACAAAATTTGGTTATTTTGGATTTAAGGTTTATAATATACGTTTTTAACATTATGAATAAATTCCTAAATTTTAAATTAACAAAATAAGGTAACGGAATATACGTAAGCAATAACTCTGTCCCGGTTAAAAATATAAAAAGGTTAATATATTATTTCGAAGCTTTAACAGTACGAAAACGTTACAATTATATAATATAATTTATTACAAACAATTCGCTTATATTTTAATATTATTTCGATAGCTTCGAAAGAAACGTTTCTAATAAGATAACCGAAAGATTTATAATTATAATCGAAATAAGTATAATTAAATTATAATTATTCTAATAAACAAATTTAATCAGTTTATTATCGAAAATATTAACATAATAATGTTTCCTGTAACCCTGGTTATTTATAAACGAAATATTAACTTATCGATGCCGAAACCGTTACGTACCGGTAACGGTACCTTATGGCATTTACAATTAAGTTATCCAGGCCTTAAAATAATATCCTAGTTATAATTTTATATTAAAGGAATCCGGTTAAAAAGTTTTATAATTATCGAATGCTAAATATATGGAAAGGCAAAAGCTAAAAAGCAAATACGCCGCAAATTTAAAAAAGGAATATCCCGATTAAAACAAAAAATAACTATTAATTTTATCAACTTCGAAAAAAACCTTAAAAGGTATAAATACGTTATATTCGTTACCGATAAATACTTAGGTTTTATTTGGGATATTTACTTCAAAAACCGAAAGCAAAATATATTAATTATTACGTTCCAATACCTATTAGGCGTTTTAAAAAATTAAGATAAGGTTTTTTTTTATAAATAATCGAATATGATAACGAAATTTTAAAGAATTACTTACTTCGAAATATCCTCCAGTCGCTTTTTTTTAATATTAAGCTTAAGCCCTTAATACCGCATACTTAGGCCCAGAACAGAGATACTAAACGTTTAAAGGATGTAATTAAGGAAAAAACGATTGCTATGTAAAATAGCGTTAAGTTATTTACGTTTTTGATCGTATATATCTTTAAAGTTGTAATATATTTATATAACCGTACCTTTAAATACGCTTTTCTTTAAAATAAACCTTATACGAGGTTTATTATACTTATTTAATATACAAAAACGGCGTTTTAATATTTAATCGTAAGTGTTAACACGCTTATTTACAAATTTACGGCTATATAACCTATATTATAATAACCGTTACTATAAAAAAAACTAAATATTTCAAAAATTAAATATCAAAACGTAAATAAATTTCCTTATCGGTTACCGATTAACAAATATTTACGAAATTTGAAATTTTTTAAAGAATAAAGTTATTATTATTCAAAATGTATAATTTAACAAGAAAGTTACCTGTTCAAGTAATATCAAAAAATTAAAAAATAACCTTTTTTACGTTTCCGAAAATAACTTATACAACTTATTCCAACAAATTTACGTATTTAATTAGGCCTATAGTTACCTTATATATATAAAAAATAAAAACTTAAATAAAATAGTTTAATTACCGGCTAAATAAAAAAAGTAATTTTAAAATAATATAAACGTCTAAAATGACGTACGGGATAAGGAAAAATAAATTTACTTACAAAAAATTAATTATCTTTATATAACCGTTATATTCGAACCATTTCCGTTTCTTAATTTATTACCACCGCCAGCGTTTATTTTAATAACTATTACGATTATTACGCTAACGAAAAAAATAAAAAAAGCCCTAAACTTTTATTACGTTATTTAATCCAAAATAAAGGTAAAAAATAAAAGCCTTTTATAGGTTATAAACGAAAACTTCCCGTACGTTCCGTATCGAAAAAATAATTATCGGTACGATTATAAAATCTAAAAAGTAATGTTTAACGTTAAACGATTAACCTACTTTATTAATACGATTAATAACCGGCCGGTAAATTACGGAAACTTAAAAAAAATAACTCGAAATTCGCATTATCTTAATCGGAAAAATTTTAATATACCAAGAACAAAATTAAAAAAAAGTGTTACCTAAATTATAAAGCCCGATATATAGGCGAAACCTACCGCCACTATCGAAAAACTATAAAAAGCTAAGTTTATATCCGTTAAAAAAGTTATTCCTAAAAACCGAAAAGGCTTATTTGCAAAATTATAAAAATATACAATTTTAGGAGATCGTTAATTAATCCGTTATTAAAAAAAAGACAGATTCTAAGATATATATAAATATACGTTTATAAGTTTAATAAATATAACTAGTTTGAAAAATACAAGGTTTGTTTCGTCGTACGAAATAATTAATAACTTAAAAACATTTATAGCGATATTTACGTATCAACTTTAGTTAAAAAGTCCTTTAAAACCTTAATAGTTATTATAATTAAATTCGACCTAGAATTTAAGTAATATAACGTTATAAATACCTTCGTTTACGTGAATTTATTTTACGAAATATATATAAAAACGGCCTCGGAATACCTTTAATATAATAAGATATTCCTAATTAGAAAGGTATTATACGGCCTAAAGAAATTGCCGTTACTTTAACCAAAAAACTTTATTAATACGTTTAAAAACTTAGGATTTAACCCCGTTCTTTATAAGCTCTATTGGTTTTTTCGTTAAGGGGTATTGTTTTTCTTTTATGTCGACGATATTATCGCCGCATATAGCAAAAAAGACCAAGCCTTTATCGATCGGTTAATTTAGCAAACATAGAAACGGTACACCTTTACAAAAAGTAAGGATTTATAATAATTCTTAAATATCGAAATAATTAGAAACAAACCTAACAAAAAAAATCTGGTTATCTTAATTAAATTTTATAAATAAGCTAGTTAACTTAATCCTTAAAAATAGCCTAAATAACTTCCTAAAAACGTTAATAGTAATTACCAAGTTATTACTAAATCCTAATTTAACCCATGTAGGTTTTATTAATAAATAACAAAAAAATCGGTTCTATCCTTTATATTATAATCTATATACGGCCCGATATATCCGTTGCAATATCTCGACTTACCTAATTTAACTTAAACTTTAATAACGTATATTATAAAACAACTAATCGCGTTATACGCTATCTAATCGGTATTAAAACGTTAACGTTACAATTCGATAACGAGAATTCGTCAGATATTTAAAGCGACGTTTTTTATACAAATAATATATTTGATTAAAATGATCCCTAAGTCTACGTCATAAAGTCATTTAAAGAAATTATAAAATAACATGCGAATAAATAAGATATAATAACTACTTCCATAACTAAAACAAAATTATTATCTTTAACGTAAATTATTAAAAAGATCTTTATTTGTTTTTCGACTAATTAAAGAATTAAAAAGTAATTTAAATATTGAGCCGTTAAATATATAATATAATAATCAGTAAATTATACGGCTTATTAACGCCAACGTTGTTTTTTAAAGATAAAATTACGGTACGTAAATATATATAATTATTAACTGCGAAAAGTAATAAAAAAACTTAATTAAAATGGATTATACGTTTATAAACGACATATTAATTAATAAATTAATTAAAGCCTTATTATGAAAAATCTTTAGGTACTTTAAAAAACAACTAAGATTAATAGATATTATAGAAATCTTGAATTACCGTAGGAAAACGTTTAAAGCGATTTTTAATAAGGAATTAATTAATTAAAAGGATATAATTACCGGAAGAAAGGTTAAATAAAAGCTATAGCTTTAGAAAGTAATTAAGTATAACGATTAACGCCCCGAATTCTTTAAGGCGTTAAAGGGGTATGTTAGCTAGCCAGGATACTAAAGCACCTTAGCTACACTCTAATCGGAAAATAATTGTTCCGTTACTAGGCTATACAAAAATTGTACGCATATTGAGAAATTGCACAATTAGCTGAATATAATAACGTAACTGACATCTCTTATATCTGATACCGACTGTCTTGCCGTTTACTTCCGTTAATTCCATTCTTTCCCCATCGTCGAAACCCTTTCGAAATATACAAAAAATAAAAAAATAAGGATGATACTTACAGAAAATGTTTAGAAATTATTAAGGGAACTTGCCGATAAAAATGGTTAAATCGGTTAATTTTGTAACGAAAAGTAACTTGATATATTTGTACGAAAACGTTCTTTTCTTAAAAAGACCGCCAAATTATGTAAAATTAACCATCTTTTCAGCAAACGCCGAAAAACCAAATATAAACGTTTTTTTAAAAAAAAAGGAATACTTACTATACAAGAAAAACAAGCTCTTCTGGCTAAAAAAATGGGGTGATAAAAGAATACAGCTAATAACGGCTAAAGATAATCGTCGCAAAAAGGTTAAAACGAAAAAACAGAAATGTAGCGTTTGCAGTAAGCCCGGATATAATGGGCTTACTTATAAAAAAGCTATAAATACGTCTAACGAAAACGAATCCGATTAATTTAAATTAATTTATTGCATTATAGTTGTCTTATTTGGATTTGTTATTACGGAATGCCAAAAAGTATCCCGCTTGTTTATATGTCCCGTTTGCTTATGTTATACGTTAACATTATAAACGCTTTTATTAATGCGTACTTATCTTATAAAATTTATATAAAAATGCTTTTAAAATAACCTTAATATAGCAGGATACTTTTAATTAAAAAGGCATTATACGACTTAAAAGAATTACCGTTACTTTAATAGAAAGACTTTACGAGTATATTTAAAAACTTGGGATTTAGCCCCGTTTTTTATAAGTTCTGTTTTTTTATTAAGGGGTGTTACTTTTTTTATGTCGACGATATTGTTACTGCGTACAATAAAAAACTAAGCCATCGTCGATTAGTTAATTTAGTAAATACAGAAACGGTATATTTTTATAAGAAATAGGAATTTATAATGTTTTTTTAAAATCGATATAATTAAAGATAAATCTAACAGAAAAATCTAGTTATTTTAATCCGACTTTATAAATAAGTTAACTAATTTTTTTAAAAAAGTTTAAATAGTTTCTTGAAAACGTTAATAGCAAGTGCCGAATTATTACCGAATCCTAGTTTAGCTTATCCAGGCTTTATAAACAGATAATAAAGGAAAATCGATTTTATCATATATGTTACGGTTTATATACAACCCGATATATCCTTTATAATATCCAAATTTGCCCGATTTAACTTAAATTTTAACAAAATATACTATAAGGGAATTAATTGCGTTATATAGTACTTAATCGGCATTAAAATGTTAACGTTGCAGTTCGGTAAAGAGGATTTTATGGATACCTAGAACGACGCCTTTTTTATAGATAATATAATCGACCGAAAAGGTTTCTAAGTTTACGTTATGAAATTTATTGAAAAAGCTATAAAATAACGGATAAATAAATAAAATATAGTAATTATGTCTATAACCGAAACGGAATTGTTATTTTTTGCATAAGTTGTTAAAAAAGCGTTATTTACTTTGCGATAAATTAAGGAAGTAAAAGTTAACCTGCATATAAAACCGTTAAATCTATGGTATACTAATTAGCAAATTATAAGGTTTTTTAACATTAACACTTTTTTAAAATTAAAGTTACAGTACGTAAATATAGATAATTACTAATTACGAAAAGTAATAGAAAAAAGCCTGATTAAGTGGATTATACACTTACAAACGATATATTAACTAATAAACTAATTAAAGCCCTGTTATAGGAAATCTTTAAGGGTTTTAAAAAGTAGCTAAAATTAATAGACATTACAAAAGCTTTAAATTTGCGAAAGAAAACTTTAAAAGCATTTTCTGATAAGAAATTGGTTAATTAAGAGGACATAATTACCGGAAGAAAGGTAAAATAGAAAGCTGTGGTTTTAAAAAGTAATAAAAATGTGGTAATTAACGTCCCGAATTCTTTAAGGCGTTAAAGAAGTATATCAGTTAGTTAGGTGTGTTATAACATATTAATTACAGAATGTTACGCTTTGATAGGAGGATAATTGTTTCATTGCTAGGCTATACAAAAGCAGTACGTACACTAGTGTCTAGTACCCACTTCCTGAATTTACCCACTTTCTGAATCGGTCCGCAATACCAAATACAAGGGTATTACTAATAACACTCCTTAATATTTTAACGAAAACAGTATATTATTGATTTATTCCAATTGTTATTCGAATTGTATTTTTTTATTAATTTCCGACCGATTTCCATAACTCCTTTTAGGAAATCCTTCGCGTGCCGTTATTTGTATTATTTAACGGAAGTTTTAGTAGGTTTTTTAGTTTTTATGATTTGCTTAATTTCCGGGAATATATCGTTAGGGTTTTTAGTTACTGTAATATGCCTTTAAGGCTTTAAAGTTTTTAGTTGCATTTTTAGATTTTTGTTATTGTGACGTAAGGAGGTAATTTTAACGGATTTAAGGTTAAGGGCTTTGGAGGTTTTCCCGAATAAAGTCCGAATATCGCGAGGGATAGCGCCTTTTTGCGAATTAATGGCCCGGAGTTGATTTAGGACGTCCTTGCCCTTTTTGGGCGTGTACTATACCGTAGAAGAAGCCGTTGTTGGTTCCGGGGCCGTTGTTGGCTCCGGAGTTAATTGGCGTAGAAGCTTCCTAATTATTTTCGGGTTTTGGAACGGTTTATCCGCGTTAAATAGTGAGATACCTGTCGTTTTAAAGCCCGAATGTATATTTCGGAAATTAAAGGTTTTTCTTAAAATTTCGCGATACGTTTTTAAAAAACGTTGTTTATTAATAAAAGTCGAAATTGCGAAAAAGCTAAAACTTAACGTTTATTTATATTAATATTGCTTTAATATAGCAAATACTTCGATATTAAGCGGTTATATGATATAAGAATTATATAAAGGTATATATAAGTAACGTACTTTATTTCGTTTGCATTTAGTTATGAATTCGACCGTAATATAGATAGTATGTTAATTTAAAATAAAAAGTTTTTAATCGTTTGGATTAAAAGGTTTCGTTTTGGGAAAATATACTTTTTAAAGTTATTCGAACGCGATTTTAAAGTTCGTTTAGCCCGATTTATTAGCCGTATATTTCCATTTGGAAAGATAACGCGGGAATTATTATTTTTAAAGGGTAAAACCGGTAAAGATTATTACAGGCGTTAGCCGTCGGCCGTTAACCGTAATGGTTTCGATTATCGTTATTTAAATTATTACTTTGGAAACTTTTCGAGGCTTACGTTTTGTAAGGGTATTTCCGATTACCTTTTTTTTTGGTTTCGTTTTTTTGTACGTTTATTTCGTCCATATTTACGATATTTTCGTTTTTAATTTTTAGTTCGCGGATAATAATTTTAAACCGTCTTTAGAAGTTTCGGATTTTATTAAGAAAGTTAAAGAACGTGCGGGAGATTTCGAAAGATTTTTGTAACTTTTTTTAAAACGTTAGGTACCGGTTAATAAAGCATTTAACTTAGTGCTTTCCAAAAAAAAATGGACGCTTTTATTCGCTTGGTTAATATATTCCGTTATTTAACGTATTTTAAAGTCGTACGGCGGTTTTTTATTAGTTTTTTCGTTTAATATTTACTTTGTTGGTTTTTTTTTTTGCAAAAGGCTAAGGGTTTATTAATATTAATAACCTTGGGCGTGGGATCTGGCGCCTTTTTTTCGTATAAATAAGGTGCTCTTTGTTATACCCAATTTGTTAGCCGTGGTTTTCTGCTTAACGTCTGTAGCAACTTCTGCCAAGGTCTATTGCATGCAATACTCATCGTCAGGCCCTATTCCAAATTAGAGCTTTAGAAACGCGTTGTGGGTTAAGTAATTGAGGAGTGTTGATAAAAGGAGTGGGTGTTAAAGGAGCGAAAAATTTGATTCAGGAAGTGGGTACTAGACACTAAGAAGCTGCGCAATTAGCTAAATACAACAACGTAACTGACATCCCCAATATCCGACAATATGTTACGACCTAACAAACTACGGCCTCCAGAAACGGTCTCCCGCGTACCAACCAAATATTAATATAGGGCGAATTACGTAACATTTACCAATTTACTAATAGTAAACCAATAAGCCGGATTATTAAGTTATTAATAATAAGCTAATAAGCTGAATTATTAATGTATTAATAATAAGTTTATAAACCGGATTAAAGTAATTACGGTTATTAATTTCGATAATGTTATTAATTTAATAATTTATAACATAATATAATTTCTTCTCCCTCGAGGAGACGTAACTGTGTATGCATTTGGATAAAATAATAGATTGCTATTTAACTTCTAGCTTTACTACCCCCTTCCGTCTTGCAGGTATCTCACTTTAACGCGACTCCAGATTGCCTAGTCGTGCTTTCTTATCCACGTCAGTTCCTTTCCGAATTTTGGAAGTTCCTTGCGGTTTTAAACAGCCGAGCAAACCAGCGCTCGTAATCTTCTAACGTGCAATGTTCCAGCAGCTGGATTTCGGAATTGTTTAATTTATTGTCTTTGTTGTCCTTATCCCTTTGTACCTTCGCCAGTAGTCTTTCCGTTAAATCGAGGTTATTTATAATAAATTCGTAAAAAGGTGAGTTTTTGGTATCGAAAATAAAGTGGTACCCGAAAATTAAAAAACGCAGTCGATTTTCTTTGGAACAACTTTTTAAATCGACAGTTACGTCGATTGCTTTAGATTATGCGGTAACTTTTCTTGAATGGATTACCGTAAACGGGACGGTTTCTGTCGAAACCTTCCTGTTCCGGATGATTGGTATTTTGTATTCGTGTAGTATATTGTATTATTTTGGCTCGTATCTTAATTGATAAGAACTTGAGAAGGTGCCGTGGGAACGATCGAGGTTGGACTTTCTAGTCGTGAAACGGCGAGAGCTTGCAAAGCTTTTCATGCGCTTTTCATGCGCTTTTAAGGTTTATCTTTTAAGGTTTACCGTGCAAAGCTATTCTCTCTAGCGGGCATAAGGTTTACCAGGGCCGAAGCTTGTCAGCAACCACCAGTCGGAATCGGAGTAACGCACGGGACTGAGGTGTGCAATTTATCCAAACCGTGAAAAACTATTTGAAGAGTTATCGTGTTTGAAGATACTGGGTATAATATCTATCGTGAAAATTAATCGTGGCATGATTTCTATGTATTGGCTCAGCTTTGTTTTCCAGGCTTGGACCCATATGTTATCTTGCATAATATAATTTCCTTATTTAAAATACACTTAATAATACGAAGCGTAAATAAATACTTTTATTGCTTAAAATTTTAAAATACTCCTGCTAGTATAAAGCTTTTAATCTAAGGTTTAATTATTTGTTAAATCTTAAATTATTATACGTATTAAATCTTTATAATATTATTAGATTATGAATAATACCTTTAATATTTATGTCGGTTAATATCCAATCTTTAATTAATACCCAACCTTAAGCTAAAACTAAGAAGGTAAAAAACTAGATCTAATAATATTTCACTCAAATGAAAACTACCTTAGTTTAAATTAATTTTTATTAAGGTTAAAACCAAGAAAACCTAACCTTACGATAAGAAGATAATATTTAAAAATTTCTTATTTAAGCAAAAGTTACTTCCATTTCCAGATCTTTAAGAAACGAAGAGATCAAAATTTTGCCGTTTTAATATTCTTAATAGAAAATACCCTTAATTAATTCGAACCGGTTATACGGAACTATTTGGAATACGCCGAAAACAATCAAAAGCTATTTATTAAAACCCTATTTCTAATTACGTCAATTTCAGGAAAGATTTAGAGGCTAATTTCGAAAATCACGATTAGAAACGCATTATAATATAATAAATTCTCCAGCTTCGACAAAACAAACCAATATTTAAATACGCGGTAATATTTCAGAACCTTATAACCAAAGCCGGAAAGATTAATAACAAAGGAAATAATTCAATTGACATATTTTATTAAGCATTAAAAAATAATATAAAAAATAAAATTATTAAACTTTCAAACCTTGATACGTTAAGCAAATATATCACGGAAATAGTTGAAATTAAAATTCTTTAGTACGAACGGCATATGGAGATAAAAAGGCAGTAGTTTCTTATACAAAAAGGCTATCGACCGAATTATGGTCGAAAACGTAATGCACTTTCTACTTCCTATAGCAGAACACCCGGTCTTATAAAGTTAGGTACCGTTTAGGAAAAAAACTGAAATTAGATTTAATGCTATAAATACTTAACCGTAACGACGGTTAATAGTAGGCTTATTAGTATCGGATTTATATACGAATAAAATAACGTACCATACAAGCGAGCGGCGCGGTTTGCACGTAACTTTCTTCATATTAATTTAAATTCGTATAACTTTACGAAAACGTTATAGAATTATATAAAGTTTTAGAAATAGATTTACAACTAAGTCTTTAAAAATATAGCGAAGTTGCACGCTAATCTAATCCGTTTTGGTAATTGTATATTCTTTCTTAACTTTTTTTAATATTAAACTTAATTTCTTAATAAAATAGCTAATATTTGTTATAATGTTTCAAAACTTTGCATATGCCTTTATAAGTATATATAAAGTATTATATTATTTTTTTCTAATGTTCAACTAATTTCGTTTAGATAATATAAAAAAGGTGGGTCCGTTTTAAATGTTAAATTTATATATCTTCCTTTACGTTTTGAAATATTAACTTACAAATTTTGCCGATTTCTTAACCTGTGTTACATGATATTTACAAATATTACAAAGTTGCATTAAATTCGATAAAGCTTTGATAGCTTTATGCAATTCTTTATAACCTTTTAAAAGGTTTGAAATTTAATTTTATATATAAAATAATCAAATCTTAACGCTTTTTAACAGGGTTTTGGAGGTATATATAAAACCCGATATAAAAAATAATATTATTTCAAAATCTATTCTTTAATCGGTTACGAAATGGTTGTTTTATAAGCATTTGAAAAAATGTGGAAAAAGTCACGTGCAAACCGCGCCGCTCGCTTGTGCGCGCCGCTCGCTTGTATGGTACGTTATATCTACAATATATTTAATAACAGCATAAAAACAATACGTCAGTTAACTGGAATCCGTTTACGCTACTTTAATTTTAACTTTAAATTGTGTTAATTAACGATTTTTAAATATTCGATCTGGTGAAGATAGTTTCCTATATATCGTAGTGATCGACGAGGAACTATCATATTTTACTAAAATATAAATTAAGTTTATAAATACGTTTTTGGAAAAAACTTTTAATTAATTAATTAACTGATATGGCTTTAAATAATATATATCATTTACGTTTAACGTTTAAAAAATAACCTTATTATTTAATTATAATAATAATTAACGCAGTTTATAAGAAATTATTTAATTCTTTTTATGTTAAGCGCGATATCGCTCGATTGTATATATATTAATATTAATCAAAGATAATAGTTTTTCGTTAATATAATCGGTTTCCGTATTTAAAGTTGATAAAGTTATATTTTCGTAATGCCATTAGTCGTTTTCTATATTTAGCTTTTCGATAAAAGCTAAATAACGTTTTAATAACTTCGAAACATCCTATATTTAACGAATTATTTATTAAACCAGCTTTAACACGTTATTGTTATATTGCTATCAATGGTCGATATGCGTTTTAACAAGACCAATATAAAAAAAGGTGTGTGATTCGTAAGCTAAGTGTGGCCTCGACACTCTGATTCGAAACAACAGTACCTTTCCTTTCGCCCTATGCGTTCCTACTGTTCACAGGATAATTCCACGCCTGGTACGAAACCCAAGCCTGGAAGATACCAACAACCAAACCACACACCCCCAAAACAATGGCAATGATCACCCCCACGAGCGTGGCTAGCATCACATGTCTCGCTTTGCTTCTCTGCTCCAGCCATGTCTCCAAGAGCCCTCGTGGTTTCGGATTCTCAATCTCGTCGTAGAGGTCCATGAGCCGAGATCCCCAGTACTGGTACGTGATGTCGTTCTCGTGGTAACGCCGGAACAGGGCGGATCCAAAGCGCAGACAGTCGGGATCAAACGATTGCTTGGAGACGAGAGATCGGAGCAAGGCTTGAGACTCAGGCTCCAGTGGGAAGAGGACCTTTTGGAGAGAGTCTAATGTTTCGAGCGCAAGCTGACGGGGCAGATTCTCCCTGTCATGGGTCAATTCATCTTCCCCGAGAGTATATCAGATTTATGTTTCGTCTTACCTCGGTACCAGATTAGCAGACCCTAGTTCTCTGCTTTGAGCCTTTGAGGCCATCAAATGCTCCTTCAAGACGCTGGTGTGATGGTAGATCTCTACAATCCCTGCGTTCCGGTCCAGCTTGAGGTGATTCCGGAGGTCGTTGGTGCCTTTTGAATTTCAGGCCGGCAACTTTCTTGAGCTTAGTTGCTGTCAACCGTGCCTTTATATCAGGAGCAGACTCGTTCTTTTCGTTCAGACTGGGATGGTCTCTCATCGGGAACCTTGATGAGATGAACTCAAGGAGCGACTTGTCACTACGCCACACGCTCGGCTCTTCGCCTGATTCCAGTAGACCACCGGCCTGGCTTTCGATACAGCAGTTCACCATTGCCATTACCCTCATCGCGAGGTTGAAAGCACGATGCTGGTCACTGAGAGGCGGTTCATTCTCCTCGACTCGACTCGAAAAGTACTCCTTCGTCAATTGAGCTCGTTGAATGGTGGACTTCTCCTTTAGGAGGCAGATGATGTCGAAGAGGTCTTCGTGCGATCTTATTGCTTGAGTTGTATCTGGCAGGAGTAGTTCTGGAACGTAAGACGCCGTCACTTCCTTGTAATACTGGAAAAATGGCTCGAGTCTCGGTGACCTTCGCTGTGGGCATTCTTCTCTCACGCAAGGCTGCGCCACGGAACAACCCGCACATAGTGTCCAGTCCCAGAGGGTATGACACAGTGCTTGTAGTTGGGCATCTGTCACCTCGTCCAGAGGGAAAGTCGGCTTCGAGATACTCATTGTGCGGTTTGGCAGAAGGATGAGAATCAATTAGAGTAGATGGAGGTTTCGGGTATCTCAAACAAGTTCGATCCAATCGTGGCAGTGCAGCATGTGTTAGTTGCGTGGCGTCCTATCATGATCTTCGTTGGAGGCCTCAGCTCGCTGGACACGTAATTCGGCTGCTGCGAGGCAGACTCGAGGCAGAGTAGCTGTGTGCTCGCCACCCCCAACCTTTTTCTCACATAGAGGAGATACAAAACTCGACTTTTCCTCAGCTCAAATTGACATATCCCGTTCCACGGCCATTATTTGCGACGCAAGACTGAAAATGGTGAGCGATTCGGCAGGAATCAGCACAGCTCCGGGCCGTCGCTTTGCGAAGGAAGTCCTGTCGACTTTCATGCCACTGAAACCAAATCCCACCGATCCTCCCCCCTTGGAACCTAAATCCTCTCAAGACGAAAAATCTCTTCCAGACTCTGGTTATGGCACCAGTTTGCCCTCACCAGATCAGAGTGAGGATCGCGACAAAGCGAAAAAGCGCGTCATCTCCCTCCCCCAAGAGGCCATCCCGTTTCCATTGGCCAGTCAAAAAGATCTGCTCGTGCTCAAGAAAGAGGTCGATCGGGCGACAATTACGCGGTTTAATGAAATCGTCCCCGAGATTGAGCGACTGCTGCTCTCCTACCTCAAGTCGAGCGGCGGACTTTTCTCGGCCCGAGCACGATATGGGCCTATGGCAATCCGCCTCATGGTTCTTGGCCGGACCGAAGCTGACGCCAAGGAGTGCATGGTCGTGTTCTGTCCTACCGGCCTTTGCAAGCGTGTGGAACAGTTCTTTAACAAGCAGCAGATCGTCAAGGATCTCTGCGAGCCGTCCGATCCTGTGTTGCCTTCATTCAAGGTCATTGTCAACGGCCACGCTCCGCGATTGAGAGTTGCGTTGTCAAAAATCCAAGTCCACTGCGCCTCGTCTCAGCTGTCGGAGAATACCTTCTGTGGGAATCCTATACGGTTTGTGAATGAGACCGGAGATGTCCGACATGCGACTTTCGGCGGCGTCATCAAAGTAGTGGGCAGCGATGGCCACTTCAAACTTTACGGATTGACGGCGGGTCACAGTCTTCTTGACTGGCAGGATCCCGACACATCAGCTGACACTTTACCCGGGATTCATATTGCATTAAATGCCGAGGACGAAGATGCCGAAGGAGACGAGAGGCAAGACAAGTCAAGTGAGGGTCTTTTGGAGACCCAAGACCCCTTCATCCAGGCGTCCACGATCCTTCTCAAACCCGAGCAAGACGAGACTGTCCAATCATGGGCCTTCACAGAATCGCAAGAGCTCGGAAAAATTCTGACGAACCCAGACCGTGACACGGACGAGGATCAGCTATACCTTGACTGGGCCCTGTTTGAATTGAACAAGTATTTGCCAAATGTATTGGTCACCGTGGAATTGTCGGGACACATCAGGAAGCACCCGCTCAGCCTGTGTACTGAGAAACTTTCGCCAGAGACTCCTTCTCAGCCAGTCACCATGATAGGGGGATCTCAAGGCTCGAAATCCGGCGTTCTCTCGAAGTTGCCAGGAAGGATTATCATAGGACCTGGTGACTCCTTCATTGATGCCTACTTGCTGACGTTGGATGAGGGCTCTGGTAAGTCTTTCAAATGAACAGTGTGAGTAGCTGAACTAACAGCGATAGTCTCCGACGGCGACTCAGGCTCCTGGGTCGTTGACCCGGCGACGTATGAGGTCTACGGCCACGTGGTTGCAACAGACATGTTTGGTGATGCATACGTGGTTCCACTCATCCATACCTTAGCGGACATCCAAAGATGCTTCGGCGCGAAATGTGTCGACCTCCCTTCCGCGGTAGACTTTTCCATCAGAGCACTCGCGGAAAGCTCGTCAGCGGCAGGCCAGCTCTTGAAATGGTCTGAAACGGAGCCCGATCAGTTCCCGAAGACTGGAAACGAGTCTCCTTCGACCGACGTGATAAGCATGCAGGGGAGGATCGACGGATTTAGAACAGCATCCCCCGAATCCCAAGACCCCACCCCAGTGTTGACTCGGGAAGAACCCTTTATGGCTTTTGGAACCTATCCTGATCTCGACGAGCACTTGTTCCCAACTTTTGATGACTCACCATTGCTTAACTACGAATTTGAGATCCCGTCTACAGCTATAGGACTAGGCAACGTCGGCACCACAATCACGGACGCTTGCTACGCTTTCCCAGACTCTGGCTACAACACCATGCTCACAACCCCACAGGGACCAAGTCCTTCGACCACTGCGCACACAACCCCACAGGGACCAAGTCCTTCGACCACTACGCACACAACCCCACAGGGACCAAGTCCGAAGCGCCCAAGCCCCATAAACTACGCAGAGACGCCGAAAAGGGTGAAGAAATAGGCAGAGTTATAGAAACCAGACAATCCCAATAGGCTGCCCAGCTCCGAAACAGAAACGGCCCCGAAGCTCCAGGAGCTCCAGAACCTATGGACCCAGTCCACTGTAAGCGCCAGTCCAGTCCGAAGCCAACATAGTCCAATCCAGTTCCAATCCGATGCAGTCCGATGCAACAAGACCTCGGATCGCGCCACTCCTTAGAAGTTTTCTATATCTGCGACAGAGTTCTGTTAGGGAGTTTGCCTCTAATTTCGGATGGTGCCTTTTCCAGTACGTCTATGCCATATGCTGGAGATATGGTTTCTTTCAAGTCGTGTGAACTTCATATGTCTTTCCTAGTAGCTTCTTAACAGGATATCGAGAGTTCTTTATGAGGCCGACGCGTTGAATGAATATGGAAGTCGACACCTTCATAAGGAGGTGGATCTCAGACCACTCGCCAATCGTATAACGGAGGTTGTGGTTATGCCCACCACGGAAGGGGAAGGATAAGGAAATGACTTCTTCCTCGTATACAATCCCATCCCGCACCTCAGCTAGCTCAGGCCTCTATTGGCTTATTCTCCATTTTCTTCGAAGTTACTCAAGTACCAGTCTATGACGTTAATAATTAACCAATTAACTCCCAAATGCCCTCGTTTTAACGTACTAAGCTTACGAAAGAAGTAGAACGAAAAGTTATGCCCTTATTTTAACATACTAAGAAACGAAAGTAGTGAAACGATAAATTATTATATCGACCTCCATTCTTTTAAAAACAATTTCTTAATTTGGAATTTTAACGCGTTTCAATTAAAAAGGTAAAAATAAGCGCACTATACAACCCGGAGGTTTCAATATAGGCCCCAATTCCAAAACCCCTATTAATTTATATAATTTATAAACGGTTTAACTATATATTAATAACGATATATGTGGCTTATTTTACCTTAGCAATCTAATCAACGTAATTTTGTTTTTGCTTGCTTTTTTCTTTTAAACAAGCTTTATATATCATTTTAAGTACCTAATATCGCTTTATTTTTTATATAAGCCAAGCACCCGATCAACGCCCCAGCCCATCAACGCTCCACCGAATATTCGAGACACCTTAACCACTGACCGCAACTTCAACAATATATATTTCTATCAAACAACGTCTCCTTGGAAAAAGAAACATACCACTTTAATCCTCAGATTCTGGCGATTCCAACGATATGGGTCTCGCTGCTTAATTGCGTGCTGCAAAGGCGATTGATAACGTTGCAAATGGGAGATTTATTCGAGCGGCCTCCAAGTTACACCAGGTCGAACGTACTTATCTTTGCCGCAGAATTAAAGGAATACGGACGCGGGAGGAGCGTAACGAGGACCGTCAGAAGGTATTAAAGGTCCTGGAAGATAGTTTAGCTTAATAGATCGTAATCCAGGGCCAGCTTAAGTACGTTCCTTTTTATGTTCGATTTCGTACGTACGTATAACGCCTCCTTATCAGGTCCGGTAGCCCCGAACGGTTAGGAAGGAAGTGGATAACGCAATTCCTTCGACGCTATCACGAAGTCAGGATTTTTAAGGGTTGGGCTATCGATTATCGGCGTTTGAACGGGGTTACGGAAGTTACTTGTACGGTATTATTCGACCGGCTAGCCCTGCTAGAGATACAGAAGATATATTCCCGGAATAAATATAATGCGGACGAGTTCGGGATAATAAAAGGTATGGGGGAGAATTTTCTTGTGCTAGGTGAAGCCTTTAAGAAGTTTATTTTTTTAAAGGATGCCTTTAAGCGCGTTTAGATATCGGTTATAACTTGCGTTAGCGCAAACGGGCGTGTTTTTTTTCCGTTAATTATATTTAGCGGTGTTAACGTATAATAACAATAGTTTCCCGATACGGAGGATTAACTATATGAAGATTAGTATTTTATGACGTTTCCAAATAGCTGGATTAATACCGATATTGGGTTAAAATAGTTACGAAAGGTGTTTATCCCCTATATTAAGCTTACCGACTTTTCGGAGTGGCGGTTTTTTATTATCGACGGCCATAATAGTTATATAACTGAAAAATTTATGTGGACCTGC
The DNA here is from genome assembly GCA_004155035.1 of Monosporascus sp. 5C6A. Taxonomy (NCBI): domain Eukaryota; kingdom Fungi; phylum Ascomycota; class Sordariomycetes; order Xylariales; genus Monosporascus; species Monosporascus sp. 5C6A. Next base: position 44,684 of record QJOB01000026.1, read on the forward strand.
TTGATTAACAAAGTGTATATCGTCTTCTTACTTTTACATTTATCGTACGTATGGCAGCTGCTTAATGTGGGTATTTTTTTTATCCTGAAGCGCAGGTACCGTTACTGGTTCCGGGAGCGCTGTTACGGAAAGGCTTCGGAAGTAACAGATAAAACGGACTTTTTATAAGCGTTCGCCACGGCCTGGAAAGAGGTTATGGGAATTTTACGATATATTAAACAAGGCTTTAAGGTTTTAAGAATATAACCTGTTGATCGGAACAGGGCTTTAAATAACCGATATGTGAAGAAAAGTAGCGGTACGGGAAACATACCGGTTACCGAATTGTCTATTATCCCATAACAGCCCGATTTTCTCCAGCCAATCGCGTTAATAAGTTTTAACATACCTAAATCTTTAAAGGATTTAAAAATCCTCGAAAAAGACCTGATTAAGGTTGACCCAGCTTTCGAGAAACTTACTATTCGGCTCTTTTTCCGTAAGGTAGGCAAAGCGCTTAACCTTTTTAATAACGAATTAATTGCTTTCGAGAATTACAATAATTAATTAACTTTAACGCTAGGAAAAATACGCCCGAAAAAGCCAAGAAAGGTTGAACCTAATCCTAATTACGAATTCGTACGGTTAAAAAACGTTAGGGAAGTAAAGGCAGGGCTGAAAGATAACGCGCCAGGACCCTCCACCGTCACTCCGCAAAACGAAACCAAAAACGAAAAAGAGGAAAAAAGCGAATATTATACTAATAATCCTGATTATATAGTAATGCGATTCCATTAAAACCCGAAGGGGATTACTTAAGTGGTTGTTGAGTTATTGATTTTTGAAATATATAGATGGTTTGGCGATAGCCTTAAATTGGAGGTGGGGCGTTGATGGGCTGGGGCGTTAATCGGGTGCTTGGCTTATATACAGTCTTTTTCGTATTATTTAATATTTCTGTTATATATTTTATTTTTCTTTTTCTATGAACTAATTTCCGTAATTGCTTTTTATTATTATTTTATGTGGCATTCCGTTTTAATATTATTATAATACGGACCGATAAAACATCACGAAATGCGATTCGTATCGGTATTATCTTAACGCCGTATCACAAAAACAATTACTGCAATTCCTTTTTGTTATAATATTATTATAAGTTCCAAATATAAATAAATCCATTTTTATTATCTAAATATTCTTTAAGTATTTTATTTAAACTTTTTGATTATTACATATTTGAACTATAATAAACGTGGCGGTTATTTAGAAACGGTAACTTTAATTAATAAACCGTTAACCGCTACGTATTGCATAATTTTTATAACATGGATAATGGTAATATATTCGTTATTTACATAAATCACTTCGCTTATAGTAACTAACAACCCATACTATAATAACAGTTTTCTCCATACTAGGTCTTATCGTTAACATATCGGCTTCGGATACGTTTATTCCGTACCCAGGTAAATACTACTTTTTATTACTTTAATAATACCAATAATATGATAAATCTATTATTATGCTTTACAATAACCCGGCTTTTTGCTAATACGTTTATTATACCGCAAGCTATATCCGGCTTTATCAATTATTATATGTTAAATCCCGGTTCCGGTATGTTACTATTTTAAATATTTTGTTTTGTATTATTAATATGTTTCTAAATATTATCATTATTATAAATTCTGAGACTTGTCTAATATTTTTTTGTGTATATTTTAATTTGAAATCTTGAAAAACGGGAAGTTATAATACTAAGTAACGTAGGTTATATAGTTTTATTACGTTTAAAATACACTTCGGAAATTAGATATATAAATATCGTATTAATATATATTATTAGTAACTTTTTAAAATTGCGGCCGTTCAGATATAGATTAATACTTGCATTAATACATATAACTAAATCGAAACGGGTTAATTTCTAGATAAATACGAGAATTAAAATTTAAAAATAGCTATATATTTAATTTTTTTATTATATTAACGTCCTACACCACCTCCTCGGACACACCACCTTGTCGGACACTCTTTGGCACCTCGCAACAACTAATTCAAATAACTTAACCATAATACATCTAATTAATTTAAATTAACCGTATCCTTTATCGTTAACCGTATTTACAGCTACGGAATAAATGTACGTATTATATTAAGGTTTGTAACGGACGTTATTTTGCTTTTTAATTTCCTTAACCAGTACGCAACCGATTGTTTTTTAACGTATCCAAGTTAATATTACCCCCATTTCGAAAGTATTAAAGCCAACTGACAAGAAAACAATTACCGACCGAATTCCTAACCCATATACGCCAGCGTTTTTGGTCCGCCTTTAATACGTAAAAGATATTTACCAAATACGTCGTATCGGAAAGTTATAAGACTTTATTGCAGAACACGTTATAAAGCTGCAAGGCAAGGCTGTAAGGCTTGTTATAGGGTACGTTTTAGGGCGCGTCGTAAGGCTTATCGTAAGGTTTGTCGCGGTATCGCAGGACTTGTCGGAGCAATAATTGTTAGATATAGGGGATGTTAGTTGCGTTGTTGTATTCCGCTAATTATGCCACTTCTCAATACGCGTATAGTTTTTGTATGGCCTAGTAACGGAACAATTATCCTCCGATCAAAGCGTAGCTAGTGTGCTTTAGTATATTTGCTAGTTGATATACCCCTTTAATGCCTTAAAGAATTCGAGGCGTTAATCGTTATACTTAATTACTTTTTAAAACTACAGCCTTTTATTTAACTTTTCCTCCGGTGATTATATCCTTTTAATTAGCCAATTTCTTATCCGAAATTGCTTTTAACGTTTTCCTCCGGTGATCCAAAGCCTCTGTAATATTTACCAATCCTAATTACTTTTTAAAGTACTTTAAGGTTTTTCGTAACAGGGCTTTAATTAATTTATTAGCTAACATGTTGTTTGTAAACGTATAATCCACTTTAATTAGGTGCTTTTTTGTTACCTTTCGTAACTAGTAGTTATATATATTTACGTACCGCAATTTTGTTTTTAATAAAGCGACGTCGGCATTAATAAGCCGTATGGTCTGTTAATTGTCGCATTATATATTTAACGGTCCAGCATCCAAACCAACTTTTAACTTTTTAATTAATTTAAAGATAAATAAGGTTTTTTTTAGTAACTTACGTAAAAAATAATAATTCCGTTTCGGTTATGAAAATAATTATTATATCTTATTTATTCGTATGTTATTTTATAAATCCCTTAAATAGCTTTATAACGTAAGCTTAAAAGCTTTTTTAATTAAATATATTATCTGTAAAGAAAACGTTACTTTAAATATCCAAGAAATCCTCGCTACCTAATTATAACGCTAACGTTTTGGTATTAACCAGGTACTATATAACGCGATTAGTTACTTTATAATATACGTTATTAAAGTTCTAATTAAATTAGATAAGTTTAAATATTATAAAAAATATATCAAGTCGTGTATAAACCGTAATATAAAAAATAAAACCGATCTTTTTTTAATATCGGTTAACGGAACTTAAATAAGCTAGATTAGGATTTAGCAGTAACTCGGCGCTTGCCATAAGCGTTTTTAAAAAGCTATTTAGATTTTCTTTAAAAATTAAGTTAACCAGTTTATTTATAAAGTCGGATTAAAATAACTAGATTTTTCGGTTAGGTTTATTTTTAATTACTTCGATACCTAGGAATTACTGTAAGTCCTTATTTTTTATAAAGGTATACCGTTCTTATATTTACTGAATTAACTAATCGACAAAAGCTTAGTTTTTCTTGTTATACGTAACGATAATATCGTCGACGTAGAAAAAAAATAACATCTCTTAACGAATAAAGCAACAAAGCTTATAAAAAACGGGGCTAAATCTTAAGTCTTTAAGCGTATTAATAAAATCTTTCTGCCAAAATAACGGCAATTCTTTTAGGCCGTATAAAACCTTTTTAATTAGAAATACCTTATTACATTAAAAGTATTTTAAAGGCGTTTTTATAAAAACTTCATAAGGTAAATTCGCGTTAACAAAAGCGTTTATAACGTTATATTACTTAAACTTTAAATCGAACTTAATTATAATAACCATTAAGGTTTTAAAAAATTTTCCGGTTAAAGTAAATACGTAAATATTACCATAAACATTTTTAAGTTATTAATTATTTCGTACGATAAAACGAACCTTGCATTTCTATAACTAACCATATTTATCAAATTTATAAACGTATACTTATATATATCTTAAAACTTGTTTCCGTTTAATAGCGGATTAATCGACGATCGTTTAAAACTGCATATCTTTATAACTTTGCAAATAGGCCTTTTCGGCTTTCAAAAATAACTTTCTTAACGGGTATATACTTAGCTTTTTATGGCTTTTCGACAGTAACGGTAAATTTCGTCTATATACCCGGCCTTATAACTTAAGTAACATTTTACTTTTAATTTTATTTTAAATATATTAAAGCTTTTTCGATTAAAATAACGCAAACTTCGGGTTATCTTTTTCCTTAAATTTCCGTAATTTACTGGCCGATTATCGATTATATTAACAAAATAAATTTTCCGTCTCGCGTTAAACGTAACTTCCCATACTTTATAATCGTACCAATAATTATCTTTTCGATACGGAACGTACGGAAAACTTACGTTTACAATCCGTAAAAACCTTTTATTTTTTATCGTTATTTTAAGTTAGACAAAGTAACAAAAACCTAAAACTTCCTTTATTTTTTCCGTCGACGTAATAATCGTAACAATTATCAAAACAAACGTTAACGGCGGTAATAATTTAAGGAACGGAAATAGTTCGATCATAATAGTTATAAAAAAATGATCAGTCTTTTACGAACAAACTTATTCTTTCTTATTCCATACGTTACTTTAAACGTCTGTACCTTTTTAAAGCCATTTTTTTACCTAACCGGTAACTAAATTATTCCATTTAGGTCTTTATCTTTTATATATATAAAATAGCCGTAAACTTAATCAAATACGTAAACTTATCGGAATAAGTTTTATAACTCGTTTTTAATAACGTAAAAAAGGTCGTCCTTTAAATTTTTAATATTACTTAAAAAATGGCCTTTTCGTTAAATTATACGTTTCGAATAATAATAACTTTATTCGTTAAAAGGTCTTAAATTTTGTAAATATTTCTTAATCAGTAACCGACAAAAAAGCCTATTTACACTTTAGGATTTAATTTTTAAAGCCTTTATTTTTTTTCATAGTAGTAACTATTATAACGTAAGCTATATAACCGTAATCTTTCAAATAAGCTTATTAAAGCTTATGATCAAGTACTGGAACGCCGTCTTTATATGCCAAATAAATATAATAAACCTCGTATAAGGTCTGCTAAAAAAAAGCGTATTTAAAGATACGGTTATATAGATATACTGCTGTTTTAAAGATATATACGATTAAAAACGCAGGTAATTTAACGCTATTTCGTATAACGGTTATTTTCTTTTTAATTATACCTTTTAAACGTTCCATACCCCCGTTTTGGGACTGGGTATGTAATATTAAAAACTTAAGCTTAATATTAAAAAAAAGCAACTAAAGGATATTTCGAAACAGGTAATTTTTTAAAATTTCGTTATTGTATTCGATTACTTATAAAAAAACCTTATCTTGGTTTTCAAAACACTTAGCAAATATCGGAACGCAATAATTAATATATCCTGGTTTCGGTTTTTAAAGTAAATATCCTAAATAAAACCTAAATATCTATCGGTAACGAACATAGCGTATCTGTACCTTTTAAGGTTTTCTTCGAAATTAATAAAATTAATAGTTATTTTTTATTCTAATCGGAAAGTTTTCTTTTTAAACTTATAGCATATTTACTTTTTAACCTTCGTTTTGCTATATATTTGGCATTTGACAGTTATAAAACCTTTTAGTTTAATTTTTTTAGTATAAAATTGCCATTAAGTTATTACTTTAAAGTCTGGATAGCTTAATTATAAGTGTTATAAAGTTTTGCTACCGGTATACGGCGGTTTCAGCGTTAATAAGTTAATATTTTATCTGTAAATAACTAAAGTTACGGAAAACGTTATTACGTTAATATTTTCGATAATAAATTAATCAAATTTATCTATGAAAATAACTATAATTTAATTATATTTATCTTAAATGCAGTTGTTGATCTTTCGGTTATCTTATTAAAAACCTTTTTTTCGGAATTATCGAAATAATACTAATTACAAGCGAATTACTTGCAATAAGTTACGTTATATAACCGTAACGCTTTTGTATTGCTAAAGCTTCGAAATAATACATTAATTTTTTCATAACCTTTAATCGGAACGAAGCTGTTACTTACGTACACCCTGTCGTCTTATACGGTTAATTTAAAATTTAGAAACTTGTTAATAAAATTAAAAACGTATATTGTAAACTTTAAATCCAAAATAAACGAATTCCGTAAAAAGTAAAACGATAAACTTATAGCGCCTTATTAATTAATAATTAAAAACCTTACTAGGATTCGTTTTATTCCCTTTAAAAATTAATCGGTTTTTTATATAATAATCTTATCCATAAATTTAAATATTCGATTAATCTTTTTTTTTAGGAATTAATCGGAAATTATCCGATTTCGGATTAATCTTTTAATTATTTTGCTAAGTATAAATTTTGCTAGAACTTTATTAAAAAACGCATAATAACATTAAAGTAATAAATAAAATAAACTTAAGCACGTTTTGCAGCGAACTCCTTAAACGTCCGATTCGTTACATTTTTGCTTATTAAAGCTTCGGTCCGTATAAATACCTCCACGGCTACCTTACTTCGGGTTTCGTTTAAGGGTTTTCCCTTACGGTTAACGGTTAAAAGGTTTATTATTTTCCTAATCAGGATTATCTTAATCGGCAGGGTTTATAAAAGCCCTATAGAAAGTCGGAAACGATACCTTTATATTTCGTAATATAAAAGAAAAATAGGTTATGGTTTAATAATCCAGAAAGTTAACCGCTACCTTTTAATAACTAATCGTTCCGTTATCGATTTTAGCTTTTTTTATTATCTAAAAAATAATTATCTAAATCTTTACAACGGGAACTAAAGCTATATATAAATCGTTAACCTATATAATTATTATTTTCGTCTTTAAAACGCTGTATCGTTATCCTTAAACCATTATTTCTTGCCATTTTATAATCTACTTATTTAACTTTTTACTTAACTTCGCGGATTACTTTAGCTTTTTTCGGTATTTTCGTTAAATATTAATCAAAAATCTGCTATTATATACCCTGCCGGATTCGGCCATCTTAACGTACCATTTCCGTAAGTTCTTCCCTAAAAAAAACTTGTTTCTTTAATTGCTAAAAATATAAACTTTAGGATCTATTTAATAAGATCGTTAATATTTTTTCGAAAAATATTATACTTACGGTTTTTGTAAATATACGCCGTAAAGTCTTACTTATAGATTTGTTTACCTTCGGTCGTTATCTTAAAAATATTTATTAAGTACTTTATAAAGTTAATTTTTTTGATAAATCCTTTTAAAAATAAGAAAAAAAATAAAATATTAGTTTGCGTTATATAACGAATTCGCCTTTTCGGATAAAAGGTTATATCGGGTTATATAAATTTAACAGGCCACGGAAATAACTAATCAGGATCGATAAAATCCCAAATATCAAACGCGTACGTTTTAAATTAAAATTCGCCTTTAAAACGGTCCCAGTCCTTAGGTTCCTTATAAATAATAAAAGATGTAAACGGTACGGTCGCTATTATTATTATTAAAATATATTAAGATAATTGCTATTGATATATAACCTATATCGTTTTAATAACAGCTAATTAATTAATAATTGCTTAAATTAAACGAATAAGACTTTTAATTGTTAAATATAAAGAATGTCAGTTACGTTGTTATATTCCGCTAATTATGCCACTTCTCAATACACGTACAGCTTTTGTGTAACCTAGCAATGGAATAATTATCCTCCAATTAGAACGTAGCTAATATGCTTTAGTATACCTGCTAGCTAATAATAATTCGACTTTACGTATTTTAAATTATTAAAACAGACGTTTCCCATAATGAAAACCATTTATTATACGGAATAAACTAGTTTTTTTGATAAAAAAATGGTGGCAAAGAATTACTATTAATAGCTGTTATAAGTAATTGGCTGCAAGATGGTTAAGAGAAAGAAATAACAATATACGTTTGCAACAAGCATTAATATAATACGTACATTTATTCTAGGGTTATAAATACGGTTTGCAATAGAAAATACGATTAATTTGAATCAATTGGATATATTGTAGTTAAGTTATTTAGATTGGTTATTACGAGGTGCCATAAAGTGTCCGATAAGGTAATGTGTCCGAGGAGGTGGTATGAGACGTTAATATTAACTTGTTATTATAATTAAAAAGCGGAATTTCGATAATAAACCTACTTTTTATTCCGTTTCTTTTTCCGGCTTTATATTAATAGTTTTTTATTACGGCAATATTTGCTTTCCTTTCTTGATATCGTTTGACCGTAACTATATTGCGTCCCGCCCACAACGTACTTTATACCGTTATCTACCCGAATTAAACCCCGGAAAAATTCCTACTATAACGCCGTTTAACGGATATTTAATTTAGTAAAACAGGTCTATTTCCGAAATATTTAGCATTTTATATAAGTATTTTAAACGGAATATATAAAACAGCAATATAATACCATATAAATATTTTATTACAAAATTTATAGAGGATTATAATACTTGACAAATACGTATAACGTCTCATATAAGCTCGCGACTTAAATAAGCTCGCGATTCGTTTTTTGGCATTTCGCAATAACAAATCTGAATAAAGCAATTACAACGTTATAAATTGATTTTAACTAATCAGATTTTTCGTGGTTAGACGTATTTACCACTTTTTTATAAATACGCGCATTATATCCGGACTTGCCGTAAACGCTACATTTCCGTTTTTTTTGTTTTAAATTTTTATGACAATTATCTTTAGTTTTATTAACTATGTTTTTTTTAGTACCTTTTCTTTTTCGGCTAGAAAACCCTTTTTTATATAAAAATATTACTTTTTTTAAAACATGTTTATTTTTAGTTTTTCAGCGTTTATTAAAAAAAATACTTAATTTAGCATAATTTAGCAGCTTTAAAAAAACGTTTTTGTACAAAAATATCAAGTTACTTTTGATTAAAAAATTAATCGATTTAACTATCTTTATCGGCGAGCTCTCTTAGTAATTTCTAATCTTTTTTTATAAATATCAGCCCTTTTTTTTGTTTCTTATATATTTCGGAAGGTTTTTAATGGTAAGAGAAAAATGGAACCGGCGGAAGTAAGCGGCAAAACGGTCCGCGTAAGTATAGCTAAAGGAATTTCCAAATCAGCGAAAACGTTATTAAGATTAAATAAAATAAGTTTAACTTTTGCAAAAGCCGGATTTAATATTATCGAACGTTATGGAAGCTTTAAACACGTCGAAAGAACCGGCGAGAAAGTCTTCTTTAGCGATATAAATAAAATAACGTCGTATTAATTTTTTAATATAAAACGTATAAACGCGCTTTAAAACGGAAAATTAAGATACGTCGAAAGATTAAAAGTAATAGGAAAAATAAAAAGGTATGCAAAACGTAATAATATCGTAATTCGCGCAATATTTTTCGAATTCCATCGAATAATAATTTTCGCAACCGTTAAAAATAAAAAGCCGTTTCGTTTTTTTGGTACCCGTTCGAATATATTTATCGAAATACTGGATTTATTTTAAACTTAATTCGTTCGTTATCCGATTACTATAATTAATCCTAATGTTTTAATTAACGGGTAATAAATTATCGCGATATTAAGATTTAAAGTAAGTTTTTTTCTATTAAAATAATAAATAACGGTATAACATATATTTATGAATTAACAGTTTATATAATTATAACCAATTTCCAATTATCTTATTACGTTTATTTAATGTTTTCACGTTTTTCGACGTTTATAATTACTATGCCGTATATTATTAAAAACCTTATTAAAAAGTCCGTTTTGTCGAAATTATAAGTATTTTCTTCTATAATGTCGTATTTTATAATTATAACCCGAACCAGTTCGAATTACTTACAAAATACTTCTAGATTTTCGCATAATGCCCTTTAATAATCGATTTTTCGATTTAGACGCGTTTTGAGTTTTTTTTGCCGTTAAACAAAATTCGACGCCCAGTTAACTCCGACGTAATCGGCGATACGTTAAGTAAGTAATAAATTAGCCATATCTTTAACGTATTAAAGCCGGATAGGAAACGTTCGCGTATCTAAATTAAAAATTCGGTTAATAATAAATTTCTTTTCGGTCGGGGTTAATTTTCGGAAATTGGAAATACCATCGGTTCGCGCGCATCGATCGCAATATTAAGCTTTTAAAGTCGCTTCTGTAATATCGTATATAAAACTAAGCTTTTATAATTAAGTTTTAGGTTTCATTTTTTAACTTAAACGGTTAAGTTTATTCTGGATTTTTTATAAAACGTTCCATAACGTATACATTAAATAATAAATAAATAAAGTAAAGTAATTAAAACATGCCAAAAAACAAGTTACAAGCTCGTTTAAGTGGCGAGCTTCTGTAAAACGTTATTAAAAAATATTATTTAAGGTTTGGGATTTTAAAAAAGTATTATAGCTTATTGAAATATGGGTTAAACGTATTTTTATACGTTATAATATAAATATTAAGCTTTTTTTATTTATTTACGATAAAACCATACTACGTTATTTCTACATTACTTAACTTTATAATTGTTGGCATTTGGTGCTTTTAGGTGTTGCAGGCTGGAAGGCTTTGTCGGTGTAGGGCTGCAAGATGTAGCCTGCGACATATTTTATCTACCGCTTCCCTTTTAACCGCTTAATTATGTACTTAAAGGCGATTATTACGGATAAGATTTGTTCATTTAAGCAAATAAAGAACTATCGCATACAGATTTCGCCAGTTTACTGCATTTAATTATTATAATTGCTAATATAATAGCATTTTTTGGTTAATTATCAACCTTTAATACGTTATACGAAGTGGTTATTTGCAGTTTAACAGCTAAGTTGTTAATAGAAAAAGCAAAAGGTTTAAGAAAAAGTCGCCTAGTTAACGATTTAAGAAAATGTTTAGTAATTGACGATAGCGAGCAAAAAAAAAAAAAAAAAAAAAAAAAAAAAAAAAAAAAAAAAGAACTGCGGGAGGTTCCCTAAGAAGAATACCTCATCCGATAATAGTTTCGTCCTTTAGAAGGGCCAGAAGTATACTACCGACAGAAGCCCCTTCCCTTTTCCCTTTCCGCAACCTGAACCTTTTGATAATTAGGATGTACCTTAAGGAAAAAAGTTCCTTAATAAGGAAAATAGAGAAGTAAAAAAGGAGGCTCCAGCATTTTAATTACAGCAGCCGGGAAACCGATTTAAAACCCCCATTCAAAGATAGCAGCCCGAGGCTGATTTAAATAAGCTTTATATTTTCCTGGGCACCAAGATAAGTGGTATTAAGTAGGACGTTAAGGTACGAAAAAATAAATATTAACAGGTTTAGGAAAAAGTTATAAAGCTGAAATAACAAATTAAAAACCTGAAGTTTTAAAACAAAAAGTTATTAATAGAGTAAAGCGATTACGCAAGATGGTCATATAATTTTTAAATAAAATTGGTTTAAAGCCGAAGTTGCCAAATGCGAGTGTATAACTTAAGAGGTTAAAAAGCGCTTAATCTAAAATTAAAACGAATAGCTTTAAGAAAGTTCTTATTGCAATTAAAAATAATATAAAACAGATTAAGTTACTTAAGGAAAGCAAAGCGAAGTTTAGAAAATAATCGACAAAGAAGCCTGACCTTCCGAAAAGGCAGAAAAACGAGGAGAAAAAGCCACCCCTGGGAAAAAGCGTAACGCGCAGTAATCTTGATAATTTGAACAGTTTCTTTTTTTTCTTTTAGCAGATTCGTTTATAAGTCCTCGAAGCATAAAAAAAGCTATAGAGGATTTTCAAGCAGTTTTTCTAGCAGTTCAAACAGCTTTAACGAAGGTGTACGATTAAAGAAAAAGAAGTTTAATAATAAAGAAGATTTGAAATTTCCTTAAAAGTGATTCGATTTTACTTTCGATAAGGAGAATTACTTATTAGATTAGGCCAATTAAAAGCTTTAAAGTAACGCCTTAACCTTGCGTTTGAAAAGATTAATTACGTCTCGTTAAAGCCATTATTAAAATCTGCAAAAAGGCGCCTTTAGAATTAACTATAGGTATTAAGAAAAATACGAAATTGCTAAGGACTTTACGGAAAACCTACGTTATTATAAGTAAGGCTAAGTAGAGAATTTTTTAGAAGGAGCTTAGCAAAATTACTTACAATGGTAAAGATCTAATATAGTTTACTATTAAGTTTTAGAAGCTTTTACGGGTAGTTAGGAGTTATAAAATAAAGCTTTATAATAAGAAATATATTATTATATTTCTTATTATTATAAAAGTAAAGCTGGCAGTTAATGCGAAACTATGCAATTAATATTACGTTAAACGGATTATTCCTTCAAGTAATTAATTATCGACTTTAATAGTGAGTTTTATAAGCGTTTTAATAATAAAAAGAAAAACGACCGGAAGTTTAACAACGCTTAAAAGGGTAAGAGAGGTATTAAGGATTTCCGAAATAACAAACCCGCATGGAATAAAAACGGAGAGCTATTTGTTTTATTATAGGTAGTACGGGGACCTAACTAAGGATTGCTTTAAGTTACAAAAGAAAAAAAAAGGAAAGAAAGGGAAAAAAGATTAGAATAATAGCCAACGTTAGAGTAATGACAGCAATAACAGCTTTCGTAATATCCGTAAAGGCGGTCAAGGCGAAAAGCAGTTTATCCCCAAGGGCCTGAAAGACCTGTATCGTTCCAGCAAAGGAACATTTAGCGCTTACGTTAACAAATAACAGCTTTAAAAGCTTATGCAGTAGTACGACAAGATGATTTAAATGGAAGCTCTAGAAACCATAGCAGTAAAGTGCCCTAGAGCAATGGCTACAGCAATCGAAACCACTAAAGCTACAATGGCTGATTGCCCTCAAGTAACTACCGATAAAGAGCTTCAGGAGATATTTATAATAACTGATTATCCCGGAAAAGTGGCTATAGTGGATAAAAACCAAAAAGCAGAGGCAGTTATAGTAACTAAATGTATTATAATTATAGCGGTCGAGAACTTTAAAGTAAAAGCAGTTATAACAGCCGAATACACTGTAATTGTAATAGTCGAAACTCTTAAAGTAGCTAAAGCAGTTATTATAAAAAGCGTTATGGTATTTCTATACGTTTATTCTTTTATAAAAAACGATAAAGATGAATTACTTTGGGACTTAGAAGCTATCGTTAATATTACCAACAATATTAAAGATATCGAACGTAATAACCTTTTAAATATCAGATTTAAAAAGTCTAAATATTAACAAAAAGCGGCCTAATAGTTATTATCTTTGTCGGGTAGTAGAATAGCCTTTAAAAGGCCTTCGTAAAAAAAGAAAACGAAATTACGGTAAAGTATACGTTATATATTAATACGCTTTTTTAAAGGCGCTTTGTAGAGAGATATATTACAGCAAGGGAGGTTACCTAAATAAGAACATTTTAGTAAACTTTAATAGATTATAGTTAATAACGATTAACGTTATTTAGAAAGGTTTTTTCTTATAGCTTTACGGTAAGCCGGTGTTTATTATTAAAGTTATAGAATTAAGGAACGATTAATAAAAGTACGGGCTAGGGGAGATATTTGGTAAAAACGGCGATAACTTGAAAAAAGTATTTTAAATCGTTTTTAAAAACGGAAAGATGTTTATAACTAAAGAAGTTATGAAAAAAATTATCTTTTGGTATCGCCGTTTTTGCCACCCCGGTATAGAACAACTGATTTGGATTATTAAAAGGTTTACGGGAATAGATTTAAATCTTAAAGAAGTAAAGAGATTTTCTTTATATAGCTTGTAACGAGGGTAAAATACGGAAGATCCTGTCTATAAATCTCCTTAAAAGAGTAACGTTTATAAGAAAGATTATTTGGCGTAATATAGGTTTCGTTAAATTTATTAGTACTAAGAATAAGGGTTATTTCGGTTTTATTACAAATAATCTTTCGCGTTACAAAAAATATTATTCGTTTAAAATTAAGGATGAGGTATAGAAAAGTCTATATATGTATATTACGCGAATTGCCAGGCGTTTAAAAGCGATTTTCCTAAAATACAGAAGAAAAATAGTGCATATTTTACGTCTGGATGGCAATAAGAAGTTCGGTATGATAATTATTAAGAAATTCTGCGCAGTAAAAGGCATTAAGCTGGTAATTCCCAATTTTTACAACCAATATCAAAACGGTATAGCAGAGAGAAGTATCCAATTCCTTTAAAACGAAACCCGTATAATTTCCGTCTAGATAAAAATATTGACTTACTTTTGGGATTTTATTTTAGGAATTATAACGTATACGATTAATAAGACTGGATAGTTTATAATAAAAGATATAATATTAGTGAAATGTTTTAAAAAGGTATTTAACTTTAACTTTAGGAAATTTTATAAACTTGATAATAATTATTTTTAAATCCTCGGCTACAGATCTATAGTCCTGATCGATAAGAATTACAGACCTAAATTAAAAGTTAATAGCCCGTAAAGTAAAAGACATGTTATTGGATTATTAAAGCATTCATAATTATAAGGTATGGCTGCTAGAAAATGGCAGAATGCTTATTATACTATACGTTATAATTTACGAAAACCTGAAAGACCTAAGGCTACCTTTTAACCTAGTGGATATTATTCGATTATTTCCATAGCCTGTTTAAAAATGTTCAAGATACCGTTAAAAATAAAAAGAGTTGAAATAAAGAATGAAAAACGATAACGTTATTTCGGGAAATAATACGGACCAGGAGACTAAAAAGGTTAAGCAAAAAAAAAGGCGCCCGAAAAAGGCGGTCCTTAAGCTGTATATCTTAAAAGTCCTAGATAAAGTCTTTAAGCTAATATGCGAATTAAAGCTAGCTTTAATTTAAAAAGGTAATTATAACCCAGATTACGATTTAAATAATGGCTTTTAAACATTTCTATTGCTAATTGGTAACCAGAACGACAAGGACTTTATTGGAAGCCATGGATATGTTACAGTAAACGACTGTCCGTTATTGAAGAAAGTTATGGGGAGCCCAGAACGAAAGATGTAGTTTAAAGTAATTTTTATAGAAATCAAATAGAACTTTTTACGTAAAATTTAAGTTTATACCCTTAATTCAGACCGGGCCCATGGGCATTTAATAGATACGGAATGGGTAGTAAGAAAGTATACGTTTATAGGAAAGCTAAATAAGTATAAAGCCTGTATCTGTATTAAAAGATTTACTTAAGGGGGAAAAATCGACTATAATAACATAACAGCAAATAAAATAAAAACTATATATTAGAAAATCTTAAAAGCTTTTGTTATTTATTTAAGATAGTATATTATATAGATCGATTTTATTACAACATACCTTAACAGCAATTGAAAAGAAATATTTATATGAAGTAATTTGTTATATTTAAGAAATATTTCGACGTATACCCGGAAGATAAAAAAAATACGAGTACTTTCTTAAGAAATTTATTAAGCTAATAAACCTTCTGTACAATTTAAAGTAAGCCGGAGCCACCTAATAAAAGAGAATTAGGGAGTTACTAATAAAGCTAAGCTTCTTTTTATTAATTTCGAATAACGTAATTTACCGGAACGCGGAAATAAAGGACGTTATTTCGTTATATATAAATAGCTTCCTATTTTTCGGGGTTGGTAGAGAACGTCTAAATGGCGTTATAGAGAAGTTAACTAAAAACGTATCCGTTAAGAATTTAAAAGACGCAGATTGGTACTTAGGCGTACGATTTATACGCTTCCTCCCAACTGGAGACGTTAAGCTGAATTAACAGTAGTATATCAAGAAGTTATCAAAGTTAGTTAGTTTAACAAAATAAAAAAAATCTACCTTATTTGTTGAGGATTATTTAAAATACGCGGTAAAGTATAGCAACAACGTAGTTAGTAAGGAAGACATTTTCGAATATATAAGCTTAGTAAGGAAGTTTAACTTTTTTAATTGCATTATTAGACTTAATATAGCGTTTGTAACGTTAACTTAGGCTAGGGCTATAAAGAACCTTTTTCCAAAATACCAGGAATATATTAAAAAACTGCTACGTGACTTGAACGGTATAACAAACCTGTCGTTTCGGTACCGGAAGCTGGAATAAGGTTATTTATAATTATAATATAACAATTTAACAAGTTTTGAAATAATAAATATAAGCTGTATAAACGAAAGGTTAACTAAATCTATTATAGAATATATATTTTTTATAGCTAAAACATTTGTATTATGGCTTTCGAAACTATAAGGTATTATTACAAGGTATTTTATAAAAGCAAAATACGTTAAAACCGGTATAACTGCTATAAAGGTAACAAAAATTGGGAATTTCCTGATAAGATTAGGGTTTATATTTATAGGCCCTATTTCCATTATGAAAAACAATATAGGTGTATTTAAGTAAGTAATACAAACCCAGATATAACAAAAAAAGGGTTATATTCGAATGGAATATTATTACGTCTGTAAGAAAGTACGGAATGATAATATCAACTTCCAATACGTAAAAAGCAAGGATAACCTAATTAATAGGCTTCCGAAGTTACTTAACAAAACGGATTTAAAGCGATTTATATAAAATTTAGAATTTTTTTAAAAAAATAAGAAAAACCGAAATTAAAGAAACTTAAGATTAATTGGTACAACGGTTAATACATTATCAAAATGGATAAAAAAATTAAAGTTCAATTCCTATATAAATTAATTTCTTTTTTAGATTTTTCGAACTTTCCAACCGTAATCACTTGACGCAAGAAAGCGTGTCGGCATTTAATGCTTTAAGGTATTGCAGGCTGGAAGGCTTTGTTGGTATAAGGCTGCGGGATGCAGGCTGCGACATGCCTTATTTACCGCTTCCTTTTTGACGGCCTAATTATATATTTAAAGGCGATTACCACGGACAGGATTTGAACATTCAAGTAGATAGAGAACCATCGCATACACAGCTCGCCAGCTTACTGCATTGATCACTATGACTGCTGATAATAATAAATAATTTCGAACTTTACAAAACGGCATTATTATTAAAGCCGACAATTTCTTTAGTTTATTATACCAATTTCGCTAAGTTAATAATGCTACTAAGGTTCGTTTATACGGAATTCCACTGGATTATTATTAATATTCTTGAATTATCCTAACTATTACGAAATCCGCCTTTTTCTAATTTGCTAAAACGTCTTGGTTATATCTAGTTAATAGTTATAACGAATATTAAAAAAGGCAAAAGATAATGGTATAAATAACGCAATTTTCGAAATCTATTAATAAAACGTTATTGTTAATTCCGGTGAAAGAAAATATAGAAATCGAAAATAATATTATATAAGCTATATAAAATATAATAAAATAATATCTTAGCGTTTACTTAGCTAACATTATATCAAGTTTTCGATATAATACGCATAAATGCGTTGTAAAACCGTAAAGATGAACTATATCGAAAAGTCAAAACTGATAAAATATAAAAAAGTATATAAAGCGTAAGAATGCCGTTATTCGCGTAATATATTTAGAATTTAATTGAATAATAACTTTCGTAATTATCAAAAATAAAGAAACATTTCGGTTTTTTTTAAACACCTTCGAATATATTTTTCGAAATGTTAAATTTGTTTTATACTTAATTTATACGTTAGTTAATTATTGTAACTAATATTAACTTTGTAATTAATTGATAATAAGGTATTGCATATTAAAAATCAAAATAGGGTTTTCCGGTTAAAATAATAAATAACGATATAACTTAATTTTACGTTATAATGGCTTAGTGGTCGCGAGCTTGGGTATATCTCGTTTCGTCTGTTGTTGGCTTCGGTAACCAACAACTTGTGAGAGGCAGCTGGTTCGAATCCAGCTTGGGACAGCGTGCTCTGGATTATTAAGCCCAGCGTACGAACTAGCGGAAGCGCTTGCGTTTCTAATCGTTTTTGGTACTAATTGGAATGGTTGGGGCGCTGGAGTTAGTTGGGGGGTTAATGTTATGACCTAATAAGGCTTAGCTTTTCCAAGAACGGTCGGAGTTTTAGAGAAGAAGATTTGACGGTGACCCCAGGTCGTGACCGGTTTAAAGGGCTTAAAGATTTTGGCGCCTTAAGTAGCTTAAGCTGTGTGGCGGCGCTTAAAGGGCTTAACGGACTTAAAGGTTTAAGTACCTTGAACGTTTTAAGTTAAAAGTAGGATATATGCGTTTATTATTTCCTATAGTTTTAAATAGTACCAGTTTGTAATATAAATTGGTTATTTAGATTACTTTTGGTTATTTGTTATTATTAAACGTAATTAGTTTACTTGTTATTACTCAGTTTTTTATAATATTATTATTAACATAAACCTGTACGATTAGGTTTAATAGTTAATTAATTAACCTAGCCGTTATATGTTATAAGTTTTTATTTAGTAATATAAATAAATTTTAAGTAATATTCGAAACGTTAAGATATCGATTAACGTATAAATAACGGTTATTCCGAAGCTTACGGTTTAATAGCTTTAAGATAAAATTAAGGAGCTTAAAGTTATTATTTAGCAATTTATTAACGAGGTGGTAATAATTTAATAAGTGAGATTTCGTAAGATAAAGCTTAAGAAATTTTAACTTTATAACGGAAAAGGAAGCGTTTAAAATTTCCTGATTTAGGTTTGGGTTTATTTTCGTTTCGAAGGATTTATTAATTTTGCGGATTAAATTTTTGTTGTTATTGTTTGCTTAAAAGGAAACGCCTTTGATTGGTTTGAATTTACCATGAGGGATATTTTGGAGAACGGAAAGTTTGATTAAAAGGAAATTATCTGAAAGGTTTTTTTTAGTTATGTTAATTTTGAGGATAAGCTTAAAAATAATTTCGAAAATCCGGATAATAAACGAGTTACCGTTTAATAGATTCTTTAATTGCGTTAAAAAAAACCAGCATTTAAGTACGTTATAAAGTTTAGGAACTTTATAGTAAGGGTAGGATGGACAGATAACGAAAAGGATACTTTAATTGATATGTTTTATAAAGGTTTAAAGAAAAATGTTAAAAACGAAATTATTAAATTTTTATTATTTATGATATTTGATAAGTATATTATAGAAATAATAAAAATCGATAACCGATAGTTCGAAAAACGACAAAAACGATAAGGATATTTTATTTTACGAGTCGGATATTTTAATGTTAATTAGGAAAGAAGATGTAAAACGCTTTTTATTTTTTACGAAATAATTTTAAAATTTATGGAACTTGGCATTATTTAACGACTGGACATAAGTTAGGTATAGTGTTATAATTACTGCAAAATGGGATATGTTGCTACACGATATAAATCGCTGCCGAAAACCGATAAGAAAATATATTGAATTTTAATATTTAAGGGATTATTAAAGGGATAAAACGGTAACAGATAAATTAATATAATCCATATTTGCAAAAATAAGAATTAGAAAGAAGTACGATAGGAATTAAAAGCGGTTAAGGCTTTTTTATAGGTAGTAATAGAAAGATAAGTTTAGGAAATACGATATATAACTTTTTATCTTATTAATCATAATTAATTTTAATGCCTTGTTTACGCGGAAGAAAAATAGCGGATTTATGGACGAATTACCCGTATATAAAAGGAAGGTTTCGATTTTTATATCCGGACGGGGTAAACTAGAAAGACTAATAGTAATATTAAGAATTATGAATTTTTATTACATAGGAAAAGGTCGAAAATATAGCACCAGTATTAACATGGCCGGAAGGTAAAGGATATTTTTAAGGGGACCTTACGTATTATTTCGGATGGTACGATTATTAGACCTAAAAAGAATTAATTCAGAAGTTTGTCGATAAATATTATTAAAGGGTTATTACAGAAATTTAATTATAGCTAGCTTTCGAAATGGATCTTTAAAAACGAAAGGGATTACGAAAGGAATTAACAAAGTTCTTTAGCTAAAGCCAACCAATTCCTTACGTGGGATGGGAAGCTTTCGGAAAACTGGAAAACGACATTGATAATGTAATAGGTTGGTTATATAAGCAAAAAAAGAAGATTTTTCAACTTAAAGCTTAGTTATGCCGTTAAAAGGGCCAGATAACGTAAGTATAGAAAATATGCAAGTAATTTATAAAGTAAATTTAATAACTTATAAAGTTCTTAAAAAAGGACGTTACTTATAAAAAAGTTTTAAAATAACGTAAGCCGGATATAGTAATAAAAACTTCCCAGAATAATTTTAAATATAACGATAGGAACTAATAATAATTTTGTTACCTTAACAATACGAATTGGGATATATTAATATACCGTAATGATGGATTGCGGAGTTTTAAGCGTTAATTATATTATCTCGAAATTAATAAATCGGTTTAGATTGCTATGGAAAGATAAGAAGGACCTTTATATTGCCGAGAACGTAAAAAGTTAGGTATTTGCTTACGATAACGGAAAAATCGTACGCGAAATTGATTATTTCGAGATTTTTGTTAAAAAACGAGTTTAGATAGTTAATTTCGATATCGTTCCGTTAGGGAATTACGACATGATCTTAGGAAGGCCATAGTTATATCAGTATAATCTTTTAATTAATTAGAATATTAGCTAGGTAAAATTTACTTTATATTTTATCGATAAATAAAAAAAATGAATAAGATTTTTACATTTGATTAGCAATAAGAAAAGCGACGAATGTAGGTATAAAAATACGATAAAAACTTTACTACTTAAAAAAATACGATACAAAAAAGAGAAAGGGCATAATAAACATATCCGACGTATTATAACCATTATCCGGGTATAATTTTGCGATATAAATGAAATTTTAAAATACCAACCCGAAAAACCGTAAAAGGATATAATTAATGTACTCCTATAATATTGCAAGTATAAGCGATTGTTTTAAAAAAAAACTTAAACCGAAATTATTAAAATATAGCGAATGGAATTATAAAATAATCTTTAAAAGAGGCATTTTATTTAAATTTTACTTTATTTATAACTTAAACGAAATAAAGCTGTATATTTTACGTATATACCTGGAAGATAGATTTTAAAAAGGATAGATTCGACGATCTACATCTTTAACTGGATATCCTATGTTTTTCGTATTTAAAAAAACGGTAAGTTACGGTTGGTAGTGGATTACCGGCATTTTAATAACATTATTATTAAAGATACAATATTATTATTCATTATCGAAATAAAAAATCGTTTATAAAAAGCTAAATAGTTTACTGTTTTGGATTTCAAAAATGGGTATAACTTAATTTGAATTAAATTACGATATAAGTAAAAAACGGCTTTTAAAACGAAATACGGATTATACGAATATTTAGTAACATTAATGGAATTTACGAACGTACCAGTAATCTTTTAGCGAATGGTTAATTATATATTTCGAAAATATCTGGATATCTTCGTTATGTGCTATTTGGACGATATTTTAAACTTTACAAAACGTTAATTTGTTAATTAACGCCGAAAAAAGTTAGTTCCATATACAAAAAATGGAATATCTGAGATATATTATTATTCCCGGATATATTAAAAAAATCCAAAGAAAATTACAGTAATTACCGAATCGCTTATATCTATTACCGTTACGAAGGTATAGGCATTTATTGGATTTGTTAATTATTATCAAAAGTTTATTAAATATTTCAACAAGATCGCAATACCATTATTAAATCTTACCAAAAAGAAAAACGAATTCCAGTGGATAACGAAAGTAAAAAAAGCTTTTTAATAAATTAAAAACGTGATTATTAGTAAAGTAATATTGATTATGTACGATCCAAAACGCCCAGTTAAGTTAAAAACCGATTTTTCGGATTATATATTAAGCGCAGTTATTAAATACCGAAATAATTAAGAAATATTTTACTTGATTATATTTTATTCCTATAAATTAAAAGGAGCAAAATTAAATTACGCTATTCTCGATAAAAGAATTATGGCTATCGTTAAAACTTTTCGAGAATTTAGGCATATGATTAAAGGAAATTTCCATTAAATTAAATTTTATACTGATTATAAAACTTTACCTATTTTATTATTACCCGAGAACTTATAGGATAATATTTGCGTTATATAAAGGAGCTAATAAAATATAATTTCGTTATTATTTATTAGAAAAACTTTGAAAACGGCAGAACGGATGTCTTTAATAAACGACCTAACTTAAAAGAAAAGTTAGTTAAGGTTAGCTATAAAAATTTTATTATTACTTTAAAGGGATATTTAAAATTACGGCAGATTGTAACGATTAAAGCAATACCCCCCAACCTATATCAGAAAATATAAAAATATAACGACAACTTATTAAACGAACAGAAAATAAACAAAATTTAGATACTAGAAGATTATTAGCAAAACCTGATATGGGATATACATTAATACTTATTTTATAGATATCTAGGGATTTATAAAACTCTAGAACGACAATAACGTATTTATTACTTTCTTAAGATAAAAATATCAGTATAAAAAATCAAATAAAAATACGATATTTGTACCAAAGCCAAAACTTTACGGCATAAACTTTACAAAGAATTACAACCACTTCTAATTTTATAACGACCATGGAACTCGATTACTATAAATTTTATTATTAAACTTCCCTTATCCAAAAACCCAGCGACCAAAGTATATTACGACAATATTTTCGTTATCGTTAATCGTTTTACGAAGTTTTTCTATTTCTTATCTTATAAGGAAGATATTAACGTAAAATAAATAATATACATCTTTTTCCGATATATCTTTAATATATATGGATTACTAATAGAAATTATCTTAAATAAAGGTACTACGTTTACCTTTAAATTCTGGCAAGGCTTTATGGCATAAATTGGCCTGAAATATAAATTATCCAGTACGTTTAAACTTTAAATAAACGGATAAACAAAACGGTTAAAATAAACTTTCGAAACCTACTTACGATGTTATATTAATTATGAACAAAATACCTGGGTCGAAAAATTACCAATAACCCAGTTAGTTTATAACATCAATAATCACAAAAGTATTAAAATAATCCCAGTAAATGCTAATTTTGGTTTTACACCGGAAGTTTACAAGGAAATACGCGATAACGGCTTAGTTAATATTAAAGCTATTTTAACGTCAAAACAATTTAAATAATTACATGCGGAAATAAAAACGGAACTTAAATTTATACGTAACCAAATAAAAAAGTATTATATTAAAAAAGGTTAAAAAGATGAATTTTCTTAAAAAGGAATATAGTTTATTTAACTATCAAAAACATTAAAACCAAACGCCTAAACTAAAAACTCGACTTTAAATATATCGGTTTATATAAAACTATTAAGAAAATTTCAAAAAGAATTACAAATTAAAGTTACCTCTAAAGATTAAATTACATCTAGCTTTTTTATATTTCCTTGCTTAAGTTAATAATAAATATTATTAAAGCTAATATAGGACAAAAAAATAAAGTAAAAGAAAATGTATTAATATACGAAACAAAAAAAATCCTAAATGTACGCAAAAAAAATAAACGTATTGAATATTTAGTTAAATAAAAAACTACCCAAACTCCGAAAATACCTGGAAACCCGTTAAAAATCTTATAAACGCCCAGTATTTCCTAAAGAACTTTTACTAATAACGTCGGAACTAATTATAAATACCTCCTAATTCACATTATCCGGATTGGACCAGTCGGTATTATTAATACCAGACCAGTTAGTTAGGGCTGTAATTTATATTAACGTAGCAATTTCGAAAAATAGCCCTTTTCGCTTTTTTTTCAAACGAACAAACTCCTTTATTGCTTCAGTACTTTTAATACCCCGACGAAACATTTTTAATCCACGATTACGAAATAGTCGCCGTTGTTTTTAAAAATGATCCAGCTTATTAACAGCAGTACGTAATATCTCCCTAACCTGTTCCTCTTCGCATTCCAAGCGATCTTTTTCATCCAACAGTTTTTTATGCTCCGCCTTTAAAATTTTAAAAACGTTACAGAAACCCCCATGCCGAATGTAACGCGTATATTTTCCAAAATCACGAAAAACTTTACAATCTATACCCTTTTTTTTACATTAAGAATAAAAAGATATCGTAAAACTAATTCGAACAACTCGCTTAGCCAAAATAAAAGCGTTAATACGTTAACGAAAACGGAACTTTTTAATTTGATTAAATATGGTAATTAGCCCCAGAAAATATTAAAAAAATAAAAGTGAAAAAGGGAAGTTACTTACTTAAAATTAACAAACAAATAATTAATCTTTAAAAACAAAAATCCTAAAAAAAGGAAATCGTATTATAACTCAATAAGGCTTAGCTTTTCCAAAAACGATCGGAATTTTTAAAAAAAAAAATTCCGACAGTAATTTTAAATTACGTAACCGGCTTAAAAAGCTTAAAAGTTTTAACGGGGCTTAAAAGTTTAAGCATTTTAAACGCTTTGAACTAAAAGTAAGATATATACGTTAATTATTTCCCATAATCTTAAATAATACCAACTTGTAATATAACTTGGTTACTTAAATTACTTTTAATTATCTGTTATTACCAGATATAACTAATTTACCCGTTATTGCTTAATTTCCCATAGTACTATTACTAATATAAACCCGCACGATTAGGTTTAATAGTTAGTTAATTAGCCCAGCCGTTATAGTTAAGCTTTAAACCACTAATCAAAAATATATCGTACACCTTATTGATTTGTTTATCGTGTATCAAAATCCCTATACGGTTTTTCATCCGGCCCACCTATGGGTACGGTTTTTAGGAGGTGCTTTCCAGTCGTATCGTATACCTAGTCGTGTATATATATAGCTAGATACCTAATAGCATTCAATCTTGCATAACTTATTTCCGATTAATTTATTATATTTATTTATATTTTTATATTTTTTAATATTTATAATTATTATATCGTATAGTATAAATACCCTTATTTAAAACCTCGTATTATCGAAATTGTAAATATCCTTTTTTATGATATTGTATTTTGTGATTATAACCCGAACGAGTTCGAATTATTTGCGAAATACTTCCGGATTTTCGCATAATGCTTTTTAGTAATCGACTTTTTCGATTTAACCGCATTTTACGTTTTTTTTTTACCGTTGAACAAATCTCGACGATTAGTTAACTTCGAGGCGTTCTGTAACGGGTTAAGTAAGCAGCAAATTTGCTATATTTTTAACATGCTGAAACCGGATAAAAAACGTTCGTCGATTATAATTAAAAATTCGGTTAATAATCGATTTCTTTTCGGTTAATGTTGATTTCCGCAAATAAAAAATAGTATTAGTTCGGGCGCGTATACCGTAATATCGCATTTTTAAACTGAAATATAAAACGTATAAATAGAATTAAGTGTTACATAATTAAGTTTCGGGTTTTAACTTTTAACTTAAACAGCTAGGTTAATTTTTGTTTTGTTATAAGTCGTTGCAAATTATTAGTATTAAAAAAGAGGTAATTAAAGTTAAATGGTTAGAAAGTTAAAAAAAAAGCATCCAGCTCGATGGTATGATACGTTATAAAGAAACGAGGAAGGATTATCTTTATAACTTGGATTAAAGCCTTACGAGATATACAATGGGGGAGCAAAAGTTACGGCGTTTTGCAATTTTGCATCAAAACTCAACCTTTTCAACATAAAATATCTTAAGAATTTTCTATATAAATAAAAAATGAAAAATAGGTTTAATATGTATAATTACTTACTATATAACATATAAAGTGGGAGTTGTTTTAAGTGGAGATGCTTACGTAATGTCTGTTTTAGAAAATGTCGACTTTTGCAAGAAATGATTTTCTTTTTTATCTTTCATCTTACGTAATATATTACGTTAAGATAGATTGAGATATATTTACTATATATAAAAAGATTAATATTTAAGTTGGGATAACCAATATATTACGTAAACGGAAAGATATTCAACAGAATCTTTTTTAGTAAAAATCGACCTTTCTTAAAATAGATATTACGTAAGCATCTCCTCTCAAAATAATCCCTACTTTATATATGTTTTAGAGTAAGTAATTATGGATATAAAATACATTTTCCTTTTTTATTTACATAGAAAGTTCTTAAGATATTTTATATTGAAAAAGGCTGAGTTTTGGTACAAAATCGCAAAACGCCGTAACTTTTACTCTCTAACTGTACTATATATTTCTACTAACCACTTTATATCTGTTTTAAATAATATCTGTTTAAGTTAATTCTTAAATATAAAACTCGTTTAAAACTTTTCCACCGGCCTATATAACGATATTTCTAGACAAACGGATAAATTAAGAACGTAGTAGACTTATTCGAAATTTTAATACGTTTGATTTGATAATAGCTTAATAACTAAAAGTTATTTATGGTACGGTGTTTTTTACGCGTTTTTGTAAGGAAGAAAATCGTAAATATAAAACTATCAAGTTAAAGATATAATCCTAATTAAGCAAGAATTAATATAAAATATACATTAATTTAGATTAAATAAAATCAGTACTAATAAACCAACATTCTTTGAAAAAAACAGATTCTACTTTATTTTGACGCTTTTTATTATGTGTTTCTTTTACAAATCTTCGTTTTAAATTATATCCTAATTCTCGCTTAATATTTTTCTAAACGATTAATATTTCTATATTCTACGGCTATTAATTAAATCTTGTGAACTTTATAAACCGTATTATTAACTTTATATCACAAGCCTTTATATATTTCTTTTCGAATGGATTTTTTATCTATTTTACTTAATGTAGCCCGCGTAAAAATAGAGCATTTGACTTTAGTAGTAATAAATACCCGGTAAGTTTTACAACTAAATTTATACGAATAATTTTCTTAAAACTTATTTTTCTAAATATATATAGATTTCGAAAATAACGTAAGCTTTAAGCCGTTTAGCAGTAAATAAACGCATGTTTTTCTGTAAGAAACTTTTAGTATATTATTTTATAATTAAATTTACGGCCTATAATATTATCGAAAGATATATATTAATAAGGCAATCTTTAAAATTGTATAAAATTAACGCTTTTGATTTCTTTTTTCCGAACGGATATAAAATATTGCAAATAAGTCTAAATAATTTCAATAATAGCCTTTTCTTTAAATTAAAACATCTTTCATAGATATGCTAACGAATCCGGCGAAATAATACAAAGTATTTTATTGTATTACAGTAATTTCGAAGCCAGTTGCTTAGTACTTTAAAATATATTTGTTATGGCATAGAAATAGAAAGGCGGCGTATATACTAACCTCTAGAAAAAAGCTCAATATATTAAGATAGGGAAGAGAAGAGAAGTTCTATGGGCGTACCTTTAGGAATACATACAAGTAAGGTAGGGCGTACGAGCTACCTTTAGGAATACATACAAATAAGGTAGGGCGTACGAGCTACCCATACCAGGACCATAACATCACCCCCTCCTTGTAAAAAGCTTCGTCCCAAAGCTTTGCCAGTTATCCTAACCTCTGAAGGATCTTTTTTAGCGTCAGCCTTAGGCTAGCCATCGCCGAGACCACATATCTACTTCTAAGGTTACTTTCATCCGAATCGAACGTATCTTTTATATCAGAACGCTCGTGGATTACCTTACAGATATGAGAAATGGCCGAAAGCATATTGTAGTTAGAGGCGGAATAATTAAAGCCATTACAACAGCGATAACGGTTGGAATATTGTTATTTATCGCGTTAGATTTAGGTCGACAATAAAGCTAATAACCTTGTTAAGTTAAATTTAAAAATGTTAAAGTTATTAATAATTCTTATAAACGTATTTATAAATTTTAGTTAATGTTATTATTAATAATTATGATAAAAATAAAAAACGATAATGGAATTTAACAAATTAGCTATAAGTAATAAATATAGATTTACAGTGAATTAAGTGCATTTAAAATATATCGGAGAAAGCCTGGCGAAACTTTCGAATCCGTTGAATATTTTTTATATTATTTGGGTTATGAGCGTTATATCACGCGGGTTTTTAATTGATTAAAAACTAACCGAACGGATTATTGTTCTTTTTTTTAAAAAAATCGCCTTTAACGAAAATTATTTTACTAAGATCGTTATAAATATAGTTAAAAATTTAGAAAATAAATTTTAATTTGTTATTTTAATTAGCAATACGTTTAACGTATCGAATTTATTATATAACGAAATCTTTTATATTAAATTCGCACCAGTTATATATATAGTAAGTTTTTACGTAATGATCGCCAATAGCCTCGCCGTCTATATATAATTTGCCTTGTATTTCCAAAAGCTATACGTTATATATAAAAGGTTTATTTAATTTCGTAACGTTAAACAGTTGGGTTTCGAATAGGTTAGAAGTAAGAGTTTTGTAATAATTAACATCAATAAAACAACTTGATTAGGGGACCATTTAATTTTAATATTAAATTCCGAAATTAATTAATTACCGACGTTTTATATCGCAGCTTAAATGGCCGCTTGGATTTTTCAGGCGTTGATCGAAGTTATATTATTTCGGAAACGGAAAAGTAAATATCGAGAATCGAGAAAAGGATGTCGGAAAGCTGTTCGGAAAATGGGGAAAGTTAGGAACGGAAAAGGAAACGGAAATAGGAAAATAGGCGCTATTATCGTCGTTTCGTTGAAGAAATAATAGGTTTATCAGGTTTTTGCCGTAATTATTAATAGATTCGCAATAATTATAAAACTTTAAGCTATGCGAAAAATTGATATGTTGGAAATATAAGAGCAAAAGCGTTAAGCCTTCGGCGAGGGATCGTGATATAATATTAAGTTATAGAAACGGAAAGGCGGCGCGTATATTAATGATTAGAAAAAGACTTACTATATTAAAATAAGAAAAAAAGAAAGAAATCCTGTAAACGTAGCTTTAGGAACGCATATAAATAAAATAGGCGTACGTATCAGCTAGCTAGATGTGCTATAGCATTTTAACTACAGAAAGCTACGCTTTGATCGGAGGATAATGGTTCCGTTGCTAGGCTATACAAAAGCAGTGCGTATGCGAAGTACTTACCTAATTAGCTGAATATAACAACGGAACTGGCATTTCCTATAGCCGACAATTAAGAGTTTTATTTGTTTAATTCGAGTAAATTATTAATTAATTAGCTGTTACTATAACAATATAGGTTATATTTTAGAAGTATTTTAATATATTTTAATAATAATAATAGCGACCGTACCCTTGACGTCCTTTATTATTTACAAAGAGCCTAAAAACTGGAACCGTTTTAAGGGCAAATTTTATTTTAAAACATGCATGCTTAATATTTGAAATTTTATCGATTTTAATTAGTTATTTTAGTAATCTGTTAAACCTATAGAACCCGATATAACCTTTGATCCGAAAAGACAAATTCGCTTTACGACGCGGATTAATACCTTAGTTGCATTTTTATTTTTAAAAAGAAGTTTCGAAAAAATCGACCTTACGAGTTATTTAATAAATCCTTTAAAAATAATAATAAAAGACAGATAAGCTTATAATTAAGATTTTACGGCGTATATTTATAAAAACTATAATATAAGATAATAAGTGGAAAAGTAAGGTAATAGCCGAATAGTAACAGATTATTCCAAGAAATAGATATATTAGCAAACTCTTATCTGGGTTATATATAAGATATACTACTACGGGGTTATAAAATGGTTTCTAGTATATGTAGGTCAGCGACTAGTCGCCGACGTTTGCCGTACTTCCTTATTTCCTTATACTGTTCCCCCTTTTTTTAGCTGTTGGTTCCTAGCAGTTAATGCTAGTTATATGTTTAATATATCAGTTAACTTGGTTCCGAATATAGAGCGCGTACGTCCCGGTACGGCCCAGTTACCTTATACGCTTTATTACCCGGGGCGCCGTATTTATAAGGCCGTTTCCGAACGTTTTTCGATTATGTTACTATTCGTTCCCGTATTATTAATTTCCTTTTTTTCTAGTATTTTAAACTTTAACTTTTGCTTCCGATCGCTATTTTCTTTTTCGAATTGTCGGGTTTTTCTTTTTAATTGTTTCCTTATTTTTCGATTATTTCTTTTCTAATTTCCGATTATTCGCCGTAACTATATCTTTTTGTAAAAACCTTTTTAACAAGTATAAATATTATCTGGCCTTAAAATAGAACGATTATTTTTACGACGTCGAAAACGAATCGGCGAAATTCGGCGAGCTATATTAATATTATATCGGCTTCCTTTATTTCGATTTAAATATCGTTTATATTACCGATTTTACCTCAAAAAACGCCGAATTCTATATATATTATATCCGGAATAAGAAAAAAAGTTTTCGTATAAGTTCTTATTTTTTTACCTGGACGGCACCTAACCGCCGAATAAGTTTTAACCGGTTTCCATAATACTATTTAAAAAATTTTCGCTTATCGCTTCAAAGCCGTTTAATAAAAAATCGAGTTTATAAATACGAATAAACCGTCTACCGATAAGTTAATATAATTTAATTAGCATATCGTGTTTTTCGAAGATATTTATTTTATTTTCCGTAAGGCTTGCACCGAAAAGAATTACGTAATTTTTGGTATTAAAAACGTTAAGCGTACGGTAATTACTACTGTAGAAACGTAATTTTTACGTCGTTTCCACTTTTTCCATTTCGAATATAAATTAGTAAATTGCTATCGTTTGTTGATCCATTTTCGATCGTTTATTATTATTAATGTATTAATTTCTAAAAAAAAAATCCGCTTATAAACGTTAACGATGCTGGTTGCTAAATAAACGCCGTATTTTTATCGTATAAATAAAATAATTCCGTTTATATTGCCTTTAATGCTATGTTACAGCTTTTGTCGGAAAATGCTTACCTTTAACCGTTTAGCAATAGCTTGGAAAAAAACTGGGTTAAGTTATTTAAACGTAATTAATTTACTTACAAATCTCTTAATTACAATAAAGTCATTTAAACGGCTTTTTATCATAGTATTAAAGTTCTGGTTAATTTAACTGGCCGTAACGTACAATGTACGTTAAAGGTTCGCTAATAACGCGCCGTTCTATCGTTTCGCAAATACGTTAGTACGAAGTAATCTTCCGGTATTTCGGTTTTTGTAACGCCTTCCGTTATGTCGCCTTTTATTATATCGTTTCCTACGAGATTTAACGGCCGTTTTCTAAACGTTACGTTGTAAAGTTTACTTTCCGGTTCCGCTTTGCAAATTCCGCCGTTTTAAACTGCTTTTCCGGATCTTTTTACCAGTTAATTACCGAACGTTCGCTTGTAATTAATTAATAAAACGCAAAGTTTTTAATTTTAACATATTAGGTTCGATTTTTATTAAAGACGTTTGGTATTATCGTCGTTTAGCCGGCGAGTTTTCTGTTAATTATAACTCGTTATTGTTAGTTATTTTTATATTTGTGATTTTTACGCCTATATTTCGGCGTTCCGTCGGTATATTATCGCCGTTCGGTTTTATTTTAAATATAACTTAATTAATTCGTTTTGTAAGTATTTAAACGGTTTCCGACCGATTTGTAGTAGGTTATAACTGCCAAAATCTCTAAAGCTTTTTTTATATTCGTTTTATTTTTTGTATATACGCTTTAATTTTTTTTGTATTTAACGAACATTTGTTATACGTTCGTTAAATACTTTCTTAATTTCTAGGTAGTATATTTAACGGATTATTTGTTATATATAACAAAAAACTCCTTTTCGCCGTAATTGTCTTTATATCTAACGATATCCTCGATGACCTATTCTTGTTGTTCGTTCTGTAAATCGGAAAACGGCATATAATTAGCGGCCTTTTTCCGATTATGCTAAGGTTATAACGAAAACATTAAAAACATATCATAAAACCGTTAATACTTTATAAGTAAATGGACTTTATAAATTTGTAATTTTACCCGTTTAGCAATTTTTACCCGAATATACATTAATATTAATTTGAGACTTTTTTAAATTTAAAATATTTGGTAAATAATTTAACAATTTAACGTTTTTAAAAAATTATTAATCAATATTTCCGATCATAATATTTTTTTAATTAATTACGGCCTTCTTTTAATGTTCGTATATCCGTTAGCGAACTTGCATTATCCGTTCGAATCGCTTTCACATTTTTTAAACTTTAATTTAAAACCTGTTAAGTATTTATTTTTATTATACGAGGGTAATAACCATATAAGGCTTCGAACGGCAAGTACCCGGTAAATTTATTCCGGTAATTATTATAGGCGAATTCGGCTTTATATAATAAGCGAACTTGATTAATTTCGTTTTCGTCGTAATAACTTCGGAAATAATTTTTTAATATCTGGTTTATGCGCTTAATTTACTTATCCCTTTAAAGATGATAAACGGTAAATAATCGGTGTTCGATTTTTTTTATTTTGCAAAAATTAACCTATAATTAACTGGTAAATAATTTGTTTCGATTGTTAATAATCCTTAATAAAAAACCGAAACAGCACTTTATTTCCTTATATAAAATCCTAACTAACTTTGTTTTTATTAAGGTTTTTACCGTAAATAAAAATATCGTTAATTTCGTAAACGATCGATAATCATTAAGATAACGTCGTAAATCCGCCTATTGTTTTTTAAGTTAAGAAATAATTTCGTAATAAAATCTATATTTAATTCCTAAAAAAGCTATTTGGATAAAGGGAATAATTATAATATTTTATAAAGCTTATATTTAATCTTCCATATACCTTGGCATATAAGATAACGTTTAACATACTTTTAAATATTATTTGTTATATTTTGTTAATAGAATTTACGGTTAATTAATTTAATAATTTTTCGGCTTTTTATATACCTTATTCGGGAATCGTTATAATATTAATTAGTTATTAGCGTTACGCGTATTACGAAAAAATAATGAACTTATCTCGATAAAGTAATATATTATTTAAGTTTATATAGTATCCCTTTTTTATTCCGGCATTTTTCTGGGTTAAGGTTATAAATTTTTACATATTTAGATTTCTGGCTTATAATCCGTATATTTTATTATAAAATTATTACAACGTTTTCGGAATAAATGCCGTTTCGTTTTAAATTAACTTTTTTGTTATTAGATGTAAAACGTATTGTTCCGGCATAATAACTTTAACACTTTCGTTTCCTGATTCTGCCGACTTTTCGACGTTCGAACGGTGCGCTTTTTTTACGTTAAACCTTAATTTTTTTTAATACGGCCCGGGTAACGGCTGTTATTTAGGTTTTTTTTACCGTACGTATTTTATATGAGGGATACCGGCATACGGTTTCCTTTTTTCGTCTTTTTGGAAAACAGTTTATAATTATATAATAAGGATCTTACGTTATTTTAACGCGGATTTCGGTTATTTAAACCTTCTTACTTTATATTCATAAAAAAACTTTGCTGTTGAAAATTTTTGCATAACTTTAACGAATTATCGTATCCGCTTATATTTTTTAATGGTACGGGGAAAAGTTATTATTAAATATTTAATTTCTTTAAGTAATTTATCGATTAATCGGAACCTTTTTACGAACGTAAGGATTACGTCGTTATCGTCGATCGGCGCAGATATATAATCTGGCCGTTTGTTTAATTTATCTGCCGGGATAATTTTTCCCGGTCGATATTGTATTTCGAAATCGAACTGGGATAATGTGTATACCTACCGGACGAGATTTTCCTAAAGGTCCTGCGTAAATACGACGGTTATCTCTTTTAACGTTTAGTAATCCGTTAAAACCAAAATTTTTTATTTAGCGTTTTTTAAATATTAACGTTAATACTTTAGGTTTTTTATAATAATTAACAGTTTTTGCTAACTGGTTCCTTACTTTATTTCGGTATTCGAAAGTTTCCGTAACCAAAAAACGACCGGATGTTAATTTTCTCTCTAAAGTTGTAATAAAATACCGGATATAACCTTAATAAACGTATCGGTCTCTATACGAATACGCCGGGTAAGATCCTAATATTAGAATATGGTTATATTACGAAAGGTATCTTTTAACTTTTCAAACGTTTTAACCGTTTCGGCTGGTTATTTAAAATTCCTTTTCTGAAATCCCTTTTGCAGTAAATTAGTAATAAAAATAATTAATTTCGAATAATAAACGATAAACTTTCTATAAAAGTTAGTAAACCTTAAAAATACCTAAATATCATATATTAACTTAAAGGGCTTCCATTTTTAAACTGCGGCGACCCGACGGCAATCTATCTGTACCTTTTCGATATTAATAACGAATTTTAAAAACGAGATTTTTATTTGGAAAAATTTGCATTTCGATAGCTTAGCGAATAGCTGGTATTTCTTTAGCTATTTGTAAATTAATCGGAAATATATTGCATATTTCTTTTCGTTATCCCAAAAAATTATAAAATCGTTTAAATAAACGATATAAATTTAATTAATAAAACCGGTTAAAGCTTTATATATATATTTAAAAGGTTGTAGAGGCGTTAATAAGCCTAAAGGGCATTATTATATATTCGAATTACCCGTACTTCGTTCGGAAAGCGGTTTTTTACTTGTCGCCTTTTCGAATTCGAATCCGGTAATATACGTTCCGTAAATCCAGTTTGGAAAAAACCTTAACGAACCTTAATCGGTTTAAACGTTTGGAAATTAATGGTAAAAGATACCGGTTTTTTATAATAATTCGGTTTAACAATTAATAATTAACGTATAACTTTAACGTACCCTTTTTTTAAGTACGAATAAAACGGAAGCAACGATTTCCGATTTCGACTTTCGGATTCGTTTTGTATTTAGGTTTTTGCGGATGTATTTTTCGAATTTTCGCTGTTAAAGTTCCGAAATCGGGTAAATCGGGCCTGTAAAAAATAACTTACTTAGTATTAAGTTAATTGGGTACTCAGCTTTTGGAAATATGGGAAACTCTTTCGCCTCTTTTTCGGAATATATACTCCGAAATTTTTCCAAACATTCAGGTAACCGTATTACCTTAAAGGCGTTTTTTTGTCGAATTTAAGAATATTACAATTATTCTTAAATCCGACGAAATTAACAATATAAACCGGCTCGCCGGCGAACGCTAAATCTGCGATTTCCTCGCTGTCAATTTGCTTTAAACTGTTATAAATCTTTTCGTATTTCGCTATATTTAATAACATACTTAATTTCCTTATTCCGGGTTAAAATAAAAACAACTCGAACACTAACCGGTTATACCTAATTGCAAAATAAATTTATTAAAAACGCCGGGTATTTTGGCGTTTATCTGTTATTTCTATATCAATTTTGAAAATTCCGTAATATTTAATAAAAACTCTATTAACTTTTATTAACGTAAAAATATCAACGGTAATAAAGCAAAACTTGTACTTCCCAGCAAAATGTTTATTATACATATTTATTTCCGCCTTTATATCTAAATTTACTTTTACGATAATTACAAACTTATCCCTTTCTTTAGAAAAAGTAACCGTATTCTTTAATAACGGCCTTATACCGATCGTTTAACGTTATTTAGCCGAAATAAATGAAACGTACGCCTTTATTCCGGTTATATTTTTTCCGATTTATTTAAGTTATTAAAAACAACAACGTTTTATATAGTAATAAGCGGTTATCCTTTAGCCACCATATTGTCATCTTTAAATCGAAAAGGGAAATTTTTATTATATTTCGGCTTGTAATAATAAGTAATATACCTTTTTTTCCCGCAATCCCTACAGGTTAAGGTATAATTACTTTTTAAAAAGGTTAACAGCTCTTTAAACCGAATAGATTTATTGCGGTCGGAGTTCATTCGGCGGTATAAAGGACCTTTTTAGGAAACCCTACCTCTTTCGTTACCTAAACCGGGTACTTTTAGGTAATTTCCCTTCGCTAGGTTATTACCTTAAAACGTATTCAAATACGTACGTTTATTTTTTTCTTAACCCTTAACATTTGGCCTTAACGCCAGGTAGCTTACATGTAATCGGCCTTCGTTACGACGTTAAATAATCGCGTAAAAAAAACCTTTTGCTCTAGTATCTTGGTTTTTAAGCCTTCTCGTAATCGGTAATAAAAATAATATACTAACTTAAGGTATTTTTCCTTTAAGTTAATATTAACGTCTTGAACCTTAAATAAATAAATCCTTTAAGTTATAAAGAAATCTATTAACGACTTGTCGCCTTATCTAAATTTTTTAAAGGCGTTTCGAAACGTCCGATTTGCATATTTAAAGTTAAAATAACCCTTTTTTTATAAAAAACTATAAATTTTTTAAAATAGTCTTTTCGGCCGTTTTCTATATATTATCGCGGTACGTTTATTATTTTGATTATAAGGAATTTCTTATCCTACCTATAGCTTAATAAATGTATATTTCATCGGATAAGCACGGTTTTTCGATAATATTCATTTTTATAATCGAAATAATCCAATTTTTTCGTCTTTGCATCGAAAACTATTCGTTAAATATTTGCTTTAAATATATAAGTAATTTCGAATAATTCCGTACATATTATCGATAATATTAGTTCGTAATAATTTCGATTAAACGGTTACGTTCATGTTAATCGCGTTTTACCTGTTTAGTAAAAGCTTTCCGTTTCTTTTTTTCGAACTTTACGCGTTTTTGTCGGATTTCGTCGTAAATACGTAAAAGTTCGTTATGAAAAATAAGTTAAATGTTTATTCGTAACTTTAATATCTGCCGTTTAGAATACGGGATATAGTTACGTTCCGTAATATCGTCCGTATTTGCTTTATCGAGTAACGTTTTTCCGTTATCGTCCTTTATTACGTTCTGAACGCTTTTCGAACATCCGGCGGTATAATTATTTTTATCATCCTGCATATAATCGGTTATTACGGGTTAAGCACGGTAATGTGTCGATTTGTTCCTACTGGTTATCGCGTTATTTTTTTAAAAAAATAAAAGAATATAAAATAATTAGCAAAAAAGTAAGGTAATAACCGAATAATAGTAAATTACTTTAAAAAATAAGTATATTAACAAACTTTTATCTGGGTTACATATAAGATATATTGCTACGGGGTTTTGTAATGGTCTTTAGTGTATGTGGATCAGCGACTAGTCGCCGACGTTCTGCCGTGCTTCCCTATTTCCTTACATATAAATACGATACTTTTCGAAAAAATATCAACGACCTTACGAAATAAATGCTGGAATTTGTATTTCCAGCGATTAAAGAAATATGCTTTTTTTAAAGAAAAATTTACGAAAGTGGTACGCTAAGATGGCTGAATCCGGCAAGGTGTACGATACTAAATTCCTGATTAATACCTAACGAAAATACCGAAAAATAGTGAAGTAAGCCGGGAAAATAGGTAAAGAACTAAACGAATAAATTATAAATAGTAAAAGATAATGGCCTAAAAACAACGATATAGCGTTTCAAAAACAAAAATAACAGTTACATAAGTTAACGATTTATATACAGCCTTAATTTCTATCGTAAAGATCTAAATTACCACTTTTAAACAATAAAGAAAGCATAAATCGACAGTAGAATGATTAATTACTAAAAGGTAACGGTTAACTTTTTGGATTATTAAACTATAACCTATCTTTTTTTTTACGCAAGGTAAAAGTTAGGTCGAAGCCTTAGTTACTAGGCTGAGCCAATATACAGAAAATGATTCCACGATAAATACTATACCCAGTATCTTCGAACATGATAACTTTTCAAACGGTTTTTACAGTTAAGATAGATTGCACACCTCAGTCCCGTGCTTCATTCCGATTCCGACTGGTGGTTGCCGACAAGCTTCGGCCCTGGTGAACCTTATACTCGCTGGCTACGGTTTAGCAGGGTCCTTAAAGGCAGAGAATAGTTTTGCACGGTAAACCTTAAAAATAAACCTTAAAAATAACTATAAAAATATAAAGTTCGCTTTATCGTACGAAGCGATTAATAATTTAAAAACATGTTTATAATAATATATACGTATTTACTTTAACCGGAAAATCTTTTAAAATATAATAATTATTATAATTAAGTTTGAATTAAATTTAAATAATATAATGCTATAAACGTTTTCGTTAACGCAAATTTACCTACGAAATATACATAAAAACGCCCTTAAAATACTTTGAACATAATAGGATATTCCTAATTAAAAAGGCTTTATACGGCTTAAAAAAATCGCCATTACTTTAACAGAAAGACTTTATCAATAAGTTTAGAAACTTAAAACTTAATTTTGTGCCTTATAAGCC
The DNA here is from genome assembly GCA_004155035.1 of Monosporascus sp. 5C6A. Taxonomy (NCBI): domain Eukaryota; kingdom Fungi; phylum Ascomycota; class Sordariomycetes; order Xylariales; genus Monosporascus; species Monosporascus sp. 5C6A. The sequence goes on from QJOB01000026.1 coordinate 82,987, forward strand.
TTATTACTTTCTTGGTCAAAGTGTAAATCTTTTTTTTTACGTCGAAGATATTGTTACTGCGTATAGCAAAAGAAAATCAGCTCTCGTCGATCGGTTAATTTAATAAATACAAAAACGGTATATTTTTATAAAAAAAAATAAAAACTTATAATAGTTTTTTAAAATCAAAATAATTAAAAATAAATTTAATCGAAAAATCTAATTATCCTAATTAAACTTTATAAACAAACTACTTAACTTAATCTTTTTAAAAAATCTAAATAACTTCTTAAAAACGTTTATAACAAACGCCGGATTATTACCGAACCTTTATTTGGCCTCTTCAGGTTTTATTAATAAATACCCAAAGAAATCGGTTCCATTCTATATATTACGGTCTATATGTAACTCGATATAATTTAAACCTTCGTAATATATATTATAAACTATTAATTGCGTTATATAATACCTAATCGGTATCAAAACGCTAACGTTATAATTCGCTAACAAGAACTTTATAAATAATTGAAATAACGCTTTTTTCGTAAATAATACAATCGATCAAAAGAAATCATAACCTTACATTATAAAACTATTTAAAAAACAATAAAATAACAGATAAATAAACGATATACAGTAATTACTTCTATAACCGGAACAAAATTATTATTGTTTACACAAGCTATTAAAACACCCTTATTTATTTTTCCATTAATTAAAAAAGTAAAAATAGGTGTAAATATAGCAACTTTAAATATATAATATGACAATCAGCAAACTATACGGCTTATTAACGTCGACGTTACCTTTTTAAAAATAAAGTTACGATACGTAAATATACATAATTACTGGTTGCAAAAAGCAACAAAAATTACTTAATTAAAATATATTATACGCTTATAAACAATGAATTAATAATAGATTAATTAAAGCCTTATTATAAAAACTCTTTAAGTACTTTAAAAATAGCTTGGATTAATAAATATTACAAAACCCTTGGACCAACGGAGACAAATACTTTAAAAGCGATTTTTGATAAGGAATTAATTTAAAAAAATACAATTACCGAAGGAAAGGTAAAATAAAACGCTGTGGCTCTAGAAAGTAATAAAAATATAACGATCAATCTCTCGAAATCTTCAAGGCGTTAAAGGAGTATATCAGCTAGCCACGTATACTATAGCACCTTAACTATAAAAAGCTACGCTCTAATCGGAAAATAATTGTTCTGTTACTAGGCTATATAAAAGCAGTGCATATGCGAAGCACTTATACAATTAGCTGAATACAACAACGCAACTAACATCCCCTATATCCGACAGTACGAGCCACGTATACCAGAACTATAACAATATTTGCTTATTTTTAAAAGTAAAAATAAATTTCAAAAAACGTTTTATTCGAATTGTGTTTCTATATACGCGTTATATTTCTTTTTACTACAATTCAAATGTTTCCGTATAACGGGTTTGTTCTTAACGTTTTTCATGATATTATTAAAAAAGTTTCGACCTATCTTTTTCTATTTTTTTGCTATTCTTTTCTTGCTTATTTGCGGTACAATGCTTATTTAAATAGAATTAAATTAAATAATATATAAAAGTTGAAAAAATGGTATATAAATGGGTAAAGCGATTAAAGATAAATATAAACCAACGCGATCTAGTTGGCTTAAATTTAAATAGTTATTAGAAAAAAAGGAAAATTTACAATTACTACGTAGCCAATAAGCATATTGAAAAGTCGAACTTGACGACGATGCATATCGAAAAAGGCCTAAAACCTGGTTTTATATATTTTCCCCGACCCGGACCTTTAGAATAACTAGGTAGATTTTTATAAGTTTTCAAAGGCAACTTTTTTGTACCCAGTTAGCTAAAAATAGCCCCCTATCATAGCTCCCGCTAAAAGTTGGCATTTTCTATTTCGGAACTCCATTGACCTGCATAGTACTGCCTTATTATCTAAACTAATTTTGATCACATCCTTGAGGTGTCCAGAGCAGTGCCTAAGCACTCCCTGAGTAGCGCCTGAGCAAGAGCGACGATGGCTTAGGTAAGCGACTAGGGTGGGAGAGGGCGACTTTCGGGAAACGCAACAGGTACGTCACATGTAGAACTCACCGACCGGTTCCTGCATGAACTCAATGCGGAACAATGACGAAAAGAATGGTGTGTGTTGGATATATATAGAGTTACCTTGGGTAGGGATAGCATAATGTCGGAATTGTTGTCGGGTTAAGAGGACCTTGAGGGGCTTATGTACATACAGAAAGTCGTCATAAGGGCTGGGTATGAGTGGAGCGGCTTGCTCCATCATTGACATCATATGAACGACATACTGCAGATGAAACCCCTATATAATGGGCAACGACGTAGGATGCGAATCCCCAATGACTAACCTCATAACGAAAACTCGATTCAATAAACATCCGTGACCAATTCCCTCCAATTAATCTCGAACTCGACCTAACAAAACCTAACGACATGTCGGACCCCAAGCAAGGCGGAGATCTCTTCGAGATGGCCAAAGATGGCACCAAAGGTTGGTAACCTCTAACTAAACCCTTAAGTGAACATATGTCGGATCAGCCGATTCACACGTCAATTCACAGTTCCTGGCGATGCTGGAAAGCACAACACCATCCCCTCGGTCGCCGGCCCCGGCCAGAACACCCCTACGGCCGGTGGACTCGGAGCAACCGAACTGCACAACGCTGCCGACAACCCGCTACAAGAGTCGGCCCATGGCATGAGAGGAGGCGGCGTGGGAGAGGGCATCACTGGGACGGGCGATGACCTGCCTCCTTCGACCACGGCGAAGCCCGGCGGACGGGGCGGCAAATAAGGGCGTTACCACTCAACGGACGCCCCTGGCACGGAAACGTTACTGCACGAGCTTATGAAGAACAATGACCGCCTATATGTGAATCCGGTAGGAAGAGGCTCCCTAATGGTACAACATTACGAATGTAGCTGCTTCGCGTGACAATTATGACGCTATCGCAACATACCCCATGAGATGCAATCAGGACTTACATATAACCCGTCTCAAGATACCTGGGTGGCAGATGTTATGCCTGACCTCTCTTTCCCTGAAGATCCACCACCAACGTCGCAACTAGTCCCCGATATGGCGGCGTAGTAAAGTCGAGGTCTTTATAGTCTTGAGAAGGGCAGCTAGCTTTTTATAGACAGCCTTTTGGCATGGATGGGTTGAAGAAATATGCTGGAGTGCGAACGGCCCAATAGCCAAGCCCCGTGTTCACTGTCTAGCTGCGTCTGGGGCGTGTAGCAGACGTCGAGCAGTCCCATGTGGAAGAGGAAATCTGGAAAATGATGGCACGGGCTGCCGTACCGTCCCAACGTGGGGGGGCTTAGCAGCTTATAGGACTACTCGTCGGAGCACGAAATGCTGATTTCCACCAGCCTCGCCATCATCGTTGTCCAGTTCATGGATGTCCTTTGTGTTGAGCGATCCCTGTATATGGCGAAACTCGATGGCCTCCAGTGGGTCCGGTCTTGCTTTGCGGAGATACTCCGACGTAGCTAGGACTCGGCCGTCTGTAGGTCATGACGTTGGCGAAGTAACAGACGGAGTTGGTGCGACAGCCATAGAGACGTTTTTCCACGGATGAGCAGAAGCTTGCGCATGTGCTTGGGCAGGGGAGGTAGGGGGCACTTGTTCGGTAAGGCATAGAGGCTCAGCCCAGTGAAGTGCAGTGGAAGGCGACAGACGAATTGGGCAATACTCACGGAGAGACAGCATTCCTTTCCGTCCACCGAAGTCTGAGGAAGGGAGCCATGCAGGCTGTTCCATGTCCCTTGCTTTCCAGATCAGCTTGTTAGCTCGTCGTCTTTTGCGTCGGCGCAACCAATCCAGTGTTGCCTTTGTCCACAAGTCTAGTTCATCGTCCTCATTATCGAGGTTGAAATCCTTCAGCTCGAACACAGGGAGCTGCGTCTCTTCTCCTGCACAGGGGCGAGCCTGGAATGTCCCTTTCCCCCTCTGCTGCTCGTGGAGGAGTCTTGCAAGCTTAGAATCATCCCTTAGCAAAGAATACCGTCGCATTGTCTGGTAACCAGTCCTCCACGATACGAGAATCCGCTGCATCACGAGCTGGAACAGTTACGTCAGGGTCACCAGCTTCTTCTCGTCTTCTAAGTGAAATCCACCACTTTTGCCGATGTAGACGTTAGTGCTGGTGTGGTTATCATTGAGACCAGTATGAACAGCGACCCGGAAGTTTCTTTCGAAAGCATCGCTCACATGCCGCGGATGACCATTCAGTTGGTCTGGGTCGTCATAGGGCACTACTCTTGATGTTGACTCCAAACCGTGAATAGCCCAGAAAACGGGTCGAATGCGACTGCCATCACTTCGCTTCCCAGTGAGCCGCCGGACTCACTGGTGGCTCCCATCTAAATTTATGTCCCTCCGTTAGGCATCACCGTCAAATGAGAATAGAAGGTTCTGGTCACCGTGCCTGTTGATATAGATGGAGAAGGGGCGTTACCCACTCCGCCATTTCGCTCGCGCTGATCATCCAGCGGGCGCACTTCTCGGAACTGCCTCTGTCGTGTGTCTCGGCACAGCTATTGCCGTCCTCGTATCCGCCCTTGGGTTTCTTGACTGGCATGGTCAAGTCCCTCTTCTCAACTTCTCGCTCGAGACAGCGATGGACTTGGGTCGCGAGCTTATCCCAGTCTGGCCTGTGGTTTGCCCGAGACGATTCTACAAGTCGACTGACATAGAATACAGTACGTGGGCCACAGGGACGGGAATCCTTTCTGCCTTCCGCAAGTCTAGGAAAATGGAGTTTTCATATGGACACCAAAACGGTAAAACGTAGGCGGTTGATCACGTTAGCCTTGAATAGGAAAAGTTCTGGTAGGTGATGCTATAAAGGGGGGGAGTGGCCTAATACACAAGTGGTGTTATTGTGTTTTTAGGTAATTGGGTGGATGACTGGCCAACGGCGCTACTCTTATAACTCTGCTGAGTTCTGGCGAGATCTCTGTTGCGAGTATATCAAAATGTGCCCCGATCCCGGGATCTCCCGTATCTAACCAAGATACACCTGTCGTAGTAGTCGAGTCATGTCGTATAGCTATGAATCGAATCGATAAGCAATCAGCACCGTGTATAATACTAAAGATAATATTTTCGGATGAGACGAAAGTGGTCATAACGCTTGCTCCTGAGTGTTGAGGAAGCCAAGTTCCCAGCCAATCATAATAAATACTCGTAACCAGATCTTTTATGAGATATACTGGTAGCTCAGCAAATACCATGTGGGTGTCTCTTCATCTGTTCGGACGAGTCATATGGTTAGTCATCCCTTGGACTCAACCCCCACCAGCGGCCCTAATCACCTCATCCGACTCCTGATTCCAGAGGCCAAACGATACGGGTTCCAGCGGCCGCTGATGGAACTGGTCCCGCAGCGTCGGATCCGCCCCGTTCCCCAGCAGCCACCGCACCCTGTCCGCATGGGCCCAGGCCGCCGCATGATGCAGCGGCGCACCCCAGGCATAGGGCGAGACCGTGCCGTCGTCGAGCGCGTTTATGTCGAGCCCGAGGTCGTGGACCAGGTAGGACATCATGGGGATCCGGTCATCGCCCGGCGATAGGGTCGCAGGCGCCCCGGCTGCGGCGTGCAGCGGGTAGGCGTCTTGTAGCCTTGCGCCAGCGCCGAGCAGTATGGCGAAGACGCGGGGCGTCGATCGCGCCGCTGCTGCGCGGAGCGCGGCTGTGGAGAAGTAGCTGAATCGCCCCTGTCCCTGTGCCTCTGATGAGCTGAGGCCGATATTCGGGTCTACGCCCAAGGAGAGCAGATACCGCACCATGTCTTCGTGCTCCACGGCGGCGCTAGTATCGAGCAGACACCGTCAGCAGGGCCCGCGTAGAATTCACCATCGCCTTGGACTTACGGCAGAACACTAGCGCCGAACGCGGTCATCTCCGCGAGGGAGACGCCCCGCCTCTCCTCGTGGCAACTCTGCTGGCTCGGGTCGTCGTCGAGGGCCAGCCTCAGTATGTCCAGGCTCCCGTTCCTCGCGGCCGCGAGGCCCAGGTCGATCCTCAGCGCGGCGTCGATGCGGTCCCGGAACCAGAACTCGAGCAGGTACCTCACGACGTGCACGTGGGCGCCGTCGGCAGCGGCGACGAGGGGGGCTCTGAGGTCGTCGTCGACGTCCTCCTCCCCTGCTCTGCTGGCGGCGACGGGGCTCCCCCGCGTCGGTGGCGCGCGCTGGTACTCGAAGCAGCGCAGCAGGTTGATGACCTGCGTGACGTCGCCGTCGGCGCAGAAGGCGTACAGCCCGCGTTTGACGGCCGGCGTGGCCCGCTTCTTCACGGGGAAGCGGCCCCCGCGGCCGCCGGGCGGCCGATGTGTTGCCGCCGGTCTGGAGATTGAGGACGAGGGTGAGGAGGGGGAGGACCGCGCATTGACGTTTGATGCCTGGGCCTGGGCGGCCGCGTCGAACCCAGCCTGCATGTTGAACTCGGAATCCAGGGTTCGGAAAGCGAAATGGGGATTTCCGCTCCACCAATGATGATTACTCGACGTCAAGCTGATTCCGCTTCTGATACGCCTAACGGCTATAGGGATGATGATATATCTGGTGTTTTCTTGCAGATTCTTTCTGATATATATACCAAGGGTGAGGAGATCGATAGGACGAAAGCTTTCTATACCCCAGTTCAAGCCAATTTCGATGCTTACTCTCGAAACCTAGAAGCCAAGGACCCATGCTACATCTATGTCTTAAATATCCGATTCACGGATCCAAGACGTCATTATAACATTCTTAAGAGGTCGGTTCAAAATTACACTGGTCATCGCAAAACAGGCCGATCAAGAAGAGGCCAATGGGCAGGAGTGCTAACTACTTATATATACCATTGCAGACAACGCGCCAGGCAGCAGTTATTAAAAATTGTTGGTGCTGACGCCAGCCTTGTGGCCATGTAGAACGGAGTAGTATAATTAACGTATCTTCCAAAATGCGTAACGCAGCCTATGCCTACATGCTGGTTGACATAACTACATAGCTAAGGCGGTTCTGGCCGGCCTCGCTTCCCAACGCCGGTTCCTAGTCGCCACTATTCCGATACCGCCTACACGTCTTCTGAGTCTTCTCATTTTTTAACGATGCAAAATCCACTCTCTAATTGACCTGAGCGCCGGAGAACAACGGGGAGTACGGTTGATGCTAGACCCCAATTGGTCTGAAAGAGAAGCCGCTAAGTCTCCTATTCCATATACTGTCGCATTGTCATAGTGACTGTCCTGGTGGGAATCTGATCCGTAATATCGACTAGGAACGAGTCCTGCGTCAGTCCTAAGAATTCTCTTAAGGTCCTTTTTGTTGCCGACGGCCTTGAAAGGTAACGTCAAAGTGATCTGCCACTTTCTTATTGGCCCGCTCGTATAAAAAGGTTAACCGAACTTTGACCCATTGCCCGAACATGGTGTGTAGCGTCGCTCACTCGCCCCTCCCCCCACCCCTTTTTATTTTGCATAATGCAGTAGAATCCTGTGTTTTATTGTTAGTACGGCCCACAGAAATGGGCCCTTAGGAGACATCTTTTTATAGGTCCTATCTCATGCCGCCATTACCATATTTGTACTGCGGAGAAAGTAGATATGAGGACTTTGCAAGTAGGACTAGATTGTATAGGAAGCCTGAGTAGCTTGACTGATTAGAACAGCGTGCGTTATACGGTGCAATAGGGGGTTGAAGCGGCGGAAGCAATGAGACATGCAGAATAAGAAAACGGATCCGCTATATTTGAAACGGATAAAAGGACGATGCATAGCCTTTTGCAAACAGCGGGATCAGCTGAGCCAGTCGAGCCGTGCGACGAGACAGGATTGGCGAATCCCGATTGCGCCTTGGCTGCCCTGCAGGGCGGAAAAGAGGGGAGGGCGACATACCAGGATGCTGACTGCATGTGGGAATCTGCATTAGCGTTGCTGCTTAATTTGTGGAGCTCAGCATGCCTTCTGTGACACCCATGGATCATGTGGGCGGGGGGGAGTTACATAGAATACGAGGTACAAGAATTACTAGATTTAGTAGGTAATCAACAGGGGGCCTGGGAACCTGTGAAACATCTTGTTCTTATTGGATAGCTGCATCTTGTGTATTACCTTCAATTCCCCACTCCCTCTTCGTACGCGAAACGTCGGTAACCACTCCGGACGTCCGATACAGCTATAGAGCTGTCGGGCAGCCGCGCAGTCGGAGAACCGGCTCGGGGGCCGACCCGACCTGGCAGAGTAGGTCTTTATGTATCTAGTTTCATACCCTAGATAGATAGCTTCGCGCTGAGCGCCCACCCGGGACGTAAGATTTATCATCATCATCCCTCTTCACCTTGGGATCTTATTACTATTATCATTTCTTTTCGGCAGCTACATAGGCCAGGCACTATTACATCTGTATGTAAGTAGGTATCCTACGATAGCTTGGTGCTTGAATCATTCGATTCGTTGCATTCCCCTGCGCTCATCTACAACGGGGCCAAACCATCTACCTACGCATGGGAGGACTCTCTTCAGGCTCTTCCAAATTAAGGCCGCTCTATACATTCATTTTTGGCGAACGACGCCTCCGAACGCCTCGGCAATGCCGCTGAAATCCGATGAAACTCCTTACACAATAACGATACTATGTGAGCGGTAACAACCCGTAGAAGATCCACATGTCTGGGTTCGCATCCTGTTGGCCCCACTGCAAGTCTAATAATGACAGCGAGGGCCGCTGGGGCAGTTGCTGGAAAGCATGCCCTTCTGTAGCGATGTACGTTTAGCCTGCAGGCAAAGTAATGTCGCGGCGCGCTCGTTTCATTTCTTGAAAGTGAAGCTCTTCCCGGCCTTCTCGCCATGCATGCGGCGCGCGGGCTTCGGGCCGTCGGCCACCATGGCGTTAGCGTAGGGGTTGAACCTCGCGGCGGCCTTTGCCCCGGCCCCGGCGGCGGTGCCGTTGGCGGCAGAGCGCTTAGCGTGGAGGACGGATCGGGCCTGAGTGTAATCGAACGGCTGCTCATCTTGTTCTTCATCTTCATCTTCCTCTTTCTCCCCCTTATCGGCGCCGTCGTCGTCGGACTCTTGAACCTCTTCGGCTGCGGTCTTCTTTCTGGCCGCCCTCCGCGCGGCCTTTGCATCCCTGCGCGCTTTCTTAGCCTCGGCTTTGGCCTTCTTCCGTGCCTTCTTCTCCTCCTTCTTTGATTTCTTCTTTGCGGCCCTCTCCGCGTCGGAGTCGAGTGAGAGCACTTCCTCTGTCGCTTGGGGTTTGCCGGACGCCTCCCCCTCGCCTTTCTCCTCGTCTTCGCTTTCCGAATCCGACTCGGATTGCGCAGTTTTGCGCCTGAGACCTGCTTTGAGTGTGAACTGGCCATCAGCCTCTTCCGCCCAGTCAGGTTGCTCCTGCGACGTAGAATTGAGCTTTTCTGCAGCCTCGGCGACAGCTGCCTCGGCAACATTGGATATCTGCTCGGTACCGATGGTGGCATCTTCTAGAATATGAGCCCATGGCAGTGCGAAGCATAGGGACTGTGCAGGCTTGTTCACGCCGGCTGCACCCTCCTCCCATCGACTGCTGAGTGCTACCTCGCCCCACAACCGCGACTTTTCAGAGACCAGCTCTTTCGTCTCCAGGACGCTTTGGTTGTCGCTGCTCCTTAGCTGTGGGAATACCGACTGGGCAACTGCGCCGATCGCCATCGTTGAAGTAGTAGAGTTGCTGCGTAAAACGTCAACTACACTGGGTCCGTTTACGCCCTCCGCTTTGGCCTTCGTTATGACCTGAAACAAGTCGGCGACCGCGCGCTTGGCTATGTAGGAAGTATTGTGTCCAAATGTGCTATGCAAAGCCTTTGGGTCCGGCGGCAAACGTCTGGCTATGTCGAACAGAGTCGCATTGGGTAGGATGAAAAGAGGATCCTCATCCTCACGGCGTGCAACATCATCTCGCCACTTGTGCACCGCCCGGAACACGGCGAACTGTTCTTTAGTGAATGTGCCTGAAGACTGCCTGATGAGCAAGTTGTACCAGCCATACGGTCCCTGACCTCCTTCGGCGTCATACACGATCTTCTCGTAGCGGCGCAATGAAGTTTCCTTGGACCGATCTAGAACGTGGCTGATCAAGTCCTTTTCCGGATCATTTCTGTCTGATTTCTCTAAGAGCTCGTTCCTGATCATGTCGTATATGTAGAGAAGGTAGTGCGTATCTGATCGTGCATAATAGAGCATCTCCTCGGGGATCGGACTGCTCTAAAGGTTAGACACCAAAAGCCGAGATAGACGCAGAAGCACATACCGTATTCGCCAATCAGCCAACTGATACTTCTTGTCGGCATCGAAGTCGACGAAACGCTTGAGTAGGTATGCCAGACCTCGCCCTGGATATCCCAAGGACACCGCAGCTTCATACGTATCAAACAGTCCTACGATATACAGACCGCAGTCCCTCTGGAGCCACAGGACATCCATGTAAGCACCTTGCAGGACCTGTATACGGTTAACAAATGATTCTGGATAGATTGTTTGCACTATGTCTGACCTTGACAATCTTGGGATCGGCGAAGACCTCGTTCAGGACTTCGAGCTTGCGGCGCCACGGCTGTAGCGTATCGATGATCCAGTCCTTCTCCCGGGTGCTGATCTGCATGAGCGAGAGAAGACCCGAATACGTCCTGAAGTCATGATGTTCGGTGTCGATGGCTATTTCGGTAGCCCCTTTTAGTTCCTCGAGCATCGCTAGCACGCCTTCGAAGGTATCGACGTATGTGGCGGCCGTACTCTCCATCGGCTGGTACTTGATAGGCTCTTTGACCTGGTAAACCTGTTCCGGGTATTGGAGATTTAAGATCTCTGTCTCGTAAGGATGTTTATATCTGAACCTGCTGTCAGCACCCTAAACCGAACCTGCATGCTTCAGACGCTTCATCCTCTTATTGCGTTTCTTAGTAGGTGCCTTCCTGCTCCTTTCTTCCTCTTCCGGAGTGGACGGCACTGGCCGTCCCCAAGGGCCCTCTAACGATGCGTGGGTTAAGAAAATGGAATAGTCGTACTGTATAGTATGGTTTTCATCGTTGAAAGTCCCCAGACTTTGCTCCAGTGGAACAATGGCATGCGGCTTTCTCGTAAGTATCGGCTTCCACGGGGAAGAGTCGAGGTTGTTCGGCTTAATATCGAACTTATCCTGGGGTTTAAGGATATTGGCTCGGCGGATGGAGCGGTCGAGATTAAGAGACTTCGGCCTCTTTGGCGCTGGACCCTATAGAGGTTGACTGTAAGTCGGTGCACGTCCCTATGTTATTTTTCCTGGGTCTAGTCTTACAGTATCCTCGGTCGGAGCGCTCTTTCTTTTGATTAGGCCCGTATACTCGTCGAGGCAAGTATCGGCTTTCTCGAGCAGGGTGTCGACGACGTCGACGATGCGAGACCAGTGAACATCAATGTCGTCGGCGTCCTCCAGCTCCGGACCTCTCAGTTCGGTTCCTTTAGCGGCGGCCTTGATCAGCGACGAGGCCAGCGACAGGAAGTGTCCGTTCGTCTCGTCCAGCCGCTCGTCGACTTCGGGGTTGCTGGTCTTCTGAAAGCTGAGATCTTCAGCGGCGAGCTGGTTGGTAGTTCGGGTGGCGGCGATTAGGGCGGCCTGAATCTTCTCTTGGAAGGACTTGAAGTCCTGAGAAGGATCCATCGTCGCTGGCGTGTCACACGCGTCGATGTCGCCGAGGAACCGTGGTGTGTTTGATTAGATGAATTCAAGGGCCCTGGATGAAATGCGCCGATATCAGTTTGGTCGGAGATCTCGAAAATTTCGGGGAGCTGTGCAGTCGCAGTGTCGGCGGAACTTGCACCGTGGCTTAGATGAACCAAGTACTTGCAGGGTCCACCTTGCTCTGATCTATGAATAAGTTACCGGTACATGTTGCTTCCAGCTACGAGGGAGGGTGTTTTATTGGCGGGGGCTAAGATAACGATAACGCAAAGGCAGCCTCGGACGTTGGAGCACATACACGGGCTGACCTTGGCAGAGCATGCATGGGCGAAGACGTCTGAGGTCACTGCCGTCATTGCTTTACCTGATGTTCGTTACCGAAGCCTACGTTCCATACACTTGAAAAGAGCGCGACTGTCACTTGTAATTGCTATCGATTCCGCTTCAGTTATCTAGCAACCATCTTAACACCAAATATGTCCGCTTCGCTTGCTCCAGAATGCAACGAAGTTAAGGAGTAAGTCCCGTCCCAGTGTATGCTGCATTATTCTATGTGAAGTTTGCTAATCACATCTCATGTCCTAAGGCGGTACGACACCTGCTTTCTTAAGTGGTATAGCGAGAGTGAGTGTAGACGGGCTTCCTACTTCTTACTCCTTAAAACGTCTCGATTCGCTGACACTGTGGATAGAGTATCTTCGAGGCAACGGGAAGACGGATGATAATGAATGCGCCAAGCTCTTCAATGATTATCAGAAATGTTTAAAGGCATGCTGCAGCTGGCTCCTCGCTCCTCCTTGGGAGTATAACGGCTTAGTGGTTACTTACGAGGTTACTATCCAGGTCGCGCTTAAAGAACGGGGGATAGATAAGTTGATAGAGGATGCTCGCGAAGACCAGAAAGAGAATGACGCCCTTCATATGAAACGAAAATGAACTCGGACCATACCCTGGGTGCGATAGCTTGAAGCCGTAGGATGCAAAAGGTGGACATCAACAGGCGAACGTTTGGAACGATTCACAGAAGGCAAGTAAGTATCACCCATGCGGATTCCGCCTGCCATGAAGAGACATTTGCCGGTGTTGTATCTTGCTGACCTGCCCTCGAGGGCTATTAACCAAAGGAGCGGCCATGGCTACCAGCGCGGATGATCGGCGTGGTTTTAACGAAGAAGGATTCACGCTTGAGAAGTGTCCGGGGAACTGGGAGGTCAGGCCATCCACGATTTCCATTATCGGGGGAGCTGGTGAGAGTACAGCGGACATAAATATGCAGCTGAATGGACCTACCTCTACTCAATTCTTCCTCGATTTATTACGGAGTAGTCTCCTCCGATTTGACGTTGGGGTATGGCGTCGCATACTAGATCTCTTCACTCATTCATGCTATTAAAGTTAAGCTATTCATCTCAACGCGGCAACGGTCGGATTACGGATTAGACTCGGATAATGTGCCCAGAATGGCGCTAGAAGCCTACAGAGGGACTGATGCTGCAGATACCTTGGGTACAGGTTACTGCTGTGATGCAGTGAGCAAGAACAGCATCCGATTGGTAGATGGGTACCTGAAGCCTTTTCCTATTCGAAACCCATGAAAAGATCGGAGAATTTGGAGATGCACCAGAATCATTCGTCTAATTTCCATTTCCACTTATCGCTACAGGATGCAACTGCAAGGGGCCGGCGCTACCACCACACGTTTTCACCACCATAACCCCCAGTGACAAGCGAAATCCCAACAACCACCGCCAGGGATCCATTCATCCAAGCAACTTAAAAGTCTAATCACTTCACCTGATCGGCCGCGCTGATACCATACCATAACAGACACACTACTACCTACTTCGCACATATAATCAAACCGCTTGAAATTTTTTTTTCTTTTTCTGGTGCGCATCTATTTTGCGATCAATCGCATCACTCCCACAACGATCCAGGCACGCACGTCGTCATTGCCGCGCCTACCCCCCCCATCCTCCACGCTTGGCGATGGATCTAACCGTCTCGTATCACTAAACTCAAAACTATCTTGATAGCGAGTAGACTAGTCTAGCCCTTCAGATACTCCGAAGCTGTCAAGCAATTACGCAGATGCCGTAACCCCTGGTCTTGCCAACAGAGTTGATTCATTTTTCCTGGAATACCCTCCCTTCTACAGCATTACAACAGCACTGACTACACCGATACCGACTGTGTCGTGCGCAATACGCAATAGACGATTCGATAACTAACAAACTGACAGCGACCTCGACGGATATTGGCAACGATATTGCAGTGATCCCAACATATAGTTTCAGAGGATGCGACCACTCCCGCTCCAGCAACAATAACCGTCCTATGCACCCTTTCTCTATCCTCACCCTAGCCATCTTTGTAGCCGGCTACATCACTGCTCGATGGGATCTGGTTACTCGCCTCTACGAGCTTGCAATTTTCGCCTGGGATAAAGGGGTTATTGTACGTTTGCCCTTGTCACCATTACATACGAAGTACATACGCAGAGCATGCCATTACATTTCAATGGCTCCTTGGTTGGGCTGTCGGCTGACGAGAGTCTTGTGCACCTTGTAGCTTCGCATCGCTCAGGGATTCGCATTCCTAACTTTGGCCTTCGTCGCCGTATTCATACCCGTGCAACATATAGCGCAGACCGAGGCTCAGCTGGTACGACGACCTGCCCTCCCATCCTGCTACCCTCGAGACGTATGGCAGCCACTCTGGCTAACAAGTTACTCACTGAAGCACCCGCGATCGCCGGGTTTGGGGATATCTGCTCGAGAACAACTGAGGCGCAGGGGCTCCTTCTAGGCGGAGTGCTCTACGCCCCCGTATTGTCATGCCAGGGAATGGTGGTCTATTAAGAGTATTCTGGCCGATCGAGGTCGGGGCATCCGAATTTCCTGGCGTCATCGTCGGCTGGAGGAATTCCGCGCTCGATTTTGTCGTCGTCGCTGTCTTGGACCATGTTGAAGTGAGCACGCATCGTCCTATCGTCCCAAAACGGATCTGGCGTCCGGGCCCTAATCCTCTCACAGCCAAGGAGCGTCGAAAATGCCCTGAAGACGGGAATCCTCCTGCGCAGTGCGCCGTATCCTATACCGCGAATCTTCGAGCTTTGTGGACAACCATCTTTACACGTATTGGGCATTACCAATGTCGGTGCAAATCCCGAATTAGATCCGTCATGGGTACGAGCGACGACGACGCCACCACTTCGAGTACCCAGTATCACCTGCCCAAAGGCTTCGAGCATCCAGACCATCCTGTTCGAACGACCCGTCCCACATCGAATGCAGTACATCTCTTTAAACCCTATTGCGCTCGCACTTACGGACAAGGGCGACATTTCCTCTCTGTACAATCTCTCTGACACGTCCGAGGCCGAGGAGGAGAAGCAGGAGCGACGAAATCAGGAGAAGAAGCGCCAGCTGGTCGAGAAGTTGAAGCAGCACTCGGTTGTTCAGCATGTGCCCAGCCGGAAGGACAAGGCACTGCCCAAAATCGTGAACCAGATCAACTGGAACTGGGAACTCGAGAGTTTGCTGCAGAAGAATGTCCCACTTATCGGAACGCGACCCAAGCGCACCCTCAGCGTCTCCGAACGTGTGGTCGAACATGCCACCACCATGCGAGATTTCGTCATTCTGTGGGTATGGGATAAGATAATACTCTACGTATTTCCCGTCATCCGAAGAATATTCACGGGTCTGCTTCTTTGTCACCGGGTAGTGGCCGAGGTGCTGCTCTGCATCTTGGAATGGAGGGCTCGCCCGAACTCGCCCGCCCTTAAGGACATTTCTGCAACGGCACAGCAGGTTGAAATTCGCCTCCAACAGTTTTGCTACTGGCCCATGCAGTATGTTAAGTTGCGCCTGCGTAAGAATGACTGGGAGAGTGTCACAACGAGCCACCCCGACTATATCCGATTCTATAACAGCCTCTGGCTCGTGGCTAACGACGTGATTATCGGGATCGCCCTGGGGTCTTACATCATCGAAAACGCGCACTGGGTCGCGGAGCAAATCAGCGTCTTGCTCGGGAAGTACACCGTCAGTGCCCTACAGAGTGGTATCGAGTGGCTTATGGGCTGGCCGGCTGGTCTGAAGCTGAACAGTGAGCTGGCACTCTTCTTGGGTGACCTGTTTCTCTGGGTTATCGACTATTGGTCCAATTGCATCGACACCCTGAAGCCGCTACTACCCCATATCGTGTGGTTCATTGGTTTCTCCAGCTTTGCTGGTGCTAGTATGCCTATCGCCATGTTCTCGGACCTGCTGTCGGCCCTCACTCTACATATCTACTCGTTCTATCTTGCCTCTGCCCGCATCTTCCACTGGCAGCTTACCATCCTGCTCTCGCTCTTCCAACTTTTTCGAGGCAAGAAGTATAATGTTCTTCGAAACCGTGTAGACTCGTGCGACTACGACCTTGACCAGCTTCTAGTCGGTACCATCCTGTTCACGCTTCTGTTCTTCCTCCTGCCTACGGTAGTCGTTTTCTACCTCAACTTTGCCCTGGCGCGCATGGCCATCATCTCGCTCAAGGCCGTTTTCGATACCATGCTTTCTTGTCTGAATCATTTTCCCCTCTTTGCCCTGATGCTCAGGGTTAAAGATCCTCGGCGTCTTCCGGGTAAGCGATCTCCTCGCACCGATTGGAGCATCCCCATTTCCGCGTTACTGACAACCAATAGGCGGCATCCGTTTTGAACTTCGTGATACCCAAGATAAACTTAGCGTTAAGACCGTACCGTTATCCAACTCCGCTTCATCTCGGCCGCCTACCTCGGTCATCTTTCTCAAGGTGGGCAACCCCCTCTCCGTCGGTCTCGCGCGCCCTTTTGTTCTAATAGGATACAGCCGATCCCTCTCACGTTTACCGCCATGTTCCACCAGTACTTCCAGATGGGCCAGAGAATCCGCAAGCACTACCTGTCGCCGAAGGTCCTGTTCTGTCTCGTAACGGGCCGCTTCGTGCCCCCAATCCATCGCAAGAACCTTTACGCCCTGCAGTACAGCATGCTGCCAGCGCGGCGGGCCGGCATTCTGGAGATGTGGGAGACGCTCGGCTCGCTGCCGGCCAAGAAGAGGCCCGTCTTCGTGAACCCTTACAAGTTCCCGCAGCCGCCGAATCCGGGGCCGATGAACGGCAGGAGGCACGTGAACGGGCGCGCGAGAGGGATGTAATAGATATAGGAGCGGGGTGGGGATGCTGGCCGAATGAACGATGAGTGGCGGCCTGTAGAGGGTCGGGTGTATTGTTTGGAAAGCGTGGCGTTGGAGCGGCGGAGGGGGGAAATGCATGTATTCAATAGAGGAATGGGATAGACGGCAGGTCCCGGGATGACCGCCAGTGTTTTTGTTAACCTAGCTTAGGGAATGAGGAGCAACATTCCTTCCCGCGTAAGGACGAAGGTTCTGTATATACGACGATGGACGGAGACGTCCACTGGCGAAGCAAAAGCTTTGAACATGCTTTAATGATACTCGTTAGCCGAGAACTGTGAGATGCTGTTCGTTTGCCATCATCACGATTTTGGTAAACTGGCAAACGCGGCTCTTGGCGCTAACTGCGAGGACCCCGAACTGCTAAGCAAGCAGCTTGGAGGGACTTCTACCTCGCCCCTTTGCGTCTTGCGCACATTACACGCGCGCATTGAATCAAGCCCACATCGAGAGAGGACGGTGTTTCGTCAGAGCCGTCCTTGTGCTCAGGGATCTTCGCAATCAGTGTCGATTATGCTGCTCTACAAAATTAAATCCAACAAGGCTTAGAGGTCAGCCCTTCGCCCCTGTCCCATCTAAACTACCTCGTCTAATATTCCTCTACACCTACGCAAAACGCCGCCGGACCAACACCCGCCGCAACCGGCGAGCCACGTCACCGCCAGCTGGGGGGGGGGGGGCTGTCGGGGCGACCGAGTACCTAACTCGCAAGAAACGCGACGGAGCGCAATCGTCGTAATCACGAACATGCTCCGTCCCTCGGGTAGCGGGTGTTACGGTCTACCTACGTCCTTCCCTGTCCGTGCGCCTCGGCCTCGCGGGCGTCTCCCCCCTCCTCCCGAGAGCGGATAGCACCCCCGGGAGCGGCCTTCCACCGGAACTCGGCCGGCGCGGGGGCGGCGGGAGCCTCCACCCACGGCGCGAGCTCCTCGTTTCCCGGTGGTTCCGGAACGCAACTTCCGTGTTGCTGCGTTCCCGGTGCCGGTGTCGGTGCCGGTGTCGAGCTCATCTCGTCGCCTCGTGAGAGTTTTTTTTTCTTTCTTTAGGCGATACTTTGTGTATTTGCGATTAGTGGATGTATGTGCAGCAGCTCGATTAGAGAGGCGTGCGCGCGTGGTGGATGGACGAAGTGTGTGAAGGGGGATGAGCTGCTAGGTTGAGGGAGTGGATGTCGAGGGTGGTATGAAAGGGGGACTAGGTTTTATAGTCGCTGGTCTGTGAGCTCTGAGTGTTTCTGATGAGCAGGCACGGTGCTCATGGTGCTGCTTCGTGTCCCTGCGTCATACGCCTGTCTGTAATGCCCAGTAGTCATGTCATGCGGCTATACTTTGCCGTGTATGAGTCGACATCGTTTATTCTACGCCGAATCCCATTTCCCCACGGTTTAGGTGGTCGCTCAGCTAGGATGGGACGCGATGCCGAACGCGCAGTTCGTAAGCGAAAGGCACGACGTCCACGTTCTCGGCCGCTCCATGTAGAGATGGCGGATTCAGCAGTAGAATGTCCTACTGTATAAGACGCGGTAAAACCATTCCGTTTGGAGGTATTGAGAGCTTAGAACACCAGGGTGACCGAACGAGGCTGTCATTACAGGATTCTGATTTTAGTTCTCAATTGCGTTAAAATTTGACTAAACACAACAAGTTGTTGAAAACTACCACTTTATTACGCTGTCTACCTTGTGACAAGATTGTCTATTTCTTAGGGAGACAACAAGCCCGGGAGCTACAGAAGGTAATAAGGGTTATCAGGGACAAAGCCACTACTGAATAAACAGCAACATATTAATGGATGGAATGACTTGGCGCCTGGACTTCCTCTAATTTTTCAAGAGCGGAGCCCCATATATATATGTAGAGCCCTCGCCAGTGGGTTTACTGGACCCAGAAACGGGGTGCCCACAACTTCTCCTGACAGCGCGGTCAAATCAGTAGTGTCTTCCCATCCTTTAATTCATTCCTAGTCCGAGTAGAATGTCTGGAATGGTAGTAGACGGGTAAATCCCCCCGAGATGTTATTACAGAAGACTCATGTCATGACAGGTAGCTGACGGGCACGCCAAGATAATCCTCGTCCACTTTAGTTGCAAGCCTCTTACGTTATAACGAGTGCAAACGAAGGCATTGGCGTGACCGGACCTAGGCGGTGCAGTAGCTTGAGCAGTGGCTTGTGCAAGGTGCGGGTCGGCGGGCTTGTTCAGAGTAGTCCGTACAGAGTGGTAGATACCGGCGATTCAGACCAAGCAGAACCATGAAAGCAATCTTACCTATTTTTCCTTTTGGGACAATTCACGCCTAAGAAAAAGATTTCTATGCAATAATCGTCGGTTAAACGAGGGTATTACGTATAAATATACTCTGCATCGTCGATTGAGGTAGGTGCGTCTAGTGTAGTAGTGTGTAGTACAGAGGTGGGAGTTTCATGTCATGTTAGGTGCGATTCCTAACAGCGCTAGTTGGTACTCCCTGTCGATCGCTCCCATCTTACAGGTCGTCTAGTTTGACAACTCGATTCAGCTGAACTCTGAATAGGGCTGTGTTAAGGTTATGAATAGTGGGGCCTTTCATAGCTGTACTTAAAAGGACCATGTGTTGTCTAATTATATTAGCCTTCTTTATCAAGTCGATCGAGACTCTAGTCCCAATCTACATCAAGCCTAAAGATCGCCCTATACCATGTTAACCAGGCTACTCATCGCCACCGCAATTTTCGCAACTACTGCAGTTACTTACCCTGTTAATATATACGGCGGTTCCGGCCCCGATGTTCTCTGCGTCTACCCTCTATCAGGTGTATATACTCCTCTTCAACGTATACTTTTCTACTCGCTCCTAGTATATGGTGTCCTGGGCCGTCGCCAACGATGGCTTGTCGCTGGCGCCCTCGCTAGTGCTATGTCATATGGTGGTGCAGCGAGTATCCACTCCATCCTTCTCCTCTCAATGTCGAGATCCCCGTACACAATTGACCTAGACGTATATGGCGTTTTTGCCATTACTTCGACAGGCATCATGCTCACGGGCCCATTACTAAGTTTATCGACCACTCTACACAGAATTGAGAAGGAAGTACGCACCATTGTTATTCTATGGGCTCTCTTGATGTTGCTTGGCGCCATCCTTGCGGTTGCCTCCATCTATGCCAAGGAATACTTCGTGGTAGCTCCAGTCTGCCTTCCGCCTGAAGAGGCTATGACATCTGCTACATCCCTCTTCCAGAGCCCAACCGAGAACTGCACCTATACATGTTTCCAGGAAGAGCACTCACCCTTTCGCTCGCCGCCCAGTATCATGGCCTGGCCGAACAGAACCGATTCGGCTTGGGACATCACAAGCGTCTTCGTCCCCAGCGTCGCAACGGCTCTGGCTACATCCCTTATGTGCGTGGTTTTACATCATATTCGGATGGGGCGAAGGGATGGGCGCCGTGCTAGCCATTACATCGCCTCGCCTTCAACGCTGCCCAAATATGAGTTGAGCTGGATTATGGATCGGTTACTGGGGAGGCGGCATAACCAAGTGTCATCCACTGCGGTGTCATCTCCCGGCATAGGAAATCGAACCAGTCCTCATATTAAAATTTGGAGAGCAGTTAGATACTATTATCTCGTCATGGGTTCCTTCGGCGCTTTTGTCGTCAATATGGTTCTAAACGAAATTCGGTTCTACCATCTGCCGACAACCGAAGAGCCATATGAAGTTAGCCAGTTGGCTCCTTGGGTTTGTGTGACGCTGGTGGTGGCAGCGCAGATCACCAGCCACTTCTTGGAGAGAAGATGGGGAAGGAAGCAAAAACGCGATGAGGAGGAAGAAATCTGCGGGCCGGAGTCGGCTAGTTCAGCGACAGGCGAACGGCGGAAACGGGGCGAATTGCAGGAGACGGGATTCAAGATGAGCAGCTGGCGTAGTGAGGCGTCGCGATTTAGACGGAGAAGCAGTGTGTGATGGCTTCTTTCTATTCACTTGGTGTAGTTTTACCCCCGCTTCTCCTAGTTTTGCGGTCTGCAGCCCAATTACATCTTTCACCCTCCCACCCCACGCCGCACGAAAGGGTCTGCTCTCCCCGTCAAACCCGCGGCGCTCGCTCTCTTGCCTCTAGAACCTTGGCAGACGTCTCCAATGTTGTCTTGGCTACCTCCTGATTCGTGGAGAGCAAATTTCCAAATCTCTCTGCCCCTCGACGAACTTGGCCCACACCATAAAGTAGTGAAGCCACACCAATCTTATTGAGTTTTGGCCTGGACATAAATTTTGTAAAGTTTCAACTCGAAGTCAAGCCGTTTGGCAAATCATGATGTGGCACAGCGCGGTCCCGTCCGACGAAGAATTTGAAATGCTTGCGCCGCTGCAAGTGAAGGGATGATGCTGAGCTGTTCTTTGCATGGAAGTCTTCTTCATCCCTTCATCCAAAGAACCTGGCAACGAATGAATGGCTTCCAAGGCTCCGACTCCAAAGGGACAAGGGCTAACCGGCTCGACCCCGATTTGGGCGGGATCGAAAAATGGCGCCAGATCGCCAGATCCGGAAGACTTCGATCGACTCAGTCTACCAACCCGCTCATCACCGGAGCGGAGCGTGAACAGGGGGCACCAGGAGGTAGGCGATTTCGGACATGCTAATGACACCGATTATGTTCTGGTAGGTTGATAAATGAGCTTAGATACGGATATAGAGCTGAACGAAGTGACACTCACGGACCCGTCCCAGCCAAAATGTTGCAATCTTTAGGATTGATGTGCCCGTCCCATCAGTCATTGCCAGTTCCGTCGCACCGCGGTACAGACTCCCTGACGGTGGGTTGACCAAAGAGTCTGGGCGCTTGTCACGTAAGTTTATATAATGAATGACGAGGACCTTTCACTGACATATCATGCCTATACAGACACAGCCATCATTGTGGATCCTCAAAATTTTAATCACAAGAATGGAAACAGTCTACGCCTAAGACTATGCTCTCCTAGTCCACGTCACACGGAGATGCTTGTCGGAATCACGGTGTACAATAAAGAAAAGAAGCTTCTATGCCGGACTTTACATAGTGTTATTTAGAACTGTCATTACATCGCTCAGAGGAGAAGGTGGCATGTCTGGAGTCCGGAACATGCTTGGACGAAGACTGCGGTGCGCATTATTGTTGATGGCTTGGAGGCAATGGACCCTGGCGTTCTTGATATCCTCGCAGCAATTGGGCTACATCAGGATGGCCTCTGCCCTAAGGAGAACTCCAGATGGGTCTGAAGTGCTTGGACGCTTGGTAAGTTAACAATCATTTCCCCGCATCATATATGGACCGGCTTGTGTAGCCTCAACCATATACTGAACTGGATCGTGCACATTATAGTTTGAATATTCCACTCAGCTTTCTGTCACGGAACACTTGAATTTTGTCGCAGAATAGGGGTCACTTGCTTAGTCATCAAACCCCACGGCTCCCCGGAAGAAAGCTTCCGTGGCTCCCACAAGTATATATAGAGCTTCCTAGTCACTGCTCTCTAGAGCTAGAACTATCCATGACAATTTTACACTTCCCACACCTTATGCACACGTTCCTCGTGATCTGCCTAACTGTGACAAATTTAAAACGACCTGATCCCTCGCAGAATGGATTTGCCGGCGGAAATGAACTCGAAGCCCCACCTGTACAACTCATGTTGCGCTGCCTTGAGAAGTGCACATATCGTAACCTTTGGTGTGCCATTGCAAGCACTACACTAGAGTTATTCGCCCAAAGTTCACGCCTTGCACAGCTTCACCGTCCATGATCCCGTCAACATACGCCTCGCCTATGAGTTGATATGTTCCAGTTGCCTGTGGGCGAAGTAGATACGGAAGTTGAGCACCTTGAATAATAGTGACGTAATCGCCTTCGCGAATGTTGTCATTGCTGAGGCCCAGGTGTCCGTTGCTAGTAACAAACGGTAGCCGTCCTAGACATTTCCCGATGATTTCATTCGGTAGATGCAGAGATCCTAGGCTGGTGTATTGGGAGCTATTCGGAAGCCCCTTTTCTGCTAGAAACCGCTGGGCTTCGCACTTGATGCGTCTGTCCTTAATAAGATCGATACCGTGCCGGAGGAGAACGGCAGCCTCATCAAAACGAGCATCTCCAACCCTGCACATTTTGCTGCCTCGCAAGTATGCTCCCCCGCCTACCGAGGTCCTGGCCACTGCCCGGAGGCGTTCACCGAACGTAGAGGAATTATGTTTCGTCTGGTAAGTCAGACGCAAAATCTCAATAAGCCATGTTCGCGGCCAAGAGAAGGTCTCCGAAATAGGAACTTCATTACTGGAAATTCTTCGTGGAAAATGTCCAATTTTGTGAATCTTGTCATACATATACCCGTTCAATGACAAGTCCCGGATCACTGAATCTCGCCTGTTAACCACAACATCTGGCTTTTGTGTGGTCTTCCCAGAAGCGCAGAACTTGGGTTCCATAGTGATATGGTCATCTTTTAGAATCTGTAGCGGATGAGTCACGGGTCTGGACCAATCTGGAACCCAAGAAGGCAGATTTTTCTGAATCTTAGGGTATTGAATGTAAGAGAGAAGCGTCAAATGGCCCTGCTGAAGCAAAGCAGCTGTAGTTAAGGCATACACTTCTTGGCAAGACTTCGAGTAGTCCGGATACACTCCCTTCTCTCTCAGATCTTCTCTGTCTGATGCTAGACCTAACAGGGCGAATATTTTGTCACGTGGGTCGCTAGATTCTAGGTTATGAGGGCCGTGCCGTTGAATATTGATTGTTCCAACGCAAGTGAGTGGAAGAAGAGCGACCAATGAAAATTGGTCTAGTCTGCAGACCCTCCAGGCGTTTGTCATGATCCCGGGTCGATGATGAAAGAGATCGCGGACAATTTGAAGATGATAGTGCGAAAACGCCCCGTAACCACCAGCTTGACCTTTTTCCATCAAACACATCCAAAAAGCAGCATACGCGTTGACAGCAGCGCATAATCGATGTCGAGAAATTCTCTTAGGTCCACAGACGAATGTTGCTCTCTCCGGAAGGGAAATTTCTTGAAGAATCCAAACCCTCCCCCACCAGGCCCGCGTGAGCAGACTTTTTATGTCACGGACTGGTAAGAGGTTTGCTTGTGAATGCCAACCACTAATTGAGTGGAAAATATCTGCCATTTCAGTCTGACGGGACATTTCTCCCGAGAAAAGACGGGAGAGACCTGGGAAAAGATGGGACCAGGGCGCAAAAGCTGGTTCAGGTCTAGCTGGTCCGAATTGAGTTCGGGGGGTGTCTAGCAATTCCGGCCGGCTCGATTCCAAATGCGACGAACTTTGGGTTGCCAATTCTTTCCATATCACATCCGCAACGTGCGGATCGTAATGGAATCCGCAACTCTCGGCCTTGCTACCGAATGCATCCAGATATTTGATAGCACGTTCGCTTTCGGCATCGGCGGGTCCAAGCCAGGCGAGCACCTCTTTCGCACGGGAATAGATGTCTTTCATGAGCTCTACTTGCCAACTCTTTTCGGTGTTGTCCTCTTGGTTGATACAAAGGAAGTCGATCCATATTGTAAGGGGGTCTTGGATGGGCCGTAGCGCAACTAGAGCATCAAATAGATTTTGTGGAATGCGAATGCCCAATCCATCCACGGCAATCACGCGATTCCTCTCAGGATTTCCCCAGACGTAGGAAAGGGCGACGTATTGTGGCTCCTCTAATAAACTAGCCTGGATCAATCGACATTCTGGGATTCGAGCTTGCTTCGGCCCGGCGATTGGCAGAAGCTGCAACAGCCTAATCTCCTGCCTCTGACGATCTAGATTGCGATATGTAATTGACATGGTAATAAGCGAGACGGAAGACTCAAATGACAAGTAAAGGTACTGTAAAGTTGGATGGTTTGGGTGTATATGTGGGCAGGGCAAGGCCGGTTTGATTCCGCCTACCGTTTTGATGCCTAAATCAAGATTCCCCGCTTTGATATAAAACAAGGGTGAGCAAGTAGTGAAAAATAGCCTCCGAGCAACGTTTATTTTGACGAAGGCGACGTTTCAGGTTTTTGATCGAGGGCCGGAGGAATGTTACCGGCCGACGGCTTCGCTGAGAGAGAGACGAATTCCCATTGACTATTGTAAAATCTAAAGCTGAAGAAAAGGAAGGAGAAGGAAATGGTCCTTTTAAGAGCGTTGTTATACGTGCAGTATATGAATTGCTGTGTATGCAGTGTCCCCAGTTATGCTGCCCAGTCAAGTTACCTCACCAAGGTCAGGCCCTTTTTTTTTGGAACGTTGCTATTCGGGCTATATGATTTTGTCTAGACGGGCTATAACCCCACTCTGCCAGCTGCCTGCCATACGATTGTAGCTCCGATACTTCCTAGTTCTTCACTTATATTAAAACGCCTTGAAACGTACCTGTTTTCTATAAGTCTTTCATATCGCATCATCATTACCATATATGTAGTCCGATATAAACTATATTTTACTAATATCTACACTTTGATTTCGGAAATTGTTATTAGTTTCTCCTTTTTAAAAAGCAATAACAGGAATAATAATAACAATAATAACACTTTGTATTTACGTTTTATATAACGTTGTTCTATGCCGGCAGCTCGATAATTAAATTATAAATATATTTTAATCGGTTCCTTTGCTACCGGAAAACAACTCGGATAACAGCCCACTTTGTAATATAATAAATAAGCTTATAAAACCCTTAACGGCTTCGTTTACAAAAACGGTTAATATCTTTTTAAACGTAACGGTTTAATTACTGCAATAAAAGGCTTTTATAATATTAAGTTTACTATAATTGTAATATTTTTTGTAAAAACGAAACGTATAAAATTAAAAAAAGTAGTATATGTAAAAATAATTACCCGGTTATTACTATAGTTATAGTTGATAAATCTATTAGTTTAAAATAAATATTTGAACTTGACAATAAAACACGTTATAAGTATAATTATAACGCTTTTAATAATATAAGCTATTTATACCGCCGTCGATTACCGAAAATATAAAGATATAAGTTGAAAATATAGCTGTTAATCGGTATACGTTTTCGTAATATATTAACTACCTTAACGGAAATGTTTTCCGGCTATCTTTTAAAAATTAAAAACATTTAAAATTACTTTTAATACGTACTGTTTAATAAGCTTAAAGATATATAGAAATCTAAGCGTTTATTAAAAGGCTTAAAAATCGTTACTTTTTTAACCGCGTTGTTTACGATACTGAAAATTTTAACCGCGTATAATAGAACAGAAAAAACTAGCCACTCTATTACATAGCCAAAAGATCAGCAGTTCCAACGCCAATTGACGCCGGAAGCCCTTGTCCGCACTCAAGTAGGGAACTGCCGCGGTTATTCCCTTGCACCGCGTTATCGTAGTTATATAGACTTATCTCTGGTACGTGGAAATGTAAAAGCGGTATCCGAAAGTCTTAAGCTCCGATAATACGTATAAAATAAACTGTTAATATATGCCACTTTTTAACGTTATAAGTGTTACCTATATAGACTTAATATTTAATAAATATTGTTAAGGATTATTTTATAAAATATTAAAAATACCAAAAAACTAAAACTAAAGTATAAAAGTCGGTGAGACAGTTGGCTATATATGGGTCTACCAAGGCTATATATAAACCTGCCAAGGTTGCAGCCTTTGGCGTACCCTATAATCCGTAACAGGTATTTCGATACCGTATTTAACAATATTAAAAAGTAATATAAGTGGTTATTAAAAATTATTTTAAACAATTAAATAAAATAAAGATTATAAAATTGAATATGCTACTATTAGATGTTTAAAAAGAAATTAAAGGAATAATAAACGAATATTTTCTTTTTATTTAAAAATAACTATATATTGTTATATTAACAAAAACATTATCTTTTATATAAAACGTAAATAAAAAATATACCAGAAGAAAAGCTAATAAATATAAACCTAAAAACGGTAATAGCGTTAACAACTCCGAAAATAGCGATAATAACTTAAAAATTACCGAGGATTTTCGGCAGTTACGCTGCTTTAACCGCTCTATTTGCAATAATATTATAGAAGTGCAAAGCGGGTTCTCTTTAAAGAATTTTTATATACGCGAAGATATTCTTTTATATTAATAATATATAGTATATTTATAAACCAAAGTCGGTTTTAATTACGCATAATTATAGTTAATTAACAAATTTAAAAAAGAATTTTCTTACCTGCAATATAACTCTAAGTAGATTAATTATTATATGTCGTTATATCGTAATTATAAGGTTTTTATTATATAGTTTACGGAGATTAATTATAAATATATTAAAAACAACTTTGAAAATACGCGTAAAACTTTTTAAATTTATTGAAGCTTTAAAATATATAGTTAATAAAATAGCGGATTTATATAACTATTGCTCTATTAATATAGCGTATGTTTACAGCGAGAATATTTCGGCCGTATAATCCGTGTGCAAAAGTCTCGGTTGAGTCTTCGAATTGCATGTTTTCTACCAGCACCTTGTAACTTTAATTATAAATAACTTTACGGTTTTTATTTGGATTTAAAAATAACTTAAAAAGTGGAATATTTAGCTATTTCCAAATATTCTTATATTTTTATAAATACAAGTATCGTTTAACTACATATTATATAAGGAATATTAATTAAAGTATCGATAATTTGAAATTATATTTTGAAATGATGTAAAATAAAGTTAGATTTTTATTTCTATTCATATAAACCTTAATAAATTTACTTAATCTAACGATATTAACGCCTTTTGATATATTTAAAACGATAAGAAATCGACAAAATATTCGTTTAATTATATAAAATTAAATATAAAGTCAATTTTACTTAGATTTTTAATATTAAAAAAAGCATTATAACGTATATATAAAAATTAAACAAAATCAAATCAATATTCCGTTCGATTTCGTAATGCGAAAATAGGTTATAAACTTAAATTATACTCTGCTGAACCGTGGCCAGCGGGCATAAGGTTTACCAGAGCCGAAGTGTGACGGCTGGGTTAGTTAATTAATTATTAAACTTAGTCGTACGGGTTTATGTTGGCAACAATACTATGGGAAGTTGAATAATGAAAAAGAAATTAATTACGTCTGGTAATAACAGATAACTAAAGGTAATTTGGGTAATTAAGTTGTATTATAAGCTAGTGTTATTTAAAATTATGAAAAAGTAATAAGTATATTTATTTTTTTCTGTTAATCCATAGTAATTATTATTAATTATTTTGGATTACGATTAATTACTGCCGTTATAGTAATTATTAGTAATCTTATTATTATGATTATTTTTGATTACTGGATTTACCGTAATTATATATTACGTAACCTGAGTTTTTGGTCGGAACTTACTTTTATAGTTTCCGACCGTTTTGGAAAGGTTAAACCTGGCTAGGTTATAATACGATTTTCTTTTTTGTAGGATTTTTGCCTTTAAAAATTAATTTGTTTATTTATAACTTTTGGTAAATAATTTCTTTTCTTTATTATCATATTTTCTGATAATTAACATATTTAATCGAAAAAACAAGACTTGCTGTAAACCGCGTTTTTTTACCGTTCGTCATGCTGAACTTATGAAAATTTTTAACGATTTTAGTTTTAAAGTTATATTTTGTTTTTGGTACTTTTTAAAAGGGTTAAAGTATGAAATAATGGAAAATGTATCGGAATATAAAAAATAAGTTTTTTGGAATCATTTTTGTAATAGTACGGGGTGCCGGTATCCTTTTTATAAAACATTCGTCGAGAATATTAACGTTTTAAACGGGAAAAAACGCTTATAAAAAAGCGTTTTTTGAAACTTTAATGGCATTATTTAAAGATATAACATTAATATTAAGAAGAAATAAATAAGGTATTGGTTTATTTAATTCGATTACGTAAACAAAAAGTTTTAGCGCGTTTAAAGGGTGTTATTATAGTTTAACGTAGTTTTTAATTATTAAACGAATTAAAAGAAAAAAAAACGGGAATAGATAAGTTTGAAAATTAATGCTATTACGTTAATATAGGTTCCGGGTTTAATGGACTGGTTAGGGTATTAAAAATATCGACTGGTTTATTATTAATAACTTTAATTAAGGTGTTATAGTTAGTAATTTTGGCGTTATTGGTGAAAGTTTTTTAAAAGGCTTTAAGTATTTATGAGATTTTTAGCAGGTTTTTAAATATTTTCGGAATTTGGGTAATTTTTTTATTTGATTAGGTATTTAGTAAGTTCGTTTTTTTTGCGTATATTTAGAATTTTCTTTGTTTTATATATTGGTATATTTTCTTTTAATTTTTTTTTGTTTTATATTAACTTTAATGGTATTTATTATTGATTTAAATAAGGAAACGTAAAAAATTAGATAGAACTTAACTTTCGGAAGTAATTTTAATTCGTAATTATTTTTTAAAAATCTTTTGGTAACTTTATATAAGTTGATGTATTTGAAATCGAGTTTTTAATTTAGGCGTTTGGTTTTGATGTTTGTATTAGTTAGGTAGATTATATTTCCTTCCGAAAAGGTTTTTTTTTAATTTTTTCTGGTTGTAGTATTTTTTTATTTAATTATGTACAAATTTAAGTTTTGTTTTTATATTTGCGTATAGCTGTTTGAATTATTTTAACGTTAAAATTGCTTTAATATTAATTAAGCCGTTATTACGTATATTTTTATAGATTTCTGGTCTGAAATTAAAGTTAATATTTACTGGGGTTATTTTGATGTTTTTATGGTAGTTGGTATTATAAGCCAATTAAATTATTGGTAACTTTTTAACTTAATTATTTTGTTTATGATTAATGTAATATCGTAAGTAGGTTTTAAGGGTATGATTTAATCGTTTCGTTTATTTATTTGTTTGGGGTTTAAATACGTTCAATAACTTGTAATTTAAGCCGATTTATGCTATAAGGCTTTACTAAAATTTAAAGGTAAACGTAATACCTTTATTTAAGATAGTTTCCGTTGGTAATTTATGTATATTGAAAATGTGTTGAAAAAAAATATACGCCATTTATTTTATATTTGTATTTTCGTAATAGAGTAAGAAATAAGAAAATTTCGTAAATCGATCGACGATTACGAAAATGTTATTGTAATGTATTTTTGTTGCTGGATTTTCGGATAAGGGAAATTTGGTAATGAAATTTATGGTAATCGAATCTTATAATCGTTATAAAACTGGAAGTGGTTGTAGTTTTCTATAAGATTTGTGTCGTAAAACCTTAATTTTAACGTAAACGTCATATTTTTGTCTGAATTTCCGTATTATTATTTTTATTTTAGGAAAGTAATAAATGCGTTATAATCCTTTTAGGGTTTTACGAATCCCTAGATGTCCATAAAGCAGGTGTTAATATATATTTTATATCAGGTTCTGCTAATAACTTTTTAATATCTAAATTCTATTTGTTTTTTAATTATCGGGTAAGTTGTCGTTATATTATTATATTTTCTGATATTAATCGGAAAGTATTACCTTAATCGTTACGATTCGCTATAATTTTAAATGTTTTTTAAAGTAATATTAAAGATTTTATGGTTAACTTTAATTAATTTCTTTTAAGTTAGATTATTTGCTCAAAGCATTTATTTTGCCGTTTTTAAAACTTTTTTTAGTAAATAATAACGAAGTTATATTCCGCTACCTTTTCCGCGTAACGTAATTATTGTTTTGTAAGTTTTCGCGAAATAATAAAGCGGGTAAGGTTTTTATAATCAGTACAAACCTTAATTTGGTAAAAGTTTTCTTTAAATATATACTTCAATTTTCGAAAAACTTTAATAATAACTATAAATCTTTTGTTAAAAATAACGTAATTTAGTTTTGTTTTTTTTTAATTTATAAAAATAAAATGTAATCGGGTAAAATATTCCTTAATTATTTCGGTATCTAATAATTACGCCTAATATATAATCCGAAGAATCGGTTTTTAACTTGACTAGACGTTTTGGATCGTATATAATTAATACTGGTTTACTAATAATTGCGTTTTTAATTTGTTAAAAAGTTTTTTCCGTTTCTGTTATTTATTAAAACTTATTTTTTTTGGTAAAATTAAATATAAATATTAAAATTTTATTAAAATACTTAATAAACTTTCGGTAATAATTAGCGAATTTAATAACTGCTTATATTTCTATAACGGTGATAAATATTAACTATTTGGTAATTACTGCGATTTTTTTGGGTTTATTTTGATGTATTTTAAAATAATAATATATTTTAAATATTTTATTTTCTACGAATGGAACTGATTTCTTTTTGCGTTAATTAATAAGTTAACGTTTTATAAAACTTAAAGAACTTAATAAACGTATTTTACATATGCCTTTTCTAATTTTAAAAAAATCAGAATATCGTTTAAATAACATATAACGAAAATATTTAAATATTTTCCAAATACATAATTAACTATTTACTAAAAAATTACTAATACGTTCGTAAGTTTTATTAATGTAATTAAATATTTATATAATCCGTATTTCGTTTTAAAAGTTATTTTTTATTTATATTTTAAGTTAAGTCGAATTAGGTTATACCTGTTTTTAAAATTTAAAACGGTAAATTATTTGGTTTTTTATACAAGGTAAATAATATAGGTCCAAGCCTGGAAAACAAAGCTAAGCCAATACATAAAAATCATATTACGATTAATTTTCACGATAGATATTATATTTAATATCTTGGAATACGATAACTTTTTAAATGGTTTTTTACGGTTTGGATAGATTGCATATCTTAATCCTATACCTCATTCTAATTTCGAGTGGTTGCCGATAAGCTTCGGCCTTGGTGAACTTTATGTCCGCTGGGGTTTAATAAGGTCCTTAAAGGCAAAGAATAGCTTTGCACGGTAAACTTTAAAGATAAACCTTAAAAGCGTATAGAAAGCTTTGCAAGCTTTCGTTAATTTCACGATTAAAAAGTCCAACTTCGATCGTTTCCACGGCACCTTCTCAAGTTTTCATTAATTAAAATACGAACCAAAATAATACAATATGCCATACGAATACGAAATATCAGTTATCCGGAACGGAAAGGTTTCGATAGAAACCGTCCCGTCTACGGTAATTTATTTAAGAAAAATTACCGCATAATCCAAAGCAGTCGACGTAACTGTCGATTTGGAAAGTTATTTTAAAGAAAATTAATTACGCCTTTTAATTTTCGGATACCGCTTTATTTTCGACAATAAAACTTTATTTTTCTACGAGCTTATTATAAATAATTTCGATTTAACGGAAAAACTGTTAATAAAGGTATAAAGGAACGAAAATAACAAAAATAACAAGTTAGATAATTACAAGATCCAGCTGCTGGAACATTATACGTTAAAAGATTACGAACGTTAATTTACTTCGTTGCTTAAAACCGCGAGGAACTTCCAAAATTCGGAAAGAAATCGACGTAGATAAGGGAGCTGCAAAACGGAAAGGGGTAATGAAGCTAGGAGTTAAGTAGCAATCTATCATTTTATCTAAGTGCATATACGGTTACGTCGTCTTGAAGGAGAATTTGGGCTTTTCTAAATAATTTTTTATTTTATTAATTAATCATAAAGATATCTTATTTTTAATAATAAGACTGTTAAAATGCCGATAATCCATTATTAATCGTAACTTGTTATTTTTTTTAAATACGAAAAATATAGGATATCCGGCTAAAGATATAAATCGTCGAATCCATCCTTTTTAAAGTTTATTTTCCAGGTACGCGCGTAAGGTATAAAGTTCTATTTCGTTTAAATTATAAATAAGATAAAATTTAAGTAAGGTATTTTTAAAAAAAATCATCTTATAATCCTATTCGTTATATTTTAATAACTTCGTTTCGAACTTTTTTTTTGAAATAATCGCTTATACTTGCAATATTATGGTAATACATTAGTTATATCTTTTTTTAACTTTTTGAGTTAATATTCTAAATTTTTGTTTATGTTATAAAGTTATGCCCGGATAATAACTATAATACGTCGAATACGTTTATTATGCCTTTTTTCTTTTTAATGTTTTATTTTTTTTAAATAATAAAGTTTTTGTTATATCTTTATACCTATACTTGTCGTTTTTTTTTTGCTAATTGAATATAGAAATTTCGTTTGTTCTTTTTTTATTTGTCAATAAGGTGTAAAGTAAATTTTATCTGGCCAGTACTTTAATCGATTAAAGGGTTGTACTGATATAACTATAACCTTCTTAAAATTATATCGTAATTCCCTAACGGAACGATATCGAAATTAACTATTTCAATTCATTTTTTAATAAAAATCTCGAAATAATCAATTCGCGTATAATCTTTCCATTATCGTAGGTAAATACTTAACCTTCGGCGTTTTCGGCAATATAAAAATCTTTTTTATCTTTCCATAGCAGTTTAAGCTAATTTATTAACTTCGGAATAATATAGTTAAAGCTTAAAACTCCGCAATCTACTATTACGATATACCAATATATCCTAATTCGTATTTTCAAGATAACAAAGTTATTATTAACTTCTATCGTCGTACTTAAAGCTTTTCTGGGAAGTTTTGGTTACTGCTTCCGGCTCGCGTTATTTTAAAGTTTTTACAGGTAACGTCCTTCTTTTGGGAACTTTATAAATTACTAAACTTGCTTTATAAGTTGCTCGCATATTCTTTGTACTTGTATTATCTGGCCTTCCTAACGGCGCAATTAAGCTTTAAGCTGGAAAACCTTTTTTCTTATTAATACAACCGGTTTGCTAAATCGCAAATATTGTTTTCTAATCTTCTGATAACTTCCTATTCTACGTAAAAAACTGGTTAGCTCTAATTAAAAAACTTTGCTAACTTTTTTCGTAATACTTTTCGTTTTTACGGGTCCGTTTTAAATGCTAATTAAAACTAAATCTCGGTAATAACCTTTTAACAATACTTATCGACAAACTTTTAAATTAACTTTTTTTAAATCTAGTAATTATATTATCCGAAATAATACGTAAAGTCCTTTTGGGGATATCCCTTGCCTTCCGGCCATATTAATACTAGTACTATATCTTCGACCTTTTCTTATATAATAGAAGCTCGCAATTTTCGGTATTATTATTAATCTTCCTGATTATACCCCGTCCGGATATAAAAGCCCCAAACCTTCCTTTTATATACGGGTAATTCGTTCATAAATTCGTTATTTTCTTTTGCATAAATAAAATATTAAACCTGATTATAATTAATAAAATAAAAACTTGCATATCATATTCCCTGAACCTATCTTTTTATTACCGCTTATAAAAAGGCTTTAGCCGTTTTTAGTTCTTATCGTACTTTTTTTTAATTATCGTTTTTGCGAATATAAATCATATTAACTTATTTATTACCGTTTTAACTCTTTAGTAAATCTTTAAATATTAAAGTTTAATATACTTTTTTATTGTTTTTTAATAACGACTTATATTATTTAACAACATATCATATTTTGCCGCAATTATAACATTATACCTAATTTATGTTTCGTTATTACATAATACCAAATTCCATAAATCCTAAAGTTGTTTTATAGAAAGTAAAAGGTACCTTACGTTTTTTTTTTCCTTAATTAACCTTAAAATATCCAACCTGTAAAATAAAATGTCCTTATCGTTTTTGGCGTTTTTTAAATTATCGCTTGTTAATTCTTACTGCTTTTGTAATATATTTATTAAATGTCGTAAGTCGTAAAAACTTAATAATTTCGTTTTTAACGTTTTTCTTTAGGCTTTTATAAAACATATTAATTAAGGTATCGTTTTCGTTATCTATTTATCCTGCCTTTACCATAAAATCTCTAAACTCTATAACGTACTTAAAAGCTAGTTTTCTCTGGCGTAATTAAAGGATTTGTTAAGCTGTAATTCGTTCGTTATCCGGATTCTCGAAATTACTTTAAGTTTATTTTCGAAATTAACGTAACTAGAAAAAATTTTCCGGGTAGTTTTTTCTTAATTTAACTTTTTATTTTTCAAAAAGTCCCTTATAATAAGTTTAAACTAATTAAAAGCATCTTTTTCTAGGCAAACGATAACAGCAAGGATCTGGTTCGCAAAATCGGTAAATCCTTCAAAACGAAAATAAACCCGAACCTAGGTTAGGAAACTTTAAATGCTTCTTTTCCCGTTATAGAACTGGGGCTTTTTAGGTTTTATCTTACAAAACCTTACTTACTAAGTTATTACCACCTCGTTAATAAGTTATTAAACAATAACTTCAAACTCTTTAATTTTATTTTAAAGCTATTAAATTATAAACTCTGGAATAACTGTTATTTATATATTAATCGACATATTAACGATTTAAATATTACTTAAAGTCTAATTATATTAGTAAACAAAAACTTATAACCTATAACGACTAGGTTAATTAATTAATTAATAACCCGAATTATACGGATTTATATTAGCAATAATATTATAGGAAATTAAGTAATAAAAAAACTAGTTACGTTTAGTAATAATAAATAACCAAAAGTAATTTAAGTAATTAATTTATATTATAAGCTGGTATTATTTAAAATTATAAAAAAAGCAATAAGTATATTTATCTTTTTCTATTAATTTACAGTAATTACGATTAATTATTACCGTTATAATAATTACCAATAATCCTACCACTATAATTACTTATAATTACTGGATTTACCGTAATTACATATTACGTAACCTAAGTTTTTAATCGGAATTTGCCTTTGCAATCTCCGACCGTTTTAAAAAAAAAACCAAGCTTAACTGGCCTATAATACAGGGTTACCTTACTTAAGTCAGGCCTTACCTTTAAGGTTAAGGCTGCATATGTAATATAACCGTAACGAACGCTTCTTATTATAATATATCTGTAAAATCTAACATATCAATTAAATCTTTTTAACGAAATATCTTATAAAAATAAAGAAATCTTAAAATAAGGCCTAACTTTAAGTTATAATTTTTAATTATCAAACACTTTTTGTAATAACAAATTAAATTATTATTTAAATTGTATTTTTAATTAAATTTAACCGGGAAATAACACATTTTTATATTAATAATATTATATTTCGTTTTTATTGCAATATTTACAACTACGAAAGGTTTAATCTAGAAATATTCGAAAATATAGTTATTAAATAATATAACTATATGATTTTTATTTTTACGGAATTATGGGGTAATTAATGATAAACTATTATAATAAATTTTATTATTTAATAACGATATAATTTACTTAATATTAATAAACTATATTTAATAATAAAATGAACATTTCCGATTTAAATATATTTATATTAATAATTTACGATTTATTCTTTTAATTTAATAAATATTAATTTGTATATATAATTATAATTAATAACATAATAAAAACAAATCGTGAAATATAACTAATTTAACTAAGTAAACGTTTTAATTAAATATGTTTATAAAACGAAATTTAAGAAAATAATATTAATCGCTTCGAATTAATATTGTTATTATTTTATAATTAAAAGTTAACGTTTAAATTAAACGTACTTGGATATTTAATAATTAATATATCCAAACTATTAAATATTATAATTCCTTAATATCTTATGGGAATTAAACTTATATTTACGATAAATTAAAAAAGACTTAACGGTTTTGTTTCTATTATATTATTTACCTTTATTTTTAAATAATAAAAAGATATTCCGTATATTAATTAAATAATATAATAAAGAATAACGAAAGACTTTTCGATAAAGGTTTATGATAATAATTTAACCAAATAACTCGTAATTATAGACGATAAAATATAACTATTTCTAAAAAAGTTATATTATTTTTAATATATTAAACCTTCAATAAAAATAAAATATGATTTTTTATATTAAAAATAATTAAAATAACGAAAAAAACTTAAACTTAATAAAATAATAACTTTAATATTAAATTAACAATAAAAGTCGATATAACGAATTCGGATAATAAAATTAAATAATATATAAAGTAATTAAAAAGTTTAAATTAAAAAAAATTATTAAAAGTAAATTCCAGCTTTCGGTTAATTAAAATATTATTTATATTATCCATAAATTTCCGAAATAAAATAATTATTAATTTATATCATAATACAAATATGAAATTTTAATAAAATGTATTATTTAACAAAAAATGCATACGTTAAATACATTAATGGATCGATTAAGTCCGTACATTCGGATACCCCACCTCTTAACTCCAACCTATATC
Organism: Monosporascus sp. 5C6A; assembly: GCA_004155035.1. Lineage (NCBI taxonomy): Eukaryota > Fungi > Ascomycota > Sordariomycetes > Xylariales > Monosporascus > Monosporascus sp. 5C6A. Next base: position 120,100 of record QJOB01000026.1, read on the forward strand.
TCCAACCACTTCCAATTTCGAAATCCAATAACGTAATAACTACTATATGGATTTAAATAAAATCACTTCCGTTTTTGTCGCCGATCGTCGGCTTAACGAGAAATTTAATCTGGAAACCCGGGCCTTTATAATTAAAGCCGTAACTAAAGGTATAACCCAAACCCGGATAACCGAAACGATAAAAATAAAACATTAACGCGTCGGAAAATAAATTTAACATTTTATAACTTATAAAACGGTCCATAATTTATTACGGAAATATCGGTAACGAATTATTCGAAATTACCTAACTTTATATTTTTATTAATTAAGCCGTTATTACTTTTACGATACGTACCGTTAATTCCAAAAAAACTAAATATCCGTATTAACCGGTCAAAAATAAAGCGCTTTTTCCGTACATTCGCCTTAAAAAAGTAACGCGTAACGAATAAAATTAAATTATCGGCTAACAACGTACGTAAACATTTAAAATTCGTTAACAAACCTTTAAATAAAATAATTAAAAATATTTCCTTTTAATATTTACTTTAAACGAATATATTATACAAAACGTACCTAAACGCCCGGATTAATAAATATTTCGTTTTTCGTCGGAACGTTATCGGGAAATTGTAATAAATCCAGTAAACGATAAAAGAATTTCCGTTTTTATTATAATCTAAAAAATAATAATATAACGTCACAGCAAAAACGGATTTAATCCTATTATCTTTTACAAAAGCAACAAATTTTCCCTGGGTAACGGAATAACTTTTTAACGTTATATCGAAATTTTCGAACGAAAGCTTTTTCCGTTTTACGAAACTAAAAATTTCTTTATTTAAAATAACACTTTAATAGATAAAGCAATAACCGTCAAGAAATTTTTCAAAAATTATAAAATTTAAATATTCGAATAAGTTTTACATTCGCTTAATTTAAACCTTATTAAATACTTTAACGCGTTTTAAAAAATAAAATTTACAAAATCGAACCCAAATTCGGTTATTTACTTAATAATAATAAAAATTACTACGGGGCATTTAAAGTAATCCGGAACGCATAATCCCAATTATATATTAACCTTATAATAAAACTTATTAAGTCATTTTTTAAAAAATTAAAAGCCGTTCGTTGCGTTCGAAAATAATATATACGGTTTCAAAATTCTAAAATAAGGTTACAAATTAATATAAGTAACTTTTTAATTAAACGTATTTTAATAAAAACAAATTATTAAAGATATATAATAAATACGAAAAAGAGTCGATTAATAAAATACGTACGGATTTAATCGACCCATTAATGTAATATTAACATATTAAAAAAATAACGAAATTGTTATATTAAAAAAACAGTGATAGTTTTGTTTCCGTTAAACCATATTATAATTTATAAACGCCTAAATGTATTAATATTTCCGACTTGTAAATCCGAAAGTTTTTATATAAAAAATAATTAAAAACCGGTTCGATAACAAAATTAATTTAAAAAATATTAAGATTTTAATATAAATAATAAACGAAAATATTATCCTTTACTTAATTATTATCATTAAACAATTAAAATAGTAGAAAGATATGTTATTTTATTAAATCTAAATTATATTTATTTTATATATTTTCGAACGAAATAATAAAGATTTAAAAGTATTTATTAATTTCCAAAATAATCCAAGTAATTAAACCAATTTCCAAGTTTGATAAATAATAAAATTAAAACGTTATAATAAATTATTATTTATTTGCGTTATATGTAATTTACGAAGAAATTAAGCAATTTATTTTATAAAATATATAAATAACTTTTCGTAAATAATAGCATTTGTTTAATTTAAAATAATAACGTCGTATTTTTATATTTTATATTAATTTATAGAAAATACGGATTATGATCGCGTATAAACTTAATAAATAACAGAAAATATTAAATAAAACTACTATAAACCGTATATAGTTTTTAACTAAAATATATTACATATATTAATTCGGTTTAAATTAATTAAAAAATATAACGATAGTTTTATTAATTTAAATATTAACGTATTATATAATATCCATATTTTTAAAACGTAAAATTGCAATATTAATTATCGTAACGCTTTTTTCTGTATATGTAATATATGATATATTAAATAGCATTTATTAAAAGATATTATGTTTTCGTTATTTTCAAAATTAACTTAAAATTTATACTTTATTAATATTTTTAATGTATTAAACCTATTTTTATTATAGTATTTATTAAGGATTATTCTGTAATATATTATAAAAATTAAAAAACTAAAATTAAAATATAAAAGTTAATAAAATAATTAATTATATATAGAACTGTCAAAATTTGCTAAGGTTATAACTCTTAACGTACCCCATAATCCTTAATAAATACTCCCTTAAAAGAAGAATTATAATTATTCCAGATGCTACGTATTTCGTTCGTTATTTTCTTTATCCAAATATCTTTATTTTTATACCTATTATAATTATCGAAATTATCAGATCCGATATTACTTTTTAATCGCAATAACAATTTATTATATATTAAAACAAATTCCGCCGTTCGTAAATATTATATTTTTAGCCATACAAAAATATCTAATTATATTATAATCGAATATAAACTAATTAATGAAGTTACCACTATAATTATTATTAATTAAAAAACTATCAGTAAAGAATTATCCGTAAAAAGGTTATCGGTTAAATTATCGGTAATTATTAATAAAATTAAAATCGTCAACTTAACCATAAAGAATATTATCGGTTAACTATCAAATAAAAGTATATTAACGTCGAATTATCGGTATTATTAAAATTATTAAAATTAATAATTTTAATAATAACTTTAACGATATAAGTAATAATAAAAATGTCGGCGATATTAACAAAGTTAACAAATATAATACTAATTTTAATAATAATATCGGCGAAGTTAATATTAATAAAACTATCGGTATTACGATTAATTAAAAAACTATCGATTTAAATATAATTCAACGAAATTAACCCGTATTACAGTATTTGTAACGTATTATTTTATTACTATCTCCCCTTCGGCAATAATATACAACGTATACAAAGTCGACAAAAAACGAAAAAGAAAATGTTATATTAATAAAAAGTTTTATTTACGTATCTTAAAGGCCTTTTTTTCTTAACAACGATTAATTCGCCGACCCGGATAATAAATAACACTTATTCAGGATTATTGTGTAATATATTATAAAAATTAAAAAACTAAAATTAAAATACAAAAATGTGTAAAATATTTAATTATATATAAACCTATTAAAATTTACTAAAATTTCAGCCTTTAACGTACCTCATAATTCTTAACAATATCTATATTTGCATAATTTGTTTATTTTTATATCGTTACAGAAATTACCGGCATTACCAAAACGTAATTATTCGTAACCTAACGTTATAAATAATATATCAAAAAATAAAACGAAAAACGTATTCTTATTAAAATTAAAAACATTATTAAAAATGAAAGTAAATTAATTAACAATAATAATATTTACAATTTTAACTTAAAAATAAAAAAAATAAACTTATCCGGTTTAAATTAAAATAATAAATGAAAAATAAGTTTTGTTTTAAATAAGAATTGGGTTCGTAAATCGTAATAAATATAAATATCTATATAATATCGATTAAGAAAACTTTTAAAAAGAATTAAAAAATTAAATTATTTTCAACTTTTTAAAATAAGTTTTAATTAAATAATATAACGTTTCTTTATTTATTTAAGATAATAATAAATAAAATATAATACAAATCAAAACGAAAATTATAATTTTTAACAGTTTTTAACGGTATATGTTTAACTTATTTATAATATGGAACATTATTAATATATTTAAATAATTTATTTAAATCCGAATCGATATTCTGTTTATTAAAACAGTTTAATTAAGCAAAGATTCAACTAATTAAACAAAGTTATTAATATCTTTTTATTTAATATATTTATTATTATTATGAGTTTTTAATTTATTAAAATATTATTTAATTTTAATTTTTTTAATTGAAATTTATTATATATAATAATTATTATAATACGTATTAAATACATTTTTTTACTAGATAATTTATATTGTTAAAAAAACCTACAAGCCCTAACTTACAAAATCATTTCTAATTTATTTAAATATAAAATAAATATATAGGTCAAAACCTAAAAAATAAGGTTAAACTATTATATAAAAATCATTTTACGATAAATTTCTACAATAAATATTATTCCCAATATTTTCGAATACGATAACTTTTTAAATAGTTTTTTATGGTTTAAATAAATTATATACTTTAATTTCGTACCTTATTCCGATTCCGACTAATAATTACCGATAAATTTAGGCCCTAATAAACTTTACACTTATTAGTTACGGTTTTATAAAATCCTTAAAAGTAATAACTTTATACGGTAAACCTTAAAAATAAACTTTAAAAACGCATAAAAAACTTTATAAACTTTCGTTAATTTCCCGATTAAAATTTTTATTTTCGATCGTTCCTATAATACCTTCTTAAATTCCGATTTATTAAAATAACTACTAAATACGATACATTACGTACTTTTTAATATACGGTACCGGTTTTCCGTAATAAAAAGATTTAAGCAGAAATTATTACGCTTATAACAATTAATCCCGATAAAAATACCAAACCATCTAAAGCCGTCGACGTTACTATCAACTTAAAAAAGTTTTCATAAAAAATCGAATTCGGTTTTTTATTTTCGGATATTACTTAAATTTCTAAAACAAAAACAACCGACTTTCTAAATAACTTATACAGCGTAATCTTACTTTAATAAAAATACTACTAACAAAATTAAAAAGAATAATAACGACAAATTTAAAAATTCCGAAATGTAACTATTAAAACAATATATATTAAAAAATACAAACGGTAATTTACTTAATTTATTTAAATAAAAAAATTCCTTTATTTTCCTTTTTTTTACTTTAAATTTTATATAATATATAAAAATCTGCTTTTATTATGGCGGATCTTATATACCGTAATATAATATAAAGTTACCTTTATTCGCTTAAAAACGTTTTATAATATTATAACCTTTTTTTCAAATCCAAATAACTTATTATAACTATAATTATCCGAAACGTATTATTTCGAACTTAAATAAAATTTATATTATTATAATAATAACGTAACTAAAAAACCTAAACGAATTACCCGAACGAATCGGAATTAATAATTTGCGAATATTATTTAAAATAACGCAATCCGCAAAAGAAATAACCGTTACCGCGTAATAAGTTCGGAAAAAAAATATATTTCGAATAAAATACTTTCGTTAAAACCTAACTTAAAAATAATAAAACTCTAAAAATAAACTTTAACCGTTATTCGAATGTTTTTAATACCGTTAAACGAAATTCCGAATTTACAATTACTTTAAAAAAGGAAATATTAACTAACGATAACTAAATAATCGAAAAAGTTATTATTATTCCCGGATTTACGTATAAAAACTTTAAACAAACCGCTTCCGTAACGGAAAAATATAAATTTATAGTTCCAAAATTCGATTTAATAAACGACTTAATAAATAAAATAAAACAATTCGTTAAAATTTACGACCTAAAAAATCACGCATTTTTTCCGTTTAAACTTATATTAAAAAGAAAACGTAAAACTTGGCTAAATTTAAATAATACTATTAATTACGAAAAATGTATTAAGATAATCAAAAATATTCTAAAATCCTTTTTCGCCGAAATTAAATTTCGAATTTTACTAAATTTAATTTTTAAATAATAAACCGAAAAACTTATTATTATAATAAAAAATATAAACAGCGAAACTTAATATAATAACGAAATAATTACGGTTTTTATAATATTTAAAAATAAATAATCAATATTTAACGATAAGCAAACCGAAATTAACGTTTTAAAAAAACGCTTACCTATAATTAACATAACTATTAATATTTTAACTTCTCGAAATAAAAACAGTAAAATTAATATTTTAAATTTCTATACCGATAAAAATAAAAATACGATATCATTCGAAAGTTAATATTAACAAATAAAAATAAGTTAATAATTAATATTAATTATATTATAACGATAAAGCTAAATTAACGGATATTAAATTTTATTTAAAACACGAAATTTTAAATTTTATTTTATTTTATTTACAGCCTTTTTATTTTAATTAAACTATTTTATTAAAAGTTTTTATAATTTACTTTTATTACAAATACGTTAATCCTAATTGTTTCGAAAAAGTTAAACAAAGATTTTGCGTTTTTCAAATAAAAAAGTATAATAATTATACCGTTTTCAAAAATAAGTTCGTTTATTTAGTAAGAAAATTTGGAAATTTAAGTTTAAAATTAGAATTTCGTATAAATTACAGATATTATTAATTTAATTATATTACAACAGAAACGTCGATTTTTATCAAAACGCTTAATTAATTACGGAAATTACCTTAATTTATAAAGAAAGAAATTTGTAAATTAAGTTAAGAAATATTTAAAAACCATTATAATATCTGAAAAGCTATAAATAAAGGAAACAGTAATAAAACGTTTATTAATAATAATAACAATAATAATTTAACGAATACCGGTTAATAAAATAACGGTTATTTTTAATTTTATATAAACTAAATTAAATAATATATTACAAAAAACGATATTTTCCATATTATAAAAAGGGATATATTTTACGAAAATATTTTTAAAAATTTATATTTAATACGTTATTTTTTTAAAAACGTTAAGTTAAAATTAATGTTATTATTACGCGTTATATAACATCCGAATTTAACTTTATAAAACTAAATTAAAAAACCGACAACGAATAACACAAATAAATACCTTAAGGGAAATAAATTCTTTCTTAAAAAAATTAACAAAAAGATTTAACGTTAAGATACTTTTTAATTTTTTACAGCACATTCTTAATAAAAAACTTTTGTTATTTTTCTTATTAAATTTACTTTTGTTAATACAGAAATAAATAATTACTTATTTTTCAATATTAGGTTTATGAAGAATATTAAAAAATATTTAAAATTACGTTTATTTATAAATTTTAAGTTATTTTAAATTAAAAGTTTTAATAAATAAGTTATTTAATTCGTTAATATAATTATAGTTTTAAAATTTTATATTTAAAAAAAAACGTTATTACAAATCCGGTTTATTATTTTCGATAAAAAATAAAAAGTATTATTAATCGTACTTAATTTAAGTTATACCGGGTAAATATTGATATAATTAACCATTATTTATTATTTTTAAAAACTTAAAACTTAACGTTATTATAGAATATTTCGATAAATTATATAAAAAACTTTATAATTAATATAAACGGAAAATTCCAAACCAAGGTTTAAAAAAAACGTTTAATAAATTAAAAAAATAAATAACGTTACAACGGTTAACGATTTATTTTTAAATTTTTCCGTAATTTTTAAGTGTTAACAATTAAAAAGGTATTAAATTAATAATTAATATTTAACGTTAGTTAAATTTTAACTTTCATTTTTTAATAACAAATAATATTTTATAACGTATTTAAAAAAGGATAAGAATATTAGAAACTGTTACAGAATAGATATTTTCAAATATTAAAAAACTAAAAAAGTTTTTGCCGATATAACCGAATATTATAAAACCGTAAAAGTAAACACTTATTAATTATTATAAAAAAACGCGTAATATAAAAACGATTAACGAAATTCGAAAAACTTAATACGTTTTATAAAAAAAATAAAAACAAACCGAAAAAGCTTTTACGGGACGTATAAAGTTTTTATATATTTAGAAAAAATATTATTAAATAATACCGATATCGGCTAGATATAATTATCATAAACGTAATTACGTTTTATCGTATTATATAAATAACAAATATTAAGATATACGTAATTATATTACATAAAATCGATAAACTTATTATTTATTAATAAAGAAAACTTTTATTAAAAAATAAAAACAAATTACGAAAACGTATTCGAAAGTTTATAACAGAAAAACATTACGAATACATGGACGTATTTTATAAAGTAGAATTTATTAATTTACCGTTTTTATAACTTAATATCGATTATAAGATAAAAGTCGATAATAATTCTAAAAAACTAAGATTTAATTTATTATATAACATATTATTAAAGGAATTCGAAATAAATAAAAAATATATTACCGAATATTGTTAAAATATCTTTTTATTAAATTTAATGCGATTTTTTAAATAAAGAAGAAATTAGTTACGTCTGGTAATAACAGATAACCAAAAGTGATCTGGGTAACCAAGTTGTATTATAAACTGGTGTTATCTAAGATTATGAAAAGGTAATAAGTATATTTATCTTTTTCTGTTAATCCATAGTGATCACCATTGATTACCTTGGATCACGATTAATTACTGCCGTCGTGGTGATCACCAGTGATCCCACCACTGTAATCACTTCTGATCACTGGATCCACCGTGATCATACATCACGTGACCTGAGTTCCTGGTCGGAGCTTGCCCTTGCAGTCTCCGACCGTTTTGGAGAGGCCAAGCCTGGCTGGGCTATAATACGAGGCTTGTCGGCAACCACTAGTCGAAATCGGAATGAGACACGGAACTAAGGTATGCAATCTATCCAAACCGTAAAAAACTATTTAAAAAGTTATCGTATTTAAAGATATTAAGTAACGTACCACACAAGCGAGCTATATATACAAGCGAGCTATATACATTTTTTACCATTTTAACTATTTAATTTTAATTACGTATTTTTTAATAACTACAATATAAAACGACTTACAAAAAAACAAAAATAAATCTAGCTGTTCAAGTTAAAAAGAACAATTTGAAAATTAATTATAAAAAGCTTAGTTCTATTTATAACGTTCCATTTATTACTTTAGGTACGTAATATAACAGCAAACGCGCCCGATTTAATATTATTCTTAATTCGCGAAAATTAACGCCGACCGAAATAAAATCGATTATCGACCGAATTTTTAATTTAAATATGCGAACGTTTCTTATCCGGCTTTAACATGTTAAAAATATAGCGAATTTATTACTTACCTAGCATATTACCGATTACGTTAAAGTTAATTAAACGTTAAACTTTGTTCGACGGCAAAAAAAACTTAAGACGCGTTTAAATCGAAAAATCGATTATCAAAAAATATTATACGAAAATCCGGAAATATTTCGTAAATAATTCGAATTAATTCGGGTTATAATCGCAAAATACAGCATCGCAAAAAAAGAAATATATAATTTCAACAAAACGGGTTTTTTAATAAAGCTTTTAATAACATGCAGTATAGTAATTATAAACGCCGAAAAACGTAAAAAACTTAAATAAATATAATAAAGTAATCGGAAATAAATTACAATTATATAAACTGTTAATTTGTAAAATTAAGTTATATTGTCATTTACTATTTTAACAAAAAAAGCCCACCTTAAATTTTAATATCGTAATAACTTATTACCTACCAATTAAAAAATTAAAATTAATTATAATAATTAAACAACAAACGAATTAAATTTAAAATAAATCCAGCATTTCGATAAATATACTCGAACGCGTACGAAAAAAAACGAAACGTTTCTTTATTTTTAACGGTTACAAAAATTACTATTCGATAAAATTCGAAAAATATTACGCAAATAACGACATTATTACGTTTTATATACCTTTTCATTTTTCCTATCGGTTCTAACTTTTTGACGTATTCTGCTTTTCCGTTTTAAAACGTGCTTATGTACTTTATATCGAAAATTTAATACGACGTTATTATACCTATATCGTTAAAAAAGATTTTTTCGCCGGTTTTTTCGACGCGTTTAAAACTGCCATTACGTCCGATAATATCTAATCCGGCTTTACTAAAACTAAACTTATTCCATTCGATCCTAATAACGTTTTTCCCGATTTGGAAATTCCTTTAGTTATATTTACCCCGATTATTTCGCCGTTTATTTTTACCGGTTTTATTTTTTCCCTACCGTCGAAAACCTTTCGAAATATTCAAGAAACAAAAAAACGGGGATAATACTTATAAAAAAATTTAAAAATTACCAGGGGAATTTGCCGATAAAAATAATTAAATCGGTTCATCTTTTAATAAAAAGTAATATAATATTTTTGTACGAAAACGTTTTTTTTAAAAAAAACGGCCAAATTATGCAAAACCAACCATCTTTTTAATAAACGCCGAAAAACCAAAAATAAACATTTTCAAAAAAAAAAAAAACACTTATTATATAAAAAGAACAAGTTTTTTTAATCGAAAAAAAAGTAATAAAAAATCCTAGTTAACAGTAACGGAAAATAATCGTTACAAAAAGGTTAAAACAAAAAAACGGAAATGTAGCGTTTACGGTAAACCCGGACATAATACGCGTACTTATAAAAAAACTATAAATACGTCTAACGAAAAAAAATCCGATTAATTTGAATTAATTTATCGCGTTATAGTTATTTTATTTGGGTTCGTTATTACAGATTACCAAAAAATATACAGCTTACTTATATATATAGTTTGCTTATATAATACGTTATAGTATTTATCGTAAAATTAATCGTGGCATGATTTCTATATATTGGCTTAACCTTATTTTCCAGGCTTGGACCTATATAATTATCTTGCATTTTTTTTAACAAACCTTTTAATTAAAAAAATGTTTTTAATTTTAGTTCGGATAAAAATATTTCGATTTTTCTAACGTAGCTTTTTTTCGAAATAGTATTAAAAGGAAAGAATAGTAATAATACAAGGTTTAATATAAGCGCTGGTACTTACACCTATACCTATACTTATAATAACTTTATTTACCGAAACGGCTATTTAAGAGTTTCTGTAACAGCAGCGCAATTTACGCCCTGTTCCGCCACCGTCGCCGCCGCCGCCGCCGTTTATAAACGCCAGCAATTTAATAAAAACCGTAATAAGATAGAATTTAAAAAATAGCTTAATATTAACGATGTTAACCTTTTTAAATAGTAAATTTAATAGATAATGATTAAAAGGTTATATAAACTTATAAATAAAAGATTTTTATAATTATAACAATAGCGCAGGTAATATAACTAATTCTATCAATGTAATTTATATTATAGTTATGTTGCAATATTAGTGTTGGGGTTGCAATATGATAATAGTGGTAATTGACTGTTATTTTAGATGTGATTTTAGGCTTACGTACTATCGGCAATATTTGTGGGGCGACAGCTGTTATAGGTGGGCTTTTTTTGAGGTTGTGGTTGCGCCTGTGGCGCAGTTACGGCTTAGCTGCGGCTAAGCTAAAAACGAGAGGCTGCTTGCCGCCTTAGGCGCACTCCGCTTGCTCCCAAGCGCTGGCGCATTTGATCGCGCGCGTCGTGCGCCTCGGCTTCGAAGGCGTCGCAGCACAATAGCTCTCGTTTTGACTGCTGTTTCCAAGGCTGTTTCCAAGGCTGTTTCCAGGGCTGTTTCCGGGGCTTCTTCCAGGGCTTTTTCCAGGGCTTTCCCCAGGGCTCCAGGGCTTCCAGAACTTGCAGGTCGACGACTTGTTAGGGCTTCCAGGGCTTCCAGGGCTTCCAGGGCTTCAGGGCATTACCGGGTCTCGTACGGGTCGTACGAATCGGCAGAGGTTTTAGAGATGACCCATATGCACGAGCCGCATGGTGCGCTTACCGACGCGCTAAAATTCCAAATTAGGAAATTGGTTTCTAAGAGAACAGATGGACGACACAATAATCCTTCGTCCCACTCCCTTCGTTTCCTCAGTACGTTAAAACGGGGGCATTGCTAAGAGCAACTTCAGGAAACGCACATTGCTGTTGATTCTAAACCTTCAACTGCGGGAAAATCAACTCCTACCGCTGGCTGTACAATGCCTTTGCCGGCACTCTTCCTCCCACCGTCGTTGTCCACCTCGACGTGGGCACAGAGGTTAGTATAGGCGCGCTGTACAGACTCAGGAAGGAATTTGGCGTTGAGCCCTCCCTTGCAGCAGCGTGCGACGAGCTGGTCTGCTCCTTAGACAGCAAATGGGCGAATATACTTAATCCTCTCGTCGCTGGCAGAATTTCGAGTACAAAGTCGGGTTTCAGCTGGATCGGACGTTTGAGTCTGCAACCGGATACCTCTCCATGCTGCCAGGTACTTTTTCAGCGTACAGGTGAGTCTCTCATTTCTTGCCTGCGATTCCTTGCAAGGTCGCGATATGTGAAGCTTACACCAAGAAACCAGGTATGTGGGAAGCTCGGGTAAGCCCCTTTGATGACACCCTCATTGGAGATCCCACTTGGACCGAGGCTCATAACCGTGATCCGAAGGCCCAGTCACCCTTAAATCTCAACCGACACCTTGCCGACGACAGAGTCATCTGCTTTCAGATCATTAGCAAGAGCAACTCGCATTGGCTCATAAAGTAGGTTCCAGTAAAAGCCATCACCGATGTCCCCATGAGCACGACCGACTTCATCAACCAGAGAAGGCGATGGTTGAACGGGGCCTTCTTCTCCAACATCTACGCCCTAGGGAGATACAGAGCACTCTCCGAGTCAGGTCACACCATCCTACGCAAGCTGTTGTTTTACATTCAGAAGTTTCATAGCATCTTGGCCTTGGTCTTGGCTTGGTTCTCCTTTGCCGCGTTCCTCCTCACCAACTTCACCATCAACAGCATCGCGGGAGATCCGCCACCCGGCCAGCCAATTTCAGGATTCCCATTCGGCAAGGCAACGCCCGTCGTGAACGCCGTGAGCCAGGTCGTGTACCTCACCCACCATTCTCTTCCAGTTCATCCTCGCCCTCGGTAGCCGCCCAAGGAACCACAAAGTCGCCTATATGATCTCCCTCTTCATCTTCGGCCTCGGCCAAGTCTACTTGGCCATGAGCATTGTCTACCTCATCAAGCGTGTGGCCCACTTCCAGGCCGACATCGTCGGCGAGAGCAACTACGCCTACATCGGCGAGTTCTATACCGACCTCGGTGCACCGGCCATCATCGTCTCGACATTCTCCGTTTTCGGCGTCTACATCCTCAGCGGGCTCCTGGCCCGCGATCCTTGGCATCTGCTCACGTCGTTTGCACAGTTCCTATTTGTCTAGTCATCGTATGTTAACATTCTCAACATCTACGTCTTCAGCAACACCCGCGATGTCACGTGGGGCCAGAAACTGCGTGCTCAAGAGCTCCCTTCGGGACGGCCCCCGGGCGTCGGCGCGTCGGATATTGAGCGCCGGTTCACCTTCAATGACCAGGGCTCGGTCGTCGGATCGGCCGCCACGAAGCGAGACGACTCGCCCGAGGCGAGGGACAGGGAGTACGATGCTGCCGTGCGGCGGCCCTGACGCCGCCTGACCAGAATATGGATCGGGATGCGCAGCGGCCGAAGGTTCTTGCCACGGCCTGTTCGCTGATGGAGTTCCGGACCATATTACTGGCTTCGTATGTGTTCTCCAACTTCTTCGTGTGTCTGATTGTACTCCACGACAGCTTGAAGTCGCTGTGATGGCTGGGTGACTCGTACTGGCATAAGGTGTGGTTTTTAAGAATATGGTTGTGGGCGAAATCGGTGAGTTTCTTGATGAGGTGTGTGGGTGTGTGCGCTATCACGTTGGCGCACTTGGAGGCGAATCTTACGGATATATAGTGTCACAGTTAGGCTGATCGCGAGGAACGTGTGCATAGAGTGTGGGAAGTGTATATTGTCATGGTGAATTCTAGCTTCTAGAGATCAGTGGCTAGGCAGCTCTATATATACTTGTGGGGGCCCCGGAGGAATGCTTCTGGAGTGCTCTGAAGCTCCTGGAAGAATGTTTCAGGGGGGCCCTGAAACAAGGAGCTCGGAAAGAATGCTTCCGGGGTGCCCAGGGGTTTGATGACTAAACAAGTGTGACCCCTATTCTGCGACATATAGGATATGAGTTGTGTTGTTATATTCCAGCTATTGCATATAAATGATGCCTACTTGGTATCCGCTTCACGGCGACAAGACAGCACCCATAACAATTTTCTTTTAGCCTCGTGGGGCTCTTATTTTAGTAGCCCAAATTGACCTAATCAGCTTCCACAGGAAAAGCTACCTTTAGCTTACCTCAGCTAGCTCAGGCCTCCCTGGCTTGTTTACCAAGTGTACTGCTGTATCAGGTTAAAAATTAACCAATCAAATCCCATAAAACCGTAACAAGCCAGCGAGGCCTGAGTTATAGTTATGCCAAAAGTGGCTCGTTTACTAGGTTTTTAATAAAATTATTATTTTTATTTGTTTTAACTTATCTATTTTAAAAATATATATGAAATAATATACGAATTAATCGATTTATATTAAATAAGCTTTATACCTCGGTGTTATGCCAAATATAAGGTAATATACACGTACGAAATTTTTTCTACTTTTCTAAATAAGAATTACAACCGCTGCGACCATAAAAGATTTGGGAAATAGGCAACCGTAACGTTTTCATAGTTGCAACAGTATAATTATCGGTCGCATTATCGTATACCGGACTTTCTAAGTACAGTAGAGGTGCAAAAATCTGGGTAGATGCCGTTTTTCTATAGTAACTTATATATTTTTACCTTGAATCTTTTATAACTTTATATAATGATAATAAAATAAGATTTATAATATTATTAACTTTTAGATAGTATATATTTTAGCTTTTTTAATTTTTAAGAAAATTACGCTAACTTATTTTAATAATAACTTAAACGTAATATAAAATCGAAAAAGTTTAAAAATTTACATAACTTACGTAATATAAGATATAATTTAAGTTTATAAACTTTTTTCCAATTACGAAATCGGAACTAATATTTATTAGGTTTTGTTTATATTTTATATATATGCCAAAATACTCTTTTCGGTATTAAGAAACTAAGTAAAATAAATTTAATATTTAACTTTATATAAATAAACGAATAGATCGTCGATTTCTTATCGTTTTAGATATGTTAAAAGGCGTTAATATCGTTATATTAAGCGAATTTATTAAATTTTATTTATTTAAAAATAAAGACATAACTTTATTTTATATTATTTTAAAATAAAATTTGAAATAATCGATGATTTAATTAATATTGCTTATATAATATGCAATTAAAGCTTACTTATATCGATAAGAATATAAGTATATTTAAAAATAACTAAAAATTTTAATTTTAACATTATAGTTAAATCCAGATAAAAACTATACAGTTATTCATAATTAAAGATATAAGGTGCTGGTAGAAAACATGCGATTCGGAGACTAAACCGAGACTTTTGCACACGGATTGTATACAGGCCTCCGTAAACGCGTTAAGATAACCTAAATACGGGCCATCTAGCGGGTGGCATATTAACGCACCAAACTCCAACAGGTATTTCATTATGGTATTTAACGCGTAATCCGAAAAGTCGGTCTTGAATTTAACTAGACGTTTTACATTATATATAATCAATATTGGTTTACTAGTAATTACGTTCTTAATTTGTTAGAATAACTTTTCCGTTTTTATAATCTATTGGAATTTATATTTTTTCCTGATTAGGTTTAAAAATAATCTCGCAATCTTGCTAAAGTATTTTAATAGAATTTGGATAGTAATTAAAAAATCCAATAAATACCTATGTTTCGGCAATTTTAATAAACATTAATTATTTTACAACTACTGCGATTTTCTAAAAGCTTATTTTAATATACTTTAAAGTAATAATATATCTTAAATATTCCACTTTTTACGTTTGAAACTAGCCTTTTTCTGCGTTATTTAACAAATTAATATTTTATACAAGGTTAAATGCTATTAAATATCTAGCTATATACAAGCTGACGCCGGTCAACTATATATACATACACGACTTGGTATACGACGCGACCGGAAAGCACTTCCTAAAAACCGTACCCACAGGCGGGCCGATGAAAAACCGTATAAAGGTCTTAAATACGATGACAAATCAATGAAATACACGATATTTCATTAGTCTAGTCCCCAACTAGCCAACCCTCCAATTAGTGCCGATACGATTGGAAATGTCAGCTAGCCAGGTGTGCTATAGCACACTAACTACAGAAGGTTACGCTCTAATCAGAGGATAATTATTCCGTTGCTAGGTTATACAAAAGCTGTACGCGTACTGAAAAGCTATATAATTAGCTAAATATAACAACGCAACTAACATTTCTTATATTTAATAATTAAAAATTTTATTCGCTCAATTCGAGCAATTATAAAGTAATTAGTTATTATTAAAACGATATAAGTTATATATTAATAGCAATTATCTTAATATATTTTAATAATAACAATAACGATTATATCGTTAATATCTTTTGTTATTTATAAGAAATTTAAAAACTGGGATTACTTTAAAGGCGAATTTTAATTTAAAACTTACATGTTTGATATTTAGAACTTTATCGATTTTAATTAATTATTTTTGTAACCTGTTAAACCTATAAAATACGATATAACTTCCTATCCGAAAAGACGAGTTTGCTATACAACGCAAACCAATACCCTAGCAACTTTATCTTTATCTTTAAAAAGAACTTTCGAAAAAATCGGTTTTATAGATTACTTAACAAATACCCTTAAAATAACAACTAAAGGCACATAAACTTATAATTAAAACTTTATAGCATATATTTACAAAAGTCGTAAATACGATACCTTCCGAAAAGAATATTAACGATTTTACGAAATAGGTCCTGGAATTTATATCTCCAACAATCAAAAAACCCAGTTTTTTTTCCAAGGAAAAACTTACGAGAATAATACGTTAAAATGGCCAAATCTGGCAGATTATACGATAGCAAACTCTTAATTAATACCTAACAAAAGTACCGAAAAAGGCTAAAGCAAACCGCGAAGTTATGTAAGATAACGAAGAAATTACGAAATAACAAATAATAATGGCCTAGAGATAACGATACGGCGTCCTAGGAACGGAAATAACCGTTATATAGGTTAACGATTTATATATAACTTTAGCTCTTTTTATGAAAACCTGGACAACTACCTTTCAGATAATAAAAAAGGTTAAGATCGACAACGGGACGATTAGTTCCCAAAAGGTAACAATTAATTTTTTAGATTATTAAACTATAACCCATTTTTCTTTTTACATTACGAAATTTTAAGATATCGTTTTCAACTTTTTATAAAGTTTCTGTAAACCCTGCTAATCCAGATAGTCTTAATCAAAAAAATAACAAACATTTTAACCGTTAACCGCAAAGTAAAATCTTTATACAAAAACTAAAATAAAGTAGCCCTGGAAGTTCTTATACAGATCAAAGCCTTAGTAGATGAAAACGTAAGATATTAAACGCTTAAAGGGCTTATTATAAAACATACCTAAATTAAATGCACTTGCTGCCTTAATATTATTATACGTTCGTTAATAAAGCTTTAGCAAATTTTATACCTAATAAGATAATTGTAAAATTAATCCGAAATCGGATAGTTTTAAACTAATCTATAAAGGAAGAAATTATATAAAAAATAGATTAACTTTTAAAGTAAGTAAGACGAATTTTAGCGTGTTTTCTAATTATTAATTAACGGGCTACTATAAACCTATCATCTTACACTTTACGGAATTCGTTTATTTTGGATTTAAAGTTTATAATCTACGTTTTTAACCTTATTAATAGATTTTTGAATTTTAGATTAACCGTATAAGGCAACGGGATATACAAGGTAAATATATAGGTCCAAGCTTGGAAAATAAGGCTGAGCTAATATATAGAAATTATTCCACGATTAATTTCTACGATAAATACTATACCCAGTATTTTCGATTACGATAACTTTTTAAATAGTTTTTTATGGTTTGGATAAATTCTATACCTTAGTTCCGTACCTCACTCCGATTCCGAGTGGTTGCGGATAAGCTTTGGCCCTGGTAAACCTTATGCCCGCTGGCTACGGTTCAGCAAGGTCCTTAAAAGCAGAAAATAACTTTATACGGTAAACCTTAAAGATAAACCTTAAAAACTTGCAAAAAGCTTTACAAGCCTTCGCCAGTTTCACGACTATAAAATCCAACCTTAATCGTTCCCACAGCACCTTTTCAAACTATTATTAATCAAAATACAAACCGAAATAATATACTATACCAGGCAACCCCAAATATAAAATACCTATTATCCGCTACGGGAAAGTTTCGACAGAAACCGTCTTTTTTACAGCTATCTATTTAAAAAAATTTGTTCTACAATCTAAAGCGGTTAACGTTACTATCGATCTGAAATTTTTTTTAAATAAACCGATTACAGCTTTTAATTGTCGGTTAGTGTTTAATTACTAAACATAACAATAACCGATTTTCAAAATAACAGCAACTTATATTAAACAATCTCATTTCGGCAAAGGTACTGCTAGCAAAACTGAAAAAAAAATAACGAGTTGGAAAATTCCGAAATCCAGCTACTAAAACATTATACGTTGGAAAATTATAAGCGATAATTTACCCGGTTACTCAAAATGGCGAAAAGCTTCCAAAATTCTAACAAAGGTCGACGTGAATAAAAGCGGGACTAGGTAATCTGCGAAACGGAAAGGTGTTAGTAAAGTATAGGAATTAAGGTAGCAATCTATCATTTTATCCAATTTTGTATACACGGTTATATTTTCTCGAAAAAGAATCATCTAGATAATATATAACGAAAATATCTAGGTATTTTCGGAATACGTAATTAATTATTTGCTGAAAAGTTGCTAATGCATTCGTAAGTTCCATTAATACAACCAAATATTCGTACAGTCCGTATTGCGTTTTAAAAGCCGTTATTTACTTATACTCTAACTTAATTAGAATTAATTTATATTTATCTTTAAGATTTAAAACGGTAAATTATTTGGCTTTTTATAAGCCATTTTTCATTTCGGTATTTAATAATAAAGATATTCTATCTTTAATCATAATGCTATTAAAATGTCGATAATCTATTATTAATCGTAATTTGCCGTTTTTGTTAATACGAAAAACATAGGGTATCCGGCTAAAGATATAGATCGTCGAATCTATCCTTTTTAAACTTTATCTTTTAAATATTTACGTAAAATGTAAAATTTTGCTTCGTTTAAATTATAAATGGGGTAGAACTTGGGTAAGGTACTTTCCTTAAGGATTATTTTATGGTTTTATTTATTATATTTTAATAACTTCGTTTTAAGATTTTTTTTTAAAATAGTCGCTTGTATTTACAATACTGTAGTAATATATTAATTATTTTCTTTCCTGGCTTTTCGTGTTAATATTCTAGAATTTCGTTTATATCGTATAACTATACCTAAATAATGGCTATAATACGTCAAATATATCCATTATACCCTTTTTTTGATGTCTTATTTCTTTAAGTGGTAACGTTTTTGTCGTATCTTTATACCTACATTCGTCGGTTCTTTTGCCGTTAATCGAATATAAAGATTTTATTCATTTTTTGTTTATCGATAAAGTATAAAGTAAATATTACCTAGCCAGTATTTCAATCGATTAAGGGGTTATATTAATATAATCAGAACATTCTTAAAATTATATCGTAATTCCTTAACAGAATGATATTAAAGTTAATTATTTAAATTCGTTCTTAAATAAATATCTCGAAGTGATTAATTTCGCATATAATTCTTCCATTATCGTAAGCAAATATCTAGCTTTCGACGTTTTCAGCGATATAAAAGTTTTTTTTATCTTTTTATAGTAATTTAAGTTAATTTATTAACTTCGGAGTAATATAATTAGCTCCGCAACCCATTATTACGATATACCAATATATCCCAATTCGTATTCTTAAAGTGACAGGATCGTTATTAGCTTCTATCGTTATATTTAAAGCCATTTTAGAGAATTTTTATTGCCGCTTCCGGCTTTCGTTATCTTAAGGCTTTTTTATAAGTAACGTTTTTTTTTAAGGATTTTATAAGCTATTAACTTGCTCTGTAAGCCGCTTAAATATCTTTCGTACTTATTTCAACCGGATTTTTAACGGCGCAGTTCAGCTTTAAGCTAGAGAATTTTTTCTTGTTGTTAATATAACCGGTTTGTTATATCGTAAATATCATTTTTAAATTCTTTAATGCAAGGTAATATATGGATCCAAGCCTGGAAAACAAGGCTGAACCAATATATAGAAATCATACCACGATTAATTTTTACGATAAATACTATACCTAGTATTTTTAAACACGATAACTTTTCAAAAGGTTTTTTACGGTTTGGATAAATTACATATCTTAGTTCCGTTTTATTCCCATTTGAACTAATAGTTATCGATAAACTTCGGTTTTAATGAATCTTATGCTCGCTGGCCACGGTTTAGCAAAATCTTTAAAAGCTTTATAGATAATAACTTTATACGGTAAACCTTAAAAATAAACCTTAAAAGCGCATAAAAAGCTTTGCAAGCCCTTATTAATTTTACGGTTAGAAATTCCAACTTCGATCGTTCCTATAGTTTTTTAAGTTTTTATTTACCAAAACAATAACCGAATATAATATGTTACGTAACCCTTAATATACGATGCCGGTCTTCCGCAATAAAAAGGCTTACGTAGAAATTATTACGGTTATAATAATTAATCCCGATAAAAACACCGGATTTTTTAAAGCCGTCGATGTTACTGTCGACTTGGAAAAACTTTCATAAAAAAATCGAATTCGGTTCCTTATTTTCGGATATTATATAAATTTCCAAAATAAGAATAACCGATTTTCCGAATAACTTATATATCGTAATTTTACTTCGACAGAAGTATTATTAATAAAACTGCAAACGGATAATAACGAGGTATTAAAGGATTTCGAAATACAGTTATTGAAATAATATACGTTAAAGTAATATAAGCGGTAATTTGCCAGGTTGCATAAGGCAGCAAAAGGTTTCCAAAATTCGGATAGGAATCGACGTAGATAGGAGCACGACTAGGCAGTCTGGAGTTGCGTTGGAATAAGACACTTGCAAGACGGAAGGGGGTAATGAAGCTAGGAGTTAAGTAGCAATCTATCATTTTATCCAAATGCATACACGGTCACGTTTCCTTGAGGGAGATTAAATTCTTTAATAACCTTCTACTTTTTTAAAAAGGTCGGCCGGCTTTAGTTAAAATTTTTTATCAATTCCTTTCGTAATACCTTTCGGTTTTAAAGGTTTATTTTAAATACCAACTGCAATTGAATTTCGGTAATAACCTTTTAGCAGTATTTATCGATAAACCTTTAAATTAACTTTTTAGGAGTTTAATAGTTATATTATTCGAAATAATGCGTGGAATTTCTCTACGCATTTTTCGCCATCCGGCTATGTTAATATTAATACTGCATTTTTAACTTCTTTTTATATAATGAAAATTCGCAATTTCCGGTATTACTGATAGTTTTCCTGGTTATACCCTATCCGGGTATAAAAATCGAAACCTTCTTTTTATATATGGGTAATTCGTTTATAAATTCGTTATTTTTCTTCCGCGTAAATAGGGCATTAAGATTAATTACAGTTAACGGGATAGAGGTTCGTATGCCGGTTTTTCTAAACTTATCGTTTTATTATTGCTTATAAAAAAGCTTTAATTACTTTTAATTCCTGTTACGTTTTTTTTTGTTTATCGTTTTTACGAATATGGATTATGTTAACTTATTTATTACCGTTTTAACCTTTTAATAATCTCTTAAGTACTGGGACTTCATGTAGTTTCTTGTTAGTTTTCTGCGGCGCTTTGTACCGCTTGGCAACATATTATATTCTGCTGTAATTATAATACTGTACTTAGCTTATGCCTCGTTATTAAATAATGCTAATGTCATAAATGCTGGAATTATTTTATAAAAGGTAGAAAATGTTTCGCGCCTTTTTTTAATTAACCTTGGAATATCCAACGCGTAAAATAAAATGTTCTTTTTTTTTCTTGCCGTTTTTTAAACTGCCCGTTATTAAGTTTTATTATTTTCGTAATGTATTTATCGAATATAGTAAGCTATAAAAGCTTAATAATCTCGTTTTTAACGTTTTTTTAAGCCTTTATAAAATGTATCGATTAAAATATCGTTTTTTATACGTTTAACTTGCTTTTGCTATAAAGTTTCTAAATTTTATAATATATTTAAAAATTAATCACTTTTGGCGTAATTAAAGAATTTATTAAGCTGTAAAACGTTTTTCGTTCTGAGTTTCGAAATTACTTTTAAACTTATGTTCAAAATTGATATAACTGGTAAAATCTTTTTGGTAATTTTTTTTTCAATCGAATTTCTTTTTTCCTAAGAAGTTTTTTATAATAAGTTTAAACTAAAAGAAAACGTCTTTTTTTAAATAAGTTGCAATAACAAAAATTTAATCCGCTGGGTCGGTAAGCCCTTTAAAATGAAAATAAACCCGAACCTAGATTAGGAAATTCTAAATATTTCCTTTTCCGTTATATAACTAAAACCTCTTAGGCTTTATCTTATAAGTATTAACCGGCGTTAATTAAGCTACTACTACCTAATTAATAAATTATTAAACAGTAACCTCGAACTTTTTAATCTTATTTTGGAACTGTTAAGGCGTAAGTTTCGGAATAACGGTTATCTAAATCTTGTCCACCGTAACATAAATGCTGGTCAACATATTAACGGTTCGAATATTGCTTAAAATCTAACTATACTACTAAACAAAAGCTTGTAACGTATAACGGCTAAGTTAGTTAATTAATTATTAAATCTAATCGTACGGGCTTATGTTAATAGTAATATTATAAAAAATTAAATAATAACCAAAAAATTAATTACGTTTGTTTATAACAAATAATTAAGGTAATTTAGATAACCAAGTTATATTCCAAGCTGGTATTATCTAACTTTGGTAAATGAATATAATCTTATATATTTTTAAATACCGTATTATTCCCGGCTTTACAAACTTAAATAAAGAATCTTTCGAGCCTTTCGAGCCATTAGATCACGTGACCACGTGTAACCTACTTTTCTCGGAGAACCCTTGTTCTTCTGACCATTTGTGGAGACCCTGTAGGTGTTAGGTCGTTTCACTTCCAATACGACGTATTTTGCGAATATCTTCCACATATTGAAGCCGGACAAAAAACGTTCGCATATATGGGTTGGAAATTCGGTCAGTAATCGTTCTCTTGTCGGTCGGCTTTAACATTTTCGAAATGGGGGTAATATTAGCTTAAATGCGTAAAAAGGTAGTTGGCCACAAGGCGTTATTTATTTAATAAAACCAATAATCGCAATTTTAAATCAAAAACAAAAGAACCCAGCCAGTTTTAATTAAAACGGGAAACGAAAAACACGTTCGGTTTAACCTTGCTGTTCCCGATATATCTTAATTGAGACGGCGCGGAAGAATCAGGGCTGCGATGCGTATCAAGCTTGTTTAAGACCAACATTCTGCCAAGCATCTGTAGCTGCTTTCCGCCTTTCGCGGGCCTGGATTAGCCAGTAGATTCCCATGACCCCCATCACTACGATGGTCAAGGGCACCGCTACAGCCCAGTAAAGCCAGAAGTGGTCTGTCATAACATCGGTCATGGAAAGCGCCCTCCGGTCCAAAATGGGCATAGCGAAGAAAGTCTGCGTGTTAGAGGAGTAGATACATCAGTATGATAGCCCTGCTTGAGTTTGCGTAGGACTCACTGATATGAAGGTACCCGGTAAAAAATAGTTGTGAGGACGGCAATGATCTTCATTACCGAACTATCACGCTTGCTTGCTTTGGCCACATCTTTCGAATCTTGTGCCATGCTGATGTTGATGAGGTTAAAAAGCTAGGAGGAACGCCAACTAAGTAACTTTTCCGATATACGGTAACGTAGGCACCCATCGGACCACATCGGACGACTTACCGTAGTCTGCTGTGTCTGCATGCGCGGTCCAATCGCCCCGAACACAAGCATATGTCTCAAGTTACTCTCGAGCAATTGAACCCGGAGCTTCAGGCCCGCACAGTTCATAATGCCCTTCAGCAAGCGTCGCTGGCTGGGCTCGGAATACCCGTCCACGAGCTCCAACTCCTGCAGCGTGAACTCGACCATCGAGAGACTGCATTGGACCGCCGCATTCATGAATGCAAAGCGGCAGTTCAGCCAACCCAGGATGCGAGCCAGTTGGTAGTGGTGCTCGCACGCGGCCATCTTCTTGCTTACGTTCGCCCAGTAGCTGGACTCCTCTTGGATCTCAGCCGCCGGCCAGTCGCGCCAGCTGTGGTCTTTTTCGGGAGGAGTTGACGGAGCTGAAGTCGCTGCTGGTGCAGGGGGCGCAGGTGCCGGAACCGTAGCAGCGTCTGCGTCGTCAGCATTGGCTAAGGTGTCTTCAATCTCCCAGTCACCCGTCTGGGTCTTGTCCTCGGAGATGGTAAGCAACCGGTTGATGTGATACAGCTCGCGCATGAGATCCGCAGCTGTGAGCTCGATCAAGACTGTCGGAATTAGGAGAGGATGTGTGAACTCGGGAAACTGCTGGCAGATCTTAGTTCCCAGGCTACCCAAGGGGATGCGTGGTCCCACAAGGACGTAGCCTGTAGTGACCACAGCGGCCGGGTCGTATTGGAGAACCGCAGTGATAGTGCCGTTGTTGTTAGACCGATGATAGATAAACGCTTTCGTAAGGGAAAAGGGTCTCGAATTAGCAAAATCGGTGCTTCTCCGAATCCCGTAGAGGACATCTTACTTGGAGATCCGGCGGCATTCAGATACTTGCCGCATGCGCCGGACTTGGCTATGTGCAGGTAGGAATTCAGTTTCGGTAGTCCCACCGCGTCTTGGATAGCTTCAAATGTATCCTTATCAAACGGTAAGCTCATCGAATTCCTTTGCTCGCAACACACCAGCCGCAGTCCGGCGGCCGGGGCGACCCCATCCGTAGTTGCCGGCTTGGGCGCCTTCAGCCACTCGCTGATTTGATCCTTGGTAAATGAGAAGTTGCGAGACTGGCTAACCGGCTGGCCCTGACTAAACACCCAGCACTCGATCATATGGACCTCTGTGGTTCGCTCATCCTTAGCGGCGGAGGTCTGGGGAGCTGGTGCTAGCCCAGCGGCCGGCAGTGTTGCTGCTTGCTGCAGTGTACGGCTGGACGGCTTGATGTGGGCCGACGGCACGATGCGGGCCGACGGCTTGATGCGGGCCGACGGCTTGATGCGGGCCGGCCGTTTGATGTCGCGTGGAGGCCGCTGGTCCATGGTTGCTTGCCAAAATGGACGCTAAATTGGGGACGGATTGTTGTGGTGGTTTGCGTGGGTTACTGTGTATGAATGGAGGCAGGGAAGAGAACGATTTGATGCTCGGTGCCAGAAGGCTGTCTGCGGTGGTCTTACCCATATCAGTGCCTCCAGCTGGGCATACAAATTTGGCTTGACCCCGCTTGGGGACAACTTACTGTCAGATATAGGGGATGTGTCAGCTAGCCAGGTGTGCTAAAGCACCCTAACTACACAAGGCTCTGTTCTGATCGGAGGATACTTGTTCCGTTGCTAGGTTATACAAAAAGCAGTGTACGTACTGAGAAGCTGCGTAATTAACTGAATATAACGAAGTAACTATTATCCTGTATATCCGATAAATAAAAGTCTTATTTGCTTAATTCGAGTAATTATTAATTAAACAGTTATTACTGAAACGATATAAGCTGTATATTAATAGCAATTATTTTTATATATTTTAATAATAATAATACCGAACGTACTGTTAAGGTCTTTTATTATTTATAAAGAACCTAAGGACTAAAACCGTTTTAAAGGCGAATTTTAATTTTAAACATACGGGTTGGATATATGAGATTTTATTAACTTGGATTACTTATTTCTGTAATCTGTTAAACTTATAAAACTCGATATATCCTTTTATTTAAATAAACGAATTCGTAATATAACGTATATTAATATACTATTTTTATTTTTATTTCTAATAAAAACCATGGAAAAATCGATTTTAAAAAGTATTTAATAGATATTTTTAAAATAACGATTAAAAGTAAATAAGCTTATAATTAAGATTTTATAGGGTGTATTTATAGAAACCGTAAATATAATATCTTCTCTAAAAATATTAACGACTTTACGAAATAAGTTTTGAAATTTATATTTTTAAAAAAACGAGTTTTTTTAAAAAAAAAAAGAATATACGAAAATACTACGTTGAGATAGCCAAATCCGGTAAAGCATACAACAGCGGATTCCCGATTAATACTTGACCGAAATGCCGAGAACGGCGAAAGTAAGCCGCCAAATAAAGCAAGAAGTTAAACGAATAAATTATAAAGTAATAAGTAATAATAGCTTAGGGATAGTAATACTGCGTTTCGGAAACGAAAGTAATAGTTATATAAATGGGTAATTTATATATTGTTCTGGTTTTTATTATAAAGACCTGGATAATTACTTTTTAAATAATAAAAAACCCCGTGGTTAATAACGAAACGATTAGTTATTAAAAGGTAACGGTTAATTTTCTGAATTAATAAACTATAACATATGCTTTTTTATTACGAAATATTAAGTTATCGGTTATAAATTCTTACAGGGCTTTTGTAAATTTTATTAGATAAGATAATCCTAATTAGAAGGATAGCAGATTTTTAACCGTTAACCGTAAACGAGGATCCCTAGACGAAAGTCGAAACGAGGTAATGGTGAAAATGTTCGTACAGACCGAAGCCTTAGTAAGCGAAAACTTAACGAATCGAACGTTTAAGAAATTTGTTAAAAAGCGTACCTGAACCTAATATACCTATTACCCTAGTGCTATTAGGGTTTTTCTAGAAAACTTTCGATAAAGTTTTTTAACGTTATTTTAACTAAATTAGTTAAGAAAAGCATTGTTTTTGATTAGTTTTAAAAAAAAGATTAATCGTATATCAAAATCCATAGGTAAGCTAATTATATAAAAGATAAATTAACTTTTAAAAGAAGTAAGACAAGTACAAGCGTACTTTTTGATAATTTATTAACGGGTTACTATAAACGTTACGTTTTACCTTTTAAGGAATTCGTCTATTTTGGATTTAAAGTTTATAATGTACATTTTTAACCTTATTAACAGGTTTTTAAATTTCAAACCAATCGTAAAAAATAACAAGGTATACGCAAGTAATAACTTTGTTTCGATTGAAGGGTACGGAAAGGTTAATGTGCTATTTTGAAGCATTAGCGGTATAAGAACGTTTCGGTTCTACTGCGTGGTTTATTACGAGAAATTCGTATATGATTTGGTATTATTTTAATAATTTAAAAAAACATTATCAATAAGATAATCGAAGAATTAATAATAGCCTTTAAAATAAGTATAATCAAGTTATAGCTACTTTAACAAATAAAGTTAATTTGGTTGTTATTAAAGATACTAGCATAATCATATTTTACGTATCTTTAGTTACTTATAAACGAAATATTAACTTGTAGACGATAGAATTATTACGTATAGATAACGGTATTTTATAATATCTGCAAATAAGCTATCTACGTTTTAAATTAATCGCTTAATTACAGTTCTATATAAATGGAATCCGATTAAAAGATTTTAAAACTGTCGAATATTAGGTATATAGCAAGGCGAAAGCTAAAAAATAAATATGTCGTAAGCTTAAAAAAAAGTCTCGATTAAAGTAAAAGTCGTTGTTATTTTTATTAACTTCGAAAAAGACCTTAAAAATATAAATATCTTATATTCGCTACCGATAAATACTTAGACTTTATTTGACATATTTACCTCAAAAATCGAAAATAGGATATATTAATTATTACCTTCCGATATTTTCTTAAGCGGTTTAAAAAAGCAAAACAAAATTTTCTTACTTATAATCGAATACAGTAACAAAATTCTTAAAAATCACCAAATTAGAAATATTCTTTAATCGCTTTGTTTGAAAATTAAGCTTAATCTTTTAATATTATATACCCACCTAGAACGGGGGTACCAAACGCTTAAAACGTGTAATTAAAAAAGAAAAAAACGATTACGATGTAAAAGAACGTTAGATTACTTAAGTTTTTAATCGTATATATTTTTAATACGGTAATATATTTATAACCATATATCTGAATACGTTTTTCTTTTAGCAAACCTTATAGAAAGTTTATTATATTTATTTTATAAGCTGTTCGAAAGGTCGGTTATTCTTGTTTTGGAGACTTATGTGGTATCCGAAAATGAGGAGCCGAATTCGATTTTCTTATAAAAATTCTTCCAAGTCGATAATGACGTCGACGGCCTTGGAGAGTCCGGTGTTTTTATTGGAATTGATTGTTGTAAGCGTAATGGTTTCTGCGCAAGCCTTCCCGTTACGGTGGACCGGCATCGTATATTAGGAGTTGCGTGGTATATTATGTTCGGTTGCTATCTTAATAAATGGGAACTTAAGAAAATACTGTGGGAGCGATTGAGGTTAGAATTCTTAACCGTGGAACTGGCGAGGGCTTGTAAAGCTTTTCATGCGTTTTTAAGGTTTATTTTTAAGGTTTACCGTGCAAAACTATCTTTTGCATTTAAGGACCCTGCTAAACCGTGGCCAGCGGGCATAAGGTTCACCAGGGCCGAAGCTTGTCGGCAACTACCAATCGAAATCGGAATAACGACGGAACTAAGGTATGCAATCTATCCAAACTGTAAAAAACCATTTGAAAAGTTATTATGTTTAAAAATACTAGGTATAATATCTATCGTAAAAATTAATCGTGGTATAATTTCTATGTATTAGCTTAGCTTTGTTTTCCAGGCTTGGATCTATATGTTACCTTGCATTATATTTATTTAATATATAACAACTGCGTTGTAATGTTTAATCGCAACCCATCACAAGCATATTTATAAATTTACAGCTATCTCGCCTACGTTTTAACAACCGTTACGATAAAAAAGATTTTAAAAGCTAAATGCCAAATATTGTGGTACGTACATATCGCCTGGCCCTACAACTGACAACAGCTGGTCTGGCAGGGTGGCCCGTGCGCCGAGCCCTAGCCCACATCTTCTATTTCTGTCAATCTATCAAAGGAACCTTTTCCGTTTTTCCTTCCTTTCTCTAGCTTTAGATTCTACAGTAGTCAATGGGAATTCGTTTCTCTTTTAGAAGCCCTTGGCCTGTAACAGCAAAGTATAAATACCCCTTTTCAACGGTTACCGATTTTAACAAATATTCACGAAATTTAGAACTAGATAACAAACCAAAGTTACTGCTATTCGAAATCTATAATTTAATAAAAAGGTTACTTTTTAAGTAATATTAAAAATCTTATAATGTTATAACTTAACAAGGCTTGGCTTCTCCAAGAACGATTGGAGAATCAGGAATCAAGATCCGATAGCAACTCCAGATTACGTGACCGGCTTAAAAGGTTCAAAAATCTTAGTACCTTAAGCGCTTTAAGCTATGTAGCAGCGCTTAAGGAGCTTAACGGGCTCAAAGGTTTAAGCACCTTAAGCGCCTTAAGCCAAAAGTAAGATATATACGTTTATTATTTCCTATAATTTTAGATAGCACCAGCTTATAATACAATTTAATTACCCAAATTACCCTTAGTTATCTAATATTACCAAACGTAACTAATATCCCCGTTATTACTTAATTTCTTACAATACCATTACCAACATAAACCTGCATAACTAAGTTTAATAATTGGTTAATTAACCCAGCCGTTACACGTTACAAGCTCTTGTTTAATAGTACAGTTAGATTTTAAGCAATACCTCGAATCGCCATTATATCGATTAACATTTAAACAACCGCAATTCAAAAACTTACGGTTTAGCAATTCCAAAACAAAATTAAGAAGTTCAAGGTTATCGTTTAATAACTTACCGATTAAATAATAGCACCAATAAGTACCCGCAAAATAAAACTTAAAAAATTAGAACCGTATAACGGAAAAGGGAACGTTTAAAGTTTCTTAACCCAGGTTCGGGTTTACATCCGCCTAAAGGGGTTTACCGATCCAGCGAACCAGATTTTCGCCGTTATAGCCTATCTGGAAGGAGATATTTTCGATTGGTTTGAACTTACTATAAGAAACTTTTTAAAAAAAGGAAAGTCCGATTAGGAAAAGGTTACCAAGGAAATCTTTTCCGCCTATATCAATTTCGAAAAAAAACTTAAAAACAATTTCGAAAATTTAAACAAGAAACGAGTTGCAGCCCAGCAAATTTTCCAACTGCGCCAGAAGGGACCAGCCTCCAAGTACGCTGTAAAATTCAGGAATTTTATAATTAAAACAGGATAGATAAATAATAAAGATGATACCCTAATCGACGTATTTTACAAAGGCCTAAAGGAAAATGTTAAGAATAAAATCATTAAATTTCCACGACTTACGACATTTGATAAGTACATTACCAAAACAATAAAAATCGATAATAAGCAGTTCGAAAGGTAATAAGAAAGAAAAGGATATTTTACCTTACGGGTTGGATATTCCAAAGTTAATTAAAAAAGAAGGCGCGAAGTATCTTTTACCTTTTTTGGAACAGTTCTAGGATTTATGGAACTTGGCATTATTTAACGACGAAACATAAGCCAGGTATAATGTTATAATTGCGGTAAGATGGGATATATTGCACGACGATGCAAAGCGTCGCTAACGAATAATAAGAAAGTACATTAGATTTTAATATTAAAAGGATTATTAAGAAATTTTAATAGCAACAGATAAATTAACATGATCCGTATCCGTAACAATAACAAACAGGAAAAAATGCAACAAGGAATAAAAGCGGCTAAGGCTTTTTTTTAAGCAGCGATTAAACGGTAACAATCTGCTATAAAAGGATGGTTAATTAAATATTAAAGATAGGAAAAGTTTTTCACTTTTAGATTTTACTTACGATCGCAAGAAAAAAGGCAGAAACGGCATAAATAATTGGAATTAAACGTATGGATTAAAGAGTATTACGGTTGGGACGAGGTCTTGTTACCAGGAATCCCTGACCGATATGGGAAATTACATGTTATTTATTGCAGACGAACTTATTGCTTTCGATACGAAGAACAGCAAGATTATATCCAACGCCGTATTATACGCATGTGGCATTAAGGATTCGACTTTTAGAACCAGACCGGAAGCGACCCCAGAGATTAGCGATGGTACCGTTACTTACGTACGATGGCATTATAGGATATTATCGATATTTTTATAGCGAGAAAAAGTTGGCCTAAAAGCAAGAGTTGCCTAGAAAAAAACCCGATGTATCATTTTGAAACGTGCGATTATAAGACATAAAAAGAATAGATTTATTAAATAGTTATAAAAGCAGAACGAAAGACCTTTAATAACCTGTAATTCCAGCTGGTATTTACGATTAGCTTTAAAAAGCGGTAAAAACTTCGAAAGGAAATATAATCCCGATAGGAAGATATAGCCAGGTACGACGCATAGTATTAATAATGGTCCGACAGCCTAAATAACTGGATAACAGAAGCAGACCGCCTAAAAAAGAACATAATCGAATAAATCGAAAAGGACCTTATTACCTTAAAATAATATAACAAATTATTCGATGTACGTACCGTGGAATTAAAGATAACGTTACGCCGTTAAAAGAAACATATTAAGCAGTTACAGATAAGGATTAAGTAGCTGGAAAACCCAAAAATAAACGTTACCTGTAAAAGAACTACAGGATAATGGGAGCTAAGGAAGTTAACATAAACCCTTTAAAAGAGCTTTATATACGACGATAAAAGCTAAAAATAACTTTATTACTTTAAGAATACGTATTGGGATATACTGGTATACCGCAATAATGGACTGCGGAATTTTAGGCGTTAATTATATTATCCCGAAATTGGTAAACCAGCTTAAACTGCTATGGAAGGATAAAAAGAACTTTTATATCGCCGAAAACGCCGAAAATTAGGCATTCGCTTACGATAACGGAAAAATTATACGCAAAATTAATCATTTCGAGATTTTTGTTAAAGGATAAATCTAGATAATTAATTTTAATATCGTTCCGTTAAAAAATTACAACATAATCTTAGGAAGACTATAGTTGCACCAGTATAACCCCTTAATCGATTGGAATACTAGCTAGGTAAAGTTCGCTTCATATTCCATCGACAAACAAAAAAAACGAACGAGATTTTTACACTTAATTAACAACAAAAAGAATAACGAATGTAGGTATAAAAATACGACAGAAATTTTATTACCCAAAAAAACGCGATATAAAAAAGAGAAAAGGCATAATAAACGCATTCGGCATATTATAGCCATTATCCGGGCACAGCTCCGTAACATTAACGAAATCCTGGAATACCAGCCCGAAAAACCAGAAGAAAATATAGCTAATATATTACCATAATATCGCAAATATAAGCGATTATTTCAGAAAAAGTTCCAAACGAAGTTACCAAAGCATAATAAATAAAACCATAAGATAGTCCTCCAGAAAGGTACCTTACCCAAATTCTACCCCATCTACAATCTTAACGTTATAGAATTACATATCTTACGAAAGTATCTGGAAGATAAACTTCAAAAAGGATGGATCCGACGATCTATATTTTCAGCAAGATATCCTATGTTCTTCGTATTAAAGAAAAACGGCAAGTTACGACTAGTAATAAATTACCGACATCTTAATAACATTACTGTTAAAAACAGGATACCTTTGCCATTAATTACCGAAATAAAAAACCGCTTACAAAAAACTAAGTAATTTACCGCTTTAAACCTTAAAAACGGGTATAACTTAATTCGAATTAAGCTAGGACACGAATGGAAAACGGCTTTCAAAACGAAATACGGACTATACGAATATTTGGTTACGCCAATAAAACTTACGAACGTACCAGTAACCTTTTAACGAATGGTTAATTATGTATTTAGGAAATACTTAGACATTTTCGTTATATGTTATTTGGACGACATTTTGATTTTTTCAAAATCGGAAGAAGCACATACAAAACACGTTTATCAAGTTTTCCAAACTTTACAGGACGCTAATCTATTAATTAACGCAAAAAAAAGCCAGTTCCATACTTAAGAAATGGAATACCTGGGACACATCATTACTCCAAAATACATCAAAATAAACCCTAAAAAAATTGCAGCAGTCGCTAAATGGCCAAGACCTATTATAATTATAAAAATACAGGTATTTATTAGATTCGCTAATTATTATCGCAAATTTATTAAATACTTCAGCAAAATTACGACATTACTGTTAAATCTAACTAGAAAAAAAAACAAGTTCCAATAAATAACAAAAACGGAAAAAGCATTTTAACAAATTAAGGATACCATTACTAGTAAACCAATGCTAATCATATACGATCCAAGTTACCCAGTCAAGCTAGAAACCGACTTTTCGAACTATGCATTAAGCGCAATAATCGGATACCGAAATAATTAAAAGGTACTTTACCCAATTACCTTTTATTCCTACAAATTGAAAAGAGCGGAATTAAACTATGGCATTCCCGATAAAAAATTCATGGTTATCGTTAAGGCTTTCCGGGAATTCAGATACATGCTTAAAAAAAACCTTTATTAAATTAAGGTCTATACCGATTACAAAAACCTTACCCGTTTTACTATTATACGAAAACTTACAGGACGACAATTACGTTACACAAAAGAACTGGCCGAATACGATTTTATAATCATACACTAAAAAAGCTCTAAGAATAATAAAGCAGACGTTTTTAGCAAGCGACCTGACCTAAAAAAGAAATTGGTCAAAGTTAGCCACAGAATCTTCGATGTTACCTTAGAAGGACATCTAAAGTTACGACAAATTGTAATAATCAAAGCAGTGCTTCCCGACCTACATTAGAAAATTTAACAATATAACGACAGTCTATCTAAGAACCAGAAGATAAATAAAATCCAAGTCCCAAAAAAACATCAAAAAAACCTGATATGGGATATATATCAACACCTACTTTACGGACACCCAGGGATCTACAAAACCCTAAAACGACTATAACGTACTTATTACCTTCCTAAAATAAAAACAGCAGTACAGAAAGTTATAAAACAATGCGACGTTTACGCCAAAACCAAGGCTCCACGGCACAAACTATACGGAAAATTGCAATTACTTCCAATCTCATAACAACTATAGGATTTAATCACCATGGATTTCATTATTAAACTTCCCTTATTTAAAAATCCAGCGACAGGAATATATTATGACAGCATTTTCGTCATCATAAATCGATTTACGAAATTTTCTTATTTTCTTCCATATTTTAAAAATACGAACGCAGAACAAATAACGTACATATTTTTCCGATATATCTTTAACGTATATGGGCTACCAATGGAAATTATTTTAAACAGAAGCACCACATTTACCTCTAAGTTTTGGCAAGGTCTTATAGCACAAATTAGTCTGAACTACAAATTATCCAACGTATTTAAACCCCAGACGGATGGATAAACGGAACGTTTAAATTAAACGCTCGAAACTTATTTACGATATTACATTAACTACAAACAGAACAATTAGGTTGAAAAGTTACCAGTAACCTAATTGGTTTATAACACCAGCCATTACGAAAACATTAAGATAACCCCAACAAACGCCAATTTCGGTTTTATACCAAAAGTTTACAGGTAAATACGTAATAATAATCCAGTTAATATTAAGGCCATTTTAACATTAGAACAACTTAGGTAATTATACGTAAAAATGAAAACAAAACTCGAATTTGTCCGTAATTAAATGAAAAAATATTACAACCAGAAAAGGTTAAAGGGATTAATTTTTTCGGAAGGAAAGATGGTTTACCTAGTTACTAAAAACATCAAAACTAAACGTTCGAATTAAAAGCTAAACTTTAAGTATATCGGCTCATACAAAATCGCCAAGAAAATTTCGGAAAATAATTACAAATTGGAGTTGTTATTAAAGGTTAAACTTCATTCAGTTTTTCATGTTTCCTTATTTAAATTAGCAGTAAATATTATTAAGGTTAATACAGGATGGAAGAACGAGGCGGAAGAAGATGTACCAGTATACGAAGTAAAGAAAATCCTAGATATGCGCAAAAAGGATAGACTTACTTAATACCTTATCAAATGGAAAAAATACCCGGATTCCGAAAACACCTAGGAACCTGCCAAAAATTTTATAAACGCTTAGCGCCTTTTGAAAAACTTTTACTAACAACGCCGGAATTTATCATAAATACCCCCCAATTTACGTTATTAGGATTAGACTAATCCGTACCATTAATACCAGACCAATCAGCAGGGGCGGCGGTTTGTATTAACGCGGTAATTTCGGTAAATAACCTCCTTCGCTTTTCCTTTAGATAAGCGAACTCCTCTATTACCTCGGTACCCTTAATATTACGACGAAACATCTCCAAACTACGATTACGAAACAATCGTCGCTGTTTTTAAAAACGATCCAGTTTGTTGGCGGCGGCACGCAGCATCTTCCTGGCCTGCTTCTTTTTACGTTCCAAACGGTCCTCCTTATCCAATAGTTTTTTATGCTCCGTTTCCGAAAGCCCAAAAACGTTACAAGGACTTCCGTGCCGAATACAGCGCGTACATTTTCTAAAATCACGAAAAACTTTATAATCCACATTTTCCTTTTTACAGCAAGAACAGAAAGGTATCGTAAAACCAATTTTAACAACTCGCTCAGTTAAAATAAAAACGTTGGTACGTTAGCGAGAACGGAACTTTTTAATTCGACCAAATATGATGATTAACCCCCAAAAGCACTAGGAAACGAAAGTAAAAAAGGGAAGTTACTTATTTAAAAAACAAATAAACAAAATTAATCTTTAAAAGCAAAAATCCTAAAAGAAGGGAAATCGTGTTATAACCTAACAAAGCTTGGCTTTTCCAAAAACGATCGGAAGATTAGGAATTAAGATCCGATAACGACTTCAGGTTACGTAACCGGCTTAAAAGGCTTAAAGGTCTTGGCACCTTAAGCGTTTTAAGCTGTGTGGCAGCGTTTAAGGAGCTTAACGGGCTTAAAGGTTTAAGCACCTTGAGCGCTTTAAGCCAAAAGTAGGATATATACGTTCATTATTTCTTATAGTTTTAGATAGCACCAGCTTATAATACAACTTAGTTATCCAGATTACTCTTAGTTATCTGATATTACCAGACGTAATTAATGTTCCCGTTATTACTCAGTTTCCCACAGTACCACTGCCAACATAAACCCGCACGACTAGGTTTAATAATTGGTTAACTAGCCCAGCCGTCACATATAACCGAACTTTTTTATATTACCGACAACGAAATACAGAATATATTCCGATAGGTTTATATACTTATTTAGGCTCATAGCTACTTTTTATATACATAAAAAAAGAAAAACTAAATGAAATAATTTAATTACAGATTAGGTAAAAGGGATAATTTTATAACAATAAAAAAGTCTAAAAATACGTACGGGATAAGAAAAAATAACCCTGTTCATAAAGAACTAATTATTCCTATACGGCCGTTATAATCGAACTATTTCTGGCCCTTAAACCATTACCGCCGTTAATATCTACTTTAATAACTATTACGATTATTATGTTAAGAGAAAATAGAAAAGTAATACTAAGTTTTAATTAAGCTATTTATTCTAATATAACGGTAAAAAACGAAGATGCTTTACTGGTTATAAACGTAAGTTTCTCTAACATTCCGAATCGAAAAGATAGTTATCGGTATAATTACAAAATATAAAGAGCTGCGCTTAATGTAAAACGATTAGCCTACTCTGTTAATAGAATTAATAATCGGCCAGTAAACTGCAGAAATTTAAGAAAAATAAAAACCTGAAATATACGTTACTTTTATCGAAAAGATTTTAATATATTAAGAATAAAAGCAAAAGCAAAAGTATTGCTGAGATTGCGAGCCGGTTATATAGGTAAGATCTACCGCTACCGCTGCGAAACTATAAAAAGTTATGTATATACCTATTAAGCAAATTATTTATTAAAGCCGGAAAAGCTTATTTATATAATTATAGGAAAATATAGTTGTAAAAGATCGTTGATTAATCCGTAGCTAAAAGGAAACAAGTTTTAAAGTATATATAGGTATACGTTTATAAGTTTGATAAAAAGAAGGAATATATATTATATAAAAAGGACCAGTTTTTCTAGCCAATAAGAAGAGGGTGGTAAAAAATCCCAGTTAATAACAGCTGAAGGTAATCGTCGTAAAAGGATTAAAACGAAGGAATAGAACTATAGCGTGTGCGGTAAATCCGGATATAATGCGCGTATTTGTAAAAGAGCTATAGATACGTTTAGCAAAAAAGAATCCGATTAATTTGAATTGATTTAATATGTTATAGTTGTGTTATTAGAATTTGTTGCTGCGGAATATTAAAAAGTGTTTCGCTTATATAAGTATCTCGCTTATATCTATAAAACGTTAAAAGTAAAATACTAAGTCTGTTATTTAATATTAAAAATATAAAACTTTAATAAAACCTACTTTATTACTAAGTATATTAAATCTGTGGAAGTATTTTTAATATATTGTATACTGAATTGGAACGGAGCAACTCAAAGCTGTTATATACAGAATTTCTTAATCAGAAGCTTGGGGAAAGGAATATCAGACGTTCCTTGCTTACTATGGAAAACTACATACAAGAGTTGGTAGGTCAGCATTTTATAGACCATCGCCGACCCACTTGGAGTTGCAGCCCAAAGCAGCGAGAAACGGTTCGAAAAAGCTAAAAGCAGCTGCAGCTGCTAGCAGCTATACTAGCTGCAACAGCTGTTAGATATAGGGGATGTCAGTTGCGTTGTTGTATTGAGCTAATTGCGCAAGTGCTTCAGCACACGCACTGCTTTTGTGTAGTCTAGCAACGGAACATATATCCTCCGATCAGAGCTAGTTGGGGCGCTTTAGCGCACCTGGCTAGCTGACAACAGCTGTACTGGACCCCCACACCACTTCAATACTTTATTTTTCGTTTCAAAACGGCTTTTTTATTATTAAACTATTTACTAAAGAAATAAAATTTTAAAAGTAATAATGTTAAAATATTTATAAAATGTTATTTATTAAAAAGCAAAAATATATACGAACTTACAAAACTGTTAACAATTCATTAACGTATTAAATATTGAAATTACGAATTTTTTATAAATGTAAAATAAAAATTAAAGTTTTAATCTTTATAATTTATAACTTTTTAGTTTTATATTATAATAGTTTTCTCTACATCTTTTTATTAGCAGAGTTATTTTTATCTTTTATTAAGTTAATAATAAGCGAGATTTATTATCCTTTTTCCTTTTTATTATAACTGTTTTTTAATTTTCTATCGGTTTTTAACTATCGCGCGTTTTGGTGGAAATTGTCGCGTACGGCTGCATCAAAAGAACAGATTGTTAAGTGCAAGATCTTAGCTTGCTACTTAGCTGACAGAAATCGCTATTCATTGCTAGGGTCATTCATTAGGTGGGGTCTTAGGTTAGTAACGGAACAAATATCCTCCGATCAGAGCGTAGCCTTCTTTAGTTAGGGTGCTTCAGCACACCTGGCTAGCTGACAGGTGGGGTCAATAAAGTGTGTCAATTAATTTGTCAACGACCTTGAGTAGCTTAGATACGGAACATGAATGGGCCGATCTTTCCGTATATGGGGTGCGCTACACACCGCCCTACTGCCTGAATAGGGAAGGTGGGGCGGAATTCAGCCAGCCTCAACAGGGCGGCCACCCATTATCGCTAAATTTGGATTGGCGGTACTGACAGGAGGAGAGACTGCGGGTTCCGCTAAGCCGAATACGGAAATGCGACAACCTGCGACAGAGAGCCATTTTGCAGTTTGCAACCACCCCGGTCCGAACGTTTGCGGCCTGGAGGCCAATCGACGAGTGCCACACCAGCACTGGTGGCGCCGAGCAGCCATTTTGTAATTAATATAAAAGCAAGTCAGCATGAAGTGGGTGGCTCACCTTAACTTGCCTTTCGTATCCCTTAATGTATACGGAGTAAAGAAGTACCAAAGTTGATTCACCCCAGAATTAAGGACGAACTTGAATGCGCTTACTGCATGATGAATCTCTACGAAGCGCTTCCTACACCGCAGAGCATACGGGTGCTAAGTTTGAAACGACCGGTTTCTGGTATTGAGGAGACGTTAAAGCACTTGAAAATCTCAAGCACCGGCCATGAAATCCCCGTTCATGATCCTTCAGCTCAGGCGATCCATTGCGAAATGACAGTAATATCCTTGACAGACCCAGAATCGTTCGATGCATTATCCTACGTCTGGGGTAACCCGACGGTCGACATACAGTACATGGTCTGCAACGGTAGCAATCCTGTACCTATCACGTTCAATCTATGGACTGCACTTCGTCAGATCTGGGAGAAATGGCCGCACAAAAGGCTATGGGTGGATGCTATCTGTATCAATCAGCGCGATATCCCTGAACGGAATCAGCAAGTCACCATGATGGGAAGCATCTACAGCAGCGCTCAGTGCGTCATTGTATGGCTTGGTCAGGCGACGCAAAAGAGCAAAGAGTTCTTTAGGGTCCTCGGGAAAGCAAGAGACGGGCAGAACCTGACAAAAATCAAGGTGACATTGGCTTCGGAACACGCTACTAGCTCCGTGGACGACTCAGCATTCGACTTAAAACGCAATATCGTAGAGCTTGCAAACGAACTGCTATCTCGACCGTGGTTCACGCGAGTCTGGACTGCAGGAGATCCAGCTAGCGAGGAAGGCTACTATTTGTTGTGGGCCCGACGACACAAGCTACAAAGTATTCTTACGAGGCATCAATAAATTCAGTGAGCTTCTCAAATCTGTTGGAGACATATCTGGCGCTACGATGTTGACCGTTCCGACTTTGCATGACACCACAGAGGACAGGACCATCAGTCTTCTGCTGGCAAGAACTCGGACACGTGAAGCGACTGACCTCAGGGATAAGGTTTATTCTTTGCTCTCGCTACTCCCGCGGACTATTTATGACTTCATGGAAGCAGATTACTCATTGTCTATCGAGGAGACGTTCACATGGGCGACTCGCGTGTGCATCGAACTTGACAGGGACTTTGCTTGTCTTGAAAGTGCAGGTCTCAGGCGCGGGGACAAAACGCCTTTGCCCTCCTGGGTGCCTGATTGGAGAAACCATGATGAGTCCGATCTGTTCGGATATTCTTACAGATTTATAAAAGAGGTAAAAAAAGACGCAGAAGCACGCCGTATACGTTCAGACCTCGGTTGGAGAATTGATCGTAGAAGTCGAAAGATCGAGATCATGGGGTCTGGATATGGGCGGCTTGAAATTGCCAGAGAGCAGGGCCTTGCTTTTCTTGCCATGTTTCCGAAATGCGCTCTAAGTCTACTTCAATCTCAGCCCGGCCTAGCGTCCCCTTTCATCAATTTATCGACCAGCGATCTTGTTTATATGCGCCAGAAGTTTATTCGGCACGACGTTGAGCAATGCCAGTGTCTGAATGGATCCCATCGAGTCAAATATTCCTTGGACGACATGCCATCGGCTGTAGGCGAGGGCGACTGGCTTTGGAAGCCTGCGGTTCCCAAAATAAATCAAGAAGATGTGAGGGAAACAAAAAGTTATTGGACTTACGCTTTACGTCCTGTTGAGACAACTGGGGAAGCCCATTTCCAGCTAGTGGGAAAGTTAAATAGGCTAGCAGAGATCATGGATGATGAGGAAATGGACGCCGGAGAGGACGGCGAAGAGGACGACCAAGAGGACGACCAAGAGGACGACCAAGAGAACCAAGAAGAGAACCGCAAATGGGAAGACGAAGTGGAAGATGAAGGGGACAACTATTCCTACGATGACGATGATTCCGAAGAGGACAGTGACGGATTAGGGTATAGCGGTTTTACGGAGCTCTCGGCAACTTTTGTTATAATTTAAGTAAAGGATAACAGCATAGCCCAATGCGGACCCCTAACCCGCCTTGCCACCTAGGACCAAGAGGCCTTGCCTGTTGTCCACCGAGGCAGAGCATCCGTCGGACTCGCAGAAGCTTTGCTAACCCGACCGCCTCCACCATGAATGATGCTTGATAAGCCGCGCCACCCAACTGGCCTAGGATCGCATCTCTTGGCTCTTGGCATGGAAGCTCAGCTTGACCAACTCCCATATGCCGTCATCACCCCCAGCTGGCTGCCTCCCCTAGGAGTCAATAGGGGAAGGGCAGGGCATGGTCCGATAGTGGGGGTTCCGGTCCCACACCGCCTGTCGGTGGGCGCTGTGATTACTGGGGGAGTCTCGGGCTGGTGCTTGTTTATGATTGTTTCCGTGCTGGCGTCAGTTAAATAGTTTTGAAGTTGGTTATGGAGTGAAAGTTGGGGTTCGACAGTTATCTATATATAGAATTTACTATTTTATCTATATCGCCTGCGGCTTGTTTAATTTTATACGGGATCTAATTTTTTAGCACCGTATTTGTCGCGTATTGTTAGATATAGGGGATGTTAGTTACGTTGTTGTATTTAGCTAATTGCGCAGTTTCTCAGTGCGCGTACGAAGGTCGGGCGCAAAAATGTGCGTACATTGCCCTACTGCTCCACAGTACAACACCGCCACCCAAATACAGTGGCGCCCAAATGCAGTCTATATATCAACGATGTTAATAAATCAATCTACAAAACGTTACAGCAGCAACAACAAAAATCAACTAAATTCGAAAAATCGCTAATATCCTCCCAAGCTACTTCTTCAGCTAATTTTTGTTGCAATCGGGTCCTTTTCAAAAAAAAATAAGTTTTTCCTACCGTTTCTTTCTGCCGTTCGCGTTTATTTTTTAACCTTACTTTTTTTAAGTTTCACGATATATTTATTAAAACTATTCGTTATTTAGTTTCTTTTTAATCCCGTTAAAAAGCTAGGTATTTTCCTTATAATTATTTCTTTCTTTAAAATAAATTAATTACGCGATATTTTTACAAAAGTGATTTTAGTTTTTAATTTATCGCTTTTTTAACGTTGATTTCTTTTTAAAAACTTCGAACTTAAAAATATTTTTCTTTAAGTACTCTTAAAACGGTTCGATTACGTTAAAGTTAAGTAAATTAACAAATTATTTTAATTTTTCCATTTTAAATTTTTTCCAAATTTGCCGGTATTATCGTAAAACGTATAATAAAACGTTATTATCTTAAATAACGAATAATATATAAGGGTATTTTGTTTTCAATTATTCGAAAAATAAAAGGTATAATTACTTTAAAATTTCCTTACGATATTAAATTTAATCGATATTACCTTTTTTCCCGTATCTTTTCTACTTATTATATTTAAACTTAAATTTTTATTTCGGTTTCGGGCCTGCTTTTATACGGGCAAAATTTAACCTTTTTATTATTATTTTTAATTTCCATTTTTTTCGAACTTTAGATTTTATTAATAAGTTATATTCTCTTATTATCTTAACGTAAGGTTAAGTTATTTTTACGGTTTTTAAAGACTAAACGTAACAAAATCCGATTTAAAAATATGAAAAATACCTATAAAATATGAACTTTTACTTTTTTTTTACTTTATACGCATACAATAACGATAATAACGGTTTTTAACATTCCTTTATACTGTAACGGCTGGGCTAGTTAACCAACTATTAAACCTAATCGTACGGATTTATGTTAGCAATGGTATTATAGGAAACTAAGCAATAAAAAATAAACTAATTACGTCTGGTAATAGCAGATAATTAAGAGTAATCTAGGTAATTAAGTTATATTACAAACTGGTGTTATCTAAAACTTATAGAAATAATAAGCGTATATATCCTTCCTTTAACTTAAGCTGTTTAACCTGGTTTAAACCTTATTTTGCTGGCCGAACTCCTTTAAGCCTTTTTAAGCCCTCTTAAGCTATTCCCTTAACTTAACCGGCTTAAGCCGCCAAACCCTCTTAAAACTAATAAAACTATTTAAACCTTTTAAGCCTATTACGTAACTTATTCCCATTTATTGGAAACAATTCTTGTTCTTCCGATTATAATACAAAAAACCAAGCCCCTTAGGCTATAATACAATCTTTCCCTTTTTAGGATCTTTGTCCCTAAAGATCAATTTGTTTGTTTATTATCTATAATAAGTAACTCTTCTTTTTTCATATTTCTTTTTCGCCATAACTAACGGTATTAAAAAAGAAATTCGTAAACGCTAAAACGTTTTTACGTTATTAAAACGTATTAACCATTTAGGTTTCTATATATTATCGATTACTTTTTGTTCTAGTTATAAATTTAAACGGAAAACTTACAAGGTTTATTTTAATTTTAACAAATGCGTGCGTTATATTGAATATAGTAGTTTTTATAACCTTTTTAATCCTTCCGAAGCTAAATACCAAAAGCTGGTAACCGAGGAAAATTATTTAAACCTGTAAGAACGTCTTGCTGAAAAGAAATTATTACGGATATAACAAAATTTCAACGACTTTCAAAAACACCTTCAGAAACTATTTAGTTATTTGGTTTATTTTCGGAATTAAAAGAAAATCCTACGAAAACGAAATGTTAAATTATTACGTAAAGGAATCCAGGGTGCGGAAGTTATAGAAGAATTTAAGCGTTTAAAAAAAAACAGCAACAGTTAAAAGCCGCAGTTGCCGCAGTTACGTCGGCTGCAACCTTAAGCTCGGCTAACTGGTCTGGTACCGAGCCTATCGATTAATCCGTAATTAATTAAAACGCGTTTATCGTTACTGGTAAAAATTTTTAACAGGCGCTAGGTATTCATAAAGCTTTTAACGGGTTTCTAGGTATTTTCGGAATTTGGGTAGT
Source organism: Monosporascus sp. 5C6A (assembly GCA_004155035.1). Lineage (NCBI taxonomy): Eukaryota > Fungi > Ascomycota > Sordariomycetes > Xylariales > Monosporascus > Monosporascus sp. 5C6A. The sequence continues at coordinate 163,773 of QJOB01000026.1, forward strand.
TTTTCTATTTAACTAAATATTCGGTAAATCCGTTCTTTTTACGTATATCCAGAACCTTTTCTGCCTCATATACCGGTACGTCTTCCTCCGCCTTATCCTTTTGTTCTATATCAACTTTAATGGTATCTGCTGCTGATTCGAATAAGGAAACAGAAAAGACTGGATAAAATCTAACCTTCGAGGGTAACTTCAATTTATAGTTATTTTCTAAAATTTTCTTAATAACCTTATACGGGCCGATATACTTAAAATCGAATTTTTAACTTAGGCGTTTGGTTTTGATGTTTTTGATAATTAGGTAAACCATATCCCCTTTCGAAAAAGTTAATCCCTTTAACCTTTTTTGGTTATAATATCTTTTCATTTAGTTATATACAAATTCGAATTCCGTTTTTATTTTTGTATGTAATTATTCAAGTTATTTTAATGTTAAGATAGCTTTAATGTTAATTGGACCGTTATTGCGCGTTTCTCCGTAAATTTCTGATATCAAACCGAAATTGGTATTTGTTAAAGTTATTTTAATACTTTCATAATTGCTGGTATTATAAGCTAAATAGGCTATTGATAACTTTTCGACCTAATTGTTCTATTTGTATTTAATATAATATCGTAAGTAAATTTCAAAAGTTTAATTTAACCGTTTTATTTACCCATCTATTTAAAGTTTAAATACGCTGAACAACTTATAATTCAGGCCGATTTATGTTATAAAGCCTTGTTAAATCTTAAAGGTAAATGTAGTACTTTTATTTAAGATAATCTCCGTTAATAGCCTATATATATTAAAAATATATCGAAAAAAGATATATGCCATTTATTCTACGTTGGTATTTTTATTATAAGGTAAGAAATAAGAAAATTTCGTAAATCGGTTAACGATAACAAAAACATTATTATAATGTACTCCTATCGTTAAATCTTCGGATAAAGGAAATTTAATAATAAAATCCATAATAATCGAATCCTATAGTTGCTATAAAACTGGAAGTAGTTGTAATTTTTCATACGGTTTATGCCATAAAGCCTTAGTTCTGGCGTAAACGTCGTATTTTCGTTTAACCTTTTATATTACTGTTTTTATTTTAAGAAAATAATAGGTACATTATAACCGTTTTAAGGTTTTGTAAATCCCTGGATATTTATGGAATGGATATTAATATATATCCCATATTAGATTCTGTTAATAATCTTCTAAAACCTAAATTTTATTTGTTTTCTAATCGTTAGGTAAACTATCGTTATATTGCTGGATTTTCTGGTGTAAGTTAGGGGGTACTGCCTTAATCGTTACAATTTATTGTAATTTCAGGTATCCCTTTAAAAAAACCTTAAAAATTCTATAGCTAACCTTAACCAACTTTTTTTTAAGTTAGGTTATTTACTGAAAATGTTTATTTTTCCGTTTTCGGATCTTTTTTGGTAAATAATAACAAAATCGTATTCTATTAACTTCTTTATATAACGTAATTGTCGTTTTATAAATTTTCGAATAGTAATAAAACGGGTAAGGTTTTTGTAATTGGTATAAACTTTAATTTGATAAAGGTTTTTTTAAGTATATACTTAAATTCTCGAAAAGCCTTAACAATAGCCATGAATTTTTTATCGGAAATAGCATAACTTAATTTTGTTCCTTTTAACTTGTAGGAATAAAAAATAATTGGGTGAAATAATCCTTAATTATCTTGGTATCCGATAACTGCGCTTAATGCATAATCTGAACAATCGGTTTCTAACTTAATTGGGCGTTTTGAATCGTACATAATTAGTATTAATTTACTAGTAATTGCGTTTTTAATTTGTTGGAAAACTTTTTTGTTTCCGTTATTTATTAAAACTCGTTTTTTTTTGGTAAGATTAAATAAAAACGTCGTAATTTTATTGAAGTATTTGATAAATTTTCGGGAGTAATTAGCGAATCCAATAACTGCCTGTACTTTTGTAACGGTAGTAGGTATTAATCATTCTGTAATTGTTGCAATTTTCTTGAAATTTATTTTAATATGCCTTAAGGTAATGATATATCCTAAATATTTTACTTTTTATATGTGGAATTAATTTTTCTTTGTGTTAATTAATAGATTAACGTTTTATAATGCTTGAAAGACTTGATAAACGTATTTTATATATGTTTTTTCTAATTTTAAAAAATCAAAATATCGTTTAGATAACATATAACGAAAATATCCAGGTATTTTCGAAATACGTAATTAATTATTTATTAAAAAGTTACTGGTACGTTCGTTAGTTTTATTTATATTACTAAATATTCGTATAGTCTGTATTTTATTTTAAAAGCCGTTTTTTATTCGTATTTTAGTTTAATTCGAATTAGGTTTTACCCGTTTTGAAGTTTAAAGCAGTAAATTATTTAATTTTTTATAGGCGATTTTTTTATTTCGATAATTAAGGGCAAAGGTATTTTATTTTAGATAGTAATGTTATTAAGGTATTAATAATCTATTATTAGTCGTAATTTGCTGTTTTTTAATACGAAAAATATAGAATATCCGGTTAAAGATGTAGATCATCAAATCCATTCTTTTTGAAATCTGTTTTCTAGGTATTCGCGTAAAATATGCAAGGTCAAGTGCTATTAGGTATCTAGCTATGTACAAGCTGACCGGCTTACTATATACATATACGACTGGTTACACGATGCGACCGGGGAGCACCCCCTAAAAACCGTACCCATAGGCCACTAGCCCAATCCTCCAATTGGTGCCGACACGATTGGAAACGCAAGCGCTTCCGCTAGCCCGTGCGCTGGGCTTGGCGACCCAGAACACGCTGTTCCAAGCTGGATTCGAACCAGCTGTCTCTCGCAAGATACTGGTTGCCCAGGCCAGACAACAAGCGAAACGAGATATACCCAAGCTCGCGACCACTGAGCTATTAGGACTCGCGTAAAGTATAAAGTTTTATTTCGTTTAAATTATAAATAGGGTAAAACTTAAATAAGGTGCCTTTTTTAAAGATTATTTTATAATCTTATTTGTTATATTTTGGTAGCTTCGTTTTAAGCTTTTTTTGAAACAATCGCTTGTGTTTGCAATATTGTAATGGTATATTAATTATGTTTTTTTTTTAGTTTTTTGGGTTAGGCTTTTAAGATTTCGTTTATGTCGCAAAGTTATACCCGGATAATGGCTATAATGCGTTAAATACGTTTATTATGCCCTTTTTTATGTCGTATTCTTTAAGTAATAAAATTTCTATCGTATTTTTATGCTTATATTCGTTACCTTTTTTTTGTTAATCGAATATAAAGATTTCGTTCGTCTTTTTTGTTTATCGATGAAATGTAAAGTAAATTTTACCTGGCTAGTATCTTAATCGATTAAGGGGTTATATTGATATAACCATAACCTTCTTAAGATTATGTCGTAATTCTTTAACGGAACAATGTCGAAATTAATTGTTTGAATTTGTTCTTTAATAAAAACCTCGAGGTAATTAATTTCGCGTATGATTTTTCCGTTATCGTAAGTAAATGTTTAACTTTCGACGTTCTCGGCGATGTAAAGGTTCTTTTTATCCTTCCATAGTCATCTAAGCTGATTTACCCATTTCGAGGTAATATAATTAGCGTTTAAAGCTCCGTAATCCATTATTGCGGTATGCTAATATGTTCTAATTCGTATTTTCAGGGTAACAGGGTCGTTATTAGCTCCTGTCGTCGTACTTAAAGCCATTTTAGGAAGTTCTTATTGCTGTTCCCGGCTTTTGTTATTTTAAGGCTTTTTTACAGGTAACGTTCCTTTTTAGGAATTTTGTGAACTGTTAGACTTGCTTTGTAAGTTGTTTGTATATTTTCTGTACTTGCTTTATTTGGCCTTTTTAACGGCGTAGCTAAGTTTCAAGCTAAAGAAGTTTTCCTTTTGTTGATACAACCGATTTATTAAGTCGCAAATGTTATTTTTTAATTTTCCAATAGCCTCCTATCCTGCCTGGGGGGTCGGCTGGCTTGGGCTGGTAAACTGTACTAATTCTTTTCGTAATACTTTTTGTTCTTAAGGGTCCGTTTTAAATGCCAGCTGGAACTAAATCTCGGTAATAATCTTTTGGCAATGCTTATCGACAAATTTTTAAATTAGCTTTTTTTAAGTTTGATAATTGCACTATTCAAAATAGTACATAAGGTCCCCTTAAGGGCATCTTTCGTCTTCCGGCCATGTTAATATTGGTGCTATATCTTCGACCTTTTTTTATATAGTAAAGGCCCGTAATTTCCGATATTATTATTAATCGTTCTGGTTATATCCCGTCCGGGTATAAAAATCGAAACCTTTCTCCTATATACGGGTGATTCGTTCATAAATTCGTTGTTTTTTTTCTACGTAAATAAGGCACTGGGATTAATTGCAGTTAACCGGATAAAGGTTTGCATATCGGGCCTTTTGCACGTGTTGTTTTATTGTTACTTATAAAAAGGCTTCAACCGTTTTTAATCCTTGTTACGTTTTTATTTTATTTTTCGTTTTTGCGAATATAAATCATGTTAACTTATCTGTTACCGTTTTAACCTTTTGGTAGTTCCTTAGGTATTAGGGTTTAATGTACTTTTTTATCGGTCTTTTAAAACGATTTGCATTATCTAGCAATATGTCCCATTTTGCCGTAATTATAACATTATACTTAACTTATATCTCGTCGTTAAATAATGCTAAGTTCTATAAATCCTGGAGCTATTCCATAAAAGGTAGAAGATATTTCGCGCCTTTTTCTCTAGTTAATTTTGGAATATCCGACCTTTAAAGTAAAATGTCCTTTTCTCTCTTTTCCTTTTTCGAACTGTCTGTTATCGATTTTTATTATTTCTATAATATACTTGTCGAATATCGTAAGTTGTAAAAATTTGATAATCTCATCTTTAACGTTTTTCTTTAAACCTTTATAAAACATATCAATCAAAATATTGTCTTCTTTATCCGTTTATCCTGCTTTTATTATAAGGTTCTTAAATTCCATAACATACTTCGAAACTGGTTCTTTTTAACGCAGTTAAAAAAATCTATTAAGCTGCAACTCGTTTTTCGTCCGGATTTTCGAAGTTGCTCTTAAGCTTATTTTCGAAATTAACGTAATTAAAAAAGATTTCCTTAGTAATTGTCTCCTAATCGGACTTCCATTTTCCAGAAAGTCTTTTATAGTAAGTTTAAACAAATTAAGGACGTCCCCTTCCAAACAAGCTGTAACGGCAAAAATCTAATCTGCTAGGTCCGTAAACCTTTCGAAATAAAGGTAAACCCGGGCCTGGGTTAGGAAATTCTAAACGTTCCCTTTCCCGTTATACGGCTAAAGCTTTTTAAGCTTTATTTTACGAATGCTAATCGGCGTTAACTAGGCTGCCACTATCTAATTGGTAAGCTGCTAAATGGTAGCCTTAAATTTCTGCACTATATTTAAAAGCTGCTAAACCGTAAACTTAAAAATAGCTATTATTCGTACACTAGTTAATATATTAACGATTCGAATATTACTTAAAGTTTAATTATACCACTAAACAAAAGCTTATAACGTATAACGGCTAGGTTAATTAACCAACTATTAAACCTAATCGTACGGATTTATATTAACAGTGATATTATAAGAAACTAAGTAATAAAAAGTAAACTAATTACGTTTAATAGTAACAAATAACCAAGAATAATTTAGGTAACTAAATTATATTACAAATTGGTATTATCTAAAACTTATAAAAGTAATAAGCGTATATATCTTTCCTTTAGCTTAAGCTGCTTAACCTGGCTCAAACCTCATTTTGCTGGCCGAACTCCCTTAAGCCCCCTTAAGCCCCCTTAAGCTATTCCCTTGGCTCAAGCGGTTCAAACCGCCAAGTCCCCCTAGAACTAATAAAACCATTTGAGCTTTTTAAGCCCATTACGTAACCTGTTCCCACTTGTCGGAAACAATTCCTGTTCCTCCGACTGCAATGCAGGAAGCCAAGCCCCTTGGGCCATAACATATACTCAATGGGTTTTTTAATATATTAAATTATATTAACGTTTCGTTATTCCAAATAATCGAATAAAAATACGGCTTAAACCAGTTTTTTACTTTAAGGTAAAAACGGTAACGTTTTTTTATTTGTTAATTATTTAACCCGGACTTAATAATCCATTTAACGAATCGAAAACCTAAAACTTTAAATTTTTTTAAAATAATATATCGTAAAATCCTTTTTTGTTAAGTTTGCGTTTATTTACTTTCGTTATAATTTGGGCTAACGACTATAACTTTATAATATTATTTGTTGTTACCGCCGCCTTTATTTTCTTCTTTTTCTTATCCGTTATTTTCTATAACTTACTTGCTCGTTATACCGAAATTACATGTTTTTTCCGAATAAGGCCATTTTTAACCTTATCCATAGCAAGTAGCGTTATAACGTAAAATATTAAAACCCGAACGCGAATATTTTATAATCTATTAAATCTTTTTAAACGAAATTCCTTTAAAATAAAGTATTACGGCTTAAACCCGTATAATAATGTATTTTTCGTTAATAATAATTATTTGAATAGATATATATATAACAAATAGTTCTGTTTTATAATCAAAATTATGGCTACGTTTAAAAAAGTCCTCATTCATAGTTAAAACAGGTAATTTAAAGAGCTAAAATTATCTAGCTGTTAGGTTTTACTTATAGTGGATACTGACACGTATCTAAGAATCCCCAGTGTGAAGAAGTGGGGCAATATACGCACATTTTTACGCCCGACCTTCGTACAGCTTTTGTGTAGTCTAGAAACGGAACAATTATCTTCCGATTAGAGCGTAGCCTTTTGTAAATAGGGTGTTTTGGTACCCTGGCTAGCTGACATACCTCTTTAACGTCTTGAGGAATTCGGGGCGTTAATTGCCATATTTTCATTACTTTTTAAAGCTACAGCCTTTTATTTAACCTTTTTTCGGTAATTGTATTTTTTTAATTGGTTAATTCCTTATTAGAAATTGCCTTTAAAGTTTTTTTTGCAGGTTTAAGGTTTTTATAATATTTATTAATTTTAGTTATTTTTTGAAATACTTAAAAGGTTTTTAAGTTAAGGCTTTAGTTAATTTATTAGTTAATATATTGCTTGTAAGTGTATAATCCATTTTAATTAAAAGTTTTTCTTGTTGTTTTTTGCAATTAGTGGTTGTGTATATTTACGTACCGTAGTTTTGTCCGTAAAAGGGCGACGTTGACGTTAATAAGCTATATGGTTTGTTAATTGTCGTATTATATATGTAAGGGTTTTGTATTTAGGTTAATTTTTAGCTTTTTAATTAATTAAAAAGCGAATAAACATCTTTTAATAGATTGTATAAAGGATAATAATTTCGTTTCGGTTGTAGAAGTATTATTATATTTTGCTTATTCGTTAGTTATTTTATTATTTTCTTAAATAGTTTTATAACGTAAACTTTGAAGTTTCTTTTAATTAATTGTATTATTTACGAAAAAGGCGTCGTTTTAGATATTTATTAAATTTTCGTTATCGAACGGTAACGTTAGCGTTTTGGTGCCGATTAAGTACTGTATAATACGATTAATTGTTTTATAGTATACGTTGTTAAGGTTTTAATTAAACGGGTAAGTTTGGATATTATAAAGGATATATTAGGTTACGTATAGATTGCGACGTATAATATAGAAATGAATCTTTCTTGGTATTTGTTGATAAAGTTTGGATAAGTTAGATTAGGATTGGGTAGTAGTTTTCCCTTTGTTATAGGAATTTTGGAGAAGTTATTTAGATTTTTTTTTAAAGATTAAGTCAGCTAGTTTATTTATAAAGTCGGATTGGGATAGTTAGATTTCTTTGTTAGGTTTATTGTTTATTATTTTAATTTTAAGGAATTATTATAAGTTTTTACTTTTTGTAAAGGTATACCGTTTTTCTATTTATTGAATTAACCGGTTAACGAAGGTTTGGCTTTTTTGCTGTACGTAGTAATAATATCGTCGACGTAAAAGAAAGAAAGTACTTTTTAACGAATAAAATAATAAGGTTTAGGAAAAACGGGGTTAAAATTTAAGTTTTTAAACGTATTAACACAGCATTTTTATCAAAATAACGGTAATTTCTTTAGGCCGTATAAAATTTTTTTAATTAGGAATATCATGTTACGTTGGGAATATTTTAAAGGCGTTTTTATGTATATTTCGTACGGTAGGTAAATATTAACGAAGGTGTTTATAATATTATATTGTTTAAGTTTTAAGTTGAATTTAATTATAATAATTATTAAGGTTTTAAAAGATTTTCCGGTTAAGGTAAATGCGTATGTATTGTTATAAGTAATAGGTTATTAATTATTTCGTATGACGAAACATGCTTTATATTTTTAAAGTTAGTTATGTTTATTAAATTTATAAACGTATATTTACATATGCCTTATAACCTGTTTTTTGTTAATAACGGATTAATTAACGACCTTTTAAAATTACATATTTTTGTAATTTCGTAAATAGGTTTTTTAGTTTTTAAACATTATTCTTTTAACGGGTATGTATTTAATTTTTTATAGTTTTGCGGTAGTAACGGCAGGTTTCGTTTATATTTCTGTTTTAAAGATTTAAATAAAACTTTTATATTTATATTAAAACTTTTCCGATTAAAGTAACGCTAGTTTTAGAATTTTATTTTCCTTAATTTTCCGTAGTTTATCGGCCGATTATTACGCGTACGAACTTTAATTATATAAACAAATTCGAAAATACAGCGGTAATTTAAATATAATTAAATAATAAAAAATACCCACAAAAAAACTCCACGTATTATTTCGGATAGTACAATTATCAAACCTAAAGAAACGTAATCCAGAAGTTTCTCGACAAGTATTATTAACAAGTTATTACAAAAATTCAGTTTCAACTTATATTCGAAACAAACCCTCGAAAACGAAAACCATTACGAAAGGAATTACTAAAGTTCTTCAGCTATAATCAGCCAACCTGTTACGGGCCAACGGCCTGGTTAGGGGATTAGCTTGCGTTAATCCCAGGGATTCCATGTATATATAGCTGGCTGCTTTTCCGTATCTGCCTTATATCTTTCTAGCGGCTTTCTAGATTTTGAATAGACCTGTGATGGCCTATATCCTTATTTTTTACGTATATAGCCCTTAATAAATTTAAAATCTCCTTTTCCGCGAACGTCCGTTACCGTAAAAAATACGCTGGCAACTATTCGCCATAAATACTAAGGAACCGCGCTATTAGATTTTACGAACCGTTAGTAAGTTATAAAATCGAGAAAATTATAAAACTTAAAGGTTTAAAATAAATAGGAAGCTGTTCAACTATAAAAAAGTAATTAAAAACGTTTAAACGTAGCTTTTTTACGTTTAAGAAACCTTTAATTAACAACTTTAAAAATCGACGTTTTTACCATATATATAAAAAGCTTTGAAAAAAACTAAAATTTAAAACTTTTTAATATTATATCGTTATTATTATAAAAAAGTTTACAAAAACAGAAAGCTAATTAAGTGGCGTTAACGTAACGTTTAAGGAACGTTTAAATATATTTTTATTTTCCAGGGCGTTTTTTATTAAACTAAACAAAACGAATAGCCGGATAAGGTTAAAATATTCCTATTAATAGCAGATTTTAACGCCGAAACGAAAAAAAAACTTAATTACAAAAAATGGCTTAATACGTAAGATAAATTCGCGTAATTTCTTTGCCGATTAGAAATATTGTTTTTAACGGCTTTTGCGGCTTTTATGTTGACAGGTTTGCATATAATTATTTTTTAGTCGGAAAATAAGGTTATGAAAGATATAGAAATAAGCGCCTTGACCGGTTAATAACGTAGACGTTATTAGCGATCGGAAAAACGTTATTTAAAGTATAACAAAACGGGATATTTTCGGAAATATGGCTTTAAAAAAAGAATATTGTTATTTAATATGTTAATATTGACGGAATTTTAAAAAATTTGTTATTGTTCGTATATTAAAAAATAATAACAACAACGTATAGTAAGGCGTGGAACGAAATTAAGTAATTAAATACGTTTAATATTGTTAAAATATAAAAAAAGTAATAAGGTTATTAAAAATAAAACATTTTCGTAAAATTTGGTAATTACGTAACGCGTTAAAACTTACGAACGTAAGTATGCGGCGTGGTTTCCCCGTAATTATCGGAGATACTTTTCGGATTAGGTTTTGCGAATATCGCCGTTTCGAAGTAAGGTTTTTTAAAAAAATATTATAAGTAAGCGTATACCGCGTAACGGGAAGAGCGAGGATTGGATTTAAAGCGGGGGGAGGGGTTATATTACGGGCTAAGGGCCTGGTTAGGGGATTAGCTTGCGTTAATCCTAGGAATTCCATGTATATATAGCTAGCTACTCCTTTACATCTGCCTCGTACCTTTCGAGCTGCTTCATATATTTTGAATAGACCTGTTATAGCCTATATCCTTAACTTCTGCCTATGCAGCCCTTGATACAACCTTCCAAATGGAATGGAAAGCTATTAGAAAACTGGAAAATAACATTTGTAATTTAATAAACCGATAACAATAATAAAAAGAAATTTCTAAATTAAAACTTAGCCGCGCCGGCAAAAAGACTAGTTAAGAAAATATAGAAAATATACGAACAACTGACAAAATAAATTTAGCAACTTACAAAATCTTAAAAAAAAAGATTTTTCTATAAAAAAGACTTAAAATAGCAAGAGCCCGAAGCGGTAATAAAGTTTCTCTAAAATGGTTTTAAATACGACAACAAAACTTAATATCAATTTTAATAACTTAAAAATACGAATTGAGATATACTAATACATCGTAATAGTGAATTACGGAACTTTAAACGCTAATTACATTATCACGAAATTAACAAACTAAGTTAAACGCCTATGGAAAAATAAAAATAAAGTTTACTTCACCGAAACCGCCAAATATTAGGCATTTACTTACGATAACGGGAAAATTGCACGCAAAAATAATTACGTCGAAATATTTACTTAAAAACGAATCTAAAAGATTGTATAAAAAAGTACAACCACGTCCAGTTTTACAGAAACCATGGAACTTAATTATTATAAATTTCACTACGAAACTTCCCTTATCCGAAAACCTAACGACAGGAATATATTATGACAGTATTTTTGTTATCGACAACTAATTTATAAAATCCTTTTACTTTTTACTTTTATTACCAAAATACAAACGTAAGATAAATAGCGTATATTTTTTTATGACACGTCTTTAGCATATATAAATTGTTAATAAACATTATTTTCGTTGAAAGTATTACGTTTACTTTTAAGTTTTAATAAAGCTTTATAACATAAATCGGCTCAAATTATAAACTATTTAACGCGTTTAAAACGTACATAAATAAGTAAATAAAACGGTTAAACCGAATGTTTAAAAATCTACTTACGATAATATATTTATTATAAACAAAACAATTAAATTAAGAAAGTATTAATAGCCTAGTTGACCTATAACACCAATGACTATAAAAACATCAAAACAATCCTAACAAATATTAATTTCGGTTTTATATGAATATTTTATAAAATAATACGCAATAATAGTTTAATTAACATTAAAGCTATGTTAATATTAAAACAACTTAAACAACTATACGTAAATATAAAAACAAAATTCGAATTTATACGCAACTAAATAAAAGAACATTACACCTAAAAAAAGTTAAAAACCCAATTTTTTTAAAAAGACTACGATTTACCTAATTATTAGAAACAATAAATTAAACGCTTAAATTAAAAATTTAATTTTAAATAAATTCGCGTATACAAAATTTCTAAGAAAATTTTAAAAAACAAATACGAATTAAAACTATCCTTAAAAGTTAAATTTTATCGAGTTTTTTATATTTTCTTGTTTAAATTAATATAGAATAAAGAAATAAAGCAAGAGAAAAAGGATTTACCAATATACAAAACAAAAGAAGTCTTAAATATACGCAAAACAACGGCCGTAATAAATACTTGATTATATAAAGAAATTATCCAAATTTCGAAAATACTTAAAAACTCACTAAAAACCTTATTAACACCTTGGGTTTCTGAAGGAACTTTTTACTAATAACGTCGGAATCGGCAGCTACAACATCCCAGTCGATATTACTAATACCTGACCAATCCATTAAGCCGAAAACTTAAACTAATGCGGTAACATTTATTTCCAATTCCGCTTATTCTTATCTTTTTTTTTCTTCCAGCTCATTTAGCGGCTAAAACTTATGCTAAAACATAATAATACGGTTCGAACGTATCGAAGCTTTTTATTTACGTAACCGAATTAAACGAACGAAAACCTCGTTTATTTTTTTAATGCCGATATTGCATTTTTAAATAACGCCGTTAAAATTTTAAAAACCGCTCTTCTGCAAACGTCTTTCCCCGTTCGAAACGTTAATATTCGCAGCAAATATTTTGTGAAAAAAAAATGCTTGTACGCCGGTATCACTATACGAACGACTTTTGAAAACATATTCCTTATATTGCAACATATTTTAACTTTTTTAAAAAATGTCAAAAATAAAACATAACTTTAAAACCAAAATTAGTAAAAACTTCCACGAATTTAATACAACGAACAGTAAAAAAACGAAATTTACGATAATTCTTTTCGACTATATATAGTAATTACTAAAGAGATAAATAAAAAAGGAAAGGTTCCTTACTAAAATCATGAAAAGAAAATAATCTTTAAGGGCAGATATCCTGGAAAAAAGGAAATCCTATTATAACCCAGCAAAGTTTAACCTTCCTAAAACGGTCGAAAATTACAAAAAAATAAACTCCAATCATGAACTCGGGTTACGTAACTTATAATTACAGGAAATCCAGTAATTAAAAATAATTAACGTTATAAAATTAGTGGCAATTACAACAACTGCAGTAATTAATCGTAATTTAAATAATTAAAAGCAATTACTGTATATTAACGAAAAAAATAAATACGCTTATTACCTTCCCTAAAACGTAAATCACACCAGCTTACAATGCAACTTAATTATCTAAATTATCTTTAATTATTTATTATTACCAAACGTAACTAGATTACCTGTTATTGCTCAGTTTTCCACAAGTACAACTGCTAACATAAACCCGCACGATTTAGTTTAATAGTTGATTAACTATCCCGGCCGTTACACCTAGGTATTTTCGGATTTAGGTAATTCTGTTATTTAATTAAATATTTTGTAAATCTGGTTTTTTTTACATATATTTAGATTTTGCTTTTTTCGTATATTAATATATCTCTTTATTTTATTTTTTTCGTTTTATATTAACCTTAATAATATATACTATAAACTTAAATTAGGAAACTTAAAAATTGAATAAAGCATAAATTTAAGAAATAACTTTAATTCGTAATTATTTTTTTAAACTTTCTTAGTTTATTTTTAAGGTTTACCATGCAAAGCTATTGTCTCCAGCGGGCATAAGGTTCACCAGGGCCTCAGCTTGTCGACAACCACGTATCAGTCGGAATCGGAATGAGGAACGGGACTGAGGCGTGCAATCTATCCAAACCGTACAAAACCATTTGAAGAGTTATCGTGTTCGAAAATACTGGGTATAATATCTACCGTGGAAATTAATCGTAAAATAATTTCTATATATTGGCTCAGCCTAATTTTCCAGGCTTGGACTTATATTTTACCTGGTAACACTTTCTTAGTAACTTTATATAAGCCGATATATATAAATTTAAACTTTTAATTTAAACGTTTAGTTTTAATATTGTTAACAGTTAATTTACCATGTTTCTTTTTTGAAAAATCAATTATTTTTAACTTTTTAATTATAATATTTCCTTATTTAAATACGTATAAGTCCGAATTTTGTTTTAATCTTTGTATATAATTATTTAAGTTTTATTAACGTTAGAATAATAATAATATTAACTAAACCGTTATCGCGTATTTCTTTACAAATTTCTAGCATAAAACCGGAATTAATATTTATTAGATTTATTTTAATACTTTTATAATAACTAAGATTATAAATTAACTAATTTTTTTGAGTAATTTCTTAATTTAATTATTTTATTTATGATTTATGTAATATTGTAAGTAAATTTTAAAAGTTTAATTTTCTTTTTAAAACAAACGTAACTATTTACGTAAATTAAATAGAATAAACCATTGCTACCTTAAACTTTATGCTTTATTAATAGCTTTTCGTCTTATAGATATTTTACTTTAAGGCAATTTTAAGCTATCTAGTCTCGTTTTTATTTACGTCGATCTTTATTGAAATTTTTGAAGGTTTTTATAATTCCAAGTAACCGAATAAATTATTGCTCGTAATTCTTTATCGTTTAGTATTTTAATAATAAGATTTCGGCGTTGTTAAATCTCTTATTATCGTCCTTTTTTATTTTCGCCAGTAATTTTTCCGTTAATTTAAGATTATATAAAATGGACTAATCGGAAAAAGATTTATTTTGTTGTCGAGTATTAACGTCCCACACCAGCGAACGGCGCACTCTTTTCACATCCGCAACTCCCAATCCAAATAACCCAACCACAACGCATCAAATCTATTAGAATTAATGATATTCTCTGTCGCTAACTATATTTACAGCTTTAAAACAAATATACGCATTATATTAAGGCTTATTGCGGACGTATATTGCTATTCCATTCTTCCAACCGTCTTGCGGCCGATTGTTTTTAATAGCTATTAACAACATTTTTTACCACTACTTTTCCTGTTAGCCAAAAAGACTGGCTTATCCCTTATAGTAAGTGTCTTTCTTTTATTGGAAACCTTTGTTTTAATCGTTTAATCGTGTAGGATCGAGTTATTACGAAATCAACCCCGACAGCCCTGCGACAAACGCCTTGCGATACGCCCCGGAACGTGCCCCATAACAAGCCCTATAGCCTTGCCCCACAGCCTTGCAACGCGCCCTGCAACGCGCCCTACAGCCTTCCAATACGACGTATTTTGCGAATATCTTCCACGTATTAAGGCCGGACAAAAAACGCTCGCGTATACGGGTTGGGAATTCGGTCGGTAATCGTTTTTTTGTCGGTCGGCTTTAATACTTTCAAAATGGTGGTAATATTAGCTTAAATACGTTAAAAATAGTCGGTCGCAAGGCGGTTGGAAAGAAGAAATAGCAATACGGCGTCCGTAACAAGCCTTGATATAATATGCGCATTTATTCCAGAGTTATATATACGGTTAGCGACAAAGAATACTGTTAATTTAAATTAATTGGAATTGTTATGGTGGAGTTATTTGGATTAAGAGTTGCAGATGTTAAAAAAGTGCGCCGTTCGCTGGTGTGAGACGTTATCCGGTATTTAAAAATTAAAAATTAAAATCGATTTTGTTAGAAAATATTTTCCGAGTTGATAGTGGCATCGATTGCCTTGGCTTATCCGGTTGCTTTTTTGGATTAGCGTATTATAAACAAAATAATTTTTAATAAAGCCTTCCTGTTGCGGATAATAAGTGTTTCGTATTCGGATCTCAGATCGTGTTATTTTAATTACTGTTTTAATAAATGGTAACTTAAAAGCTGTAAAAACAATCGAGGTTAAATTTTCTAGTCGTAAAACTGGTAAAGGCTTGCAAAGCTTTTCATACCCTTTTAAGGTTTATCTTTAAGGTTTACCGTACAAAACTATTCTTTCTAGCGGGCATAAAGTTTACCAGGGCCGAAGCTTGTTAGCAACTACGTATCAATCGAAATCGGAGTAAGGCACAATCTATCCTAACTGTAAAACCGTTTAAAAAGTTATCGTATTCGAAAATACTGGGTACAATATCCATCGTAAAAATTATATCGTAGAATAACCTTTTATATATTGGCTCAGCCTGGAAAAGAAGGCTTGAATGTAACTTTTACCTTTTACCTTGTATAAAATATAATAACTATAGAAGTATTATTATCATTAACGTAACTAATAAATGAAATATTATATAATATAGCTTTTGTTTAATTTTATTATTTTTATCCAAATCTTAATAAGTCGTAAAATATCATGCGTTTTGCTGGTAAATAAGAGGTGAGACTACATCATTGTTCTATTAGTATAATAAAATAGCGGGCGAATAAGTAAGACATAGTAATTATTTCTATAATTAAAACGGAATTATTTTTTATACCGGCTGTTAAAGAAACCTTTTTCGCTTTTCGATTAATTAAGAAGTTAGAAGTTGGCCTGGATATAGGATCGTTAAATTTATGGTATGATAATTAGCAATTTATACGGCTAATTAACGCCAATATTGCCTTTTTACGGATAAAGTTACGGTACGTGGATATATATAATTATTAATTACGAAAAGTAGCAGAAACGCGCTTGATTAAAGTGGATTATACGCTATAAACGATATATTAGCTAATAAATTAAGTAAAGATTTATTACGGAAAGATTTTAAGTACTTTAACAAATAGCTAAAATTGGTAAATATTACAGAAAACTTAGACCGCCCGAGGAAGATAAAAGGGACGATTTTTAATAAGGGATTAGCTGATTAAAAGGATATAATTACGGAAGGAAAAGTGGAATAGAAAGTTGTAGCTTTAAAGAGTGATAAAGAGTGACGATTAACGCCCCGAACTTTTTAAGGCGTTAAAGGGATATGTTAGTTAGCTAGGTGTGCTATAATATATTAATTATAAAAGGCTACGTTTTGATCGGATGATAATTGTTCCGTTGCTAGGTTATATAAAAGCAGTGTATGTACGAAGTACTTACACAATTAGCTTAATATAACAACGCAACTAACATCGTCTATATCTGACAGTAATGGCCATAATATTGTTAGATAAATTAGTAATCTTTTCGAAATAGAAATAAACTCGAACATAGGTAAAAAAAGTTTAACTATTACTTTTTCCGTCGTAAAGTTAAGTTTTTTAACTTTTACCTTAGTAGTTTTTACTTATATTTATAAAGTAGTCTACGCTTGGATTATAAGTTATTATAATATCATTTCGAATTTCTTTACTTTATCTAAAAGTTGCTAAGTTGTAAAATATAAAATAATAATATCTTATATATTAGTTACCATATTAACGACTTTATATATTATTTGAAATTTAACGATAATATGAAATCAAGGTTTGGAATATATAACAGCTAGTTTAATTAATTAATTACTAAATCTAAATATATAGTAAGGAATTATATAATAACGAATAAAGTTATTACGGTTAATAATACTAAAGAACTTAAGTAATTTGAATATTTAAGTTATATTATAAGCTGGTGCTATTTATAACTATAACAGACTAGCGAACGTATTAATATATTTCGTAATTCCAAAAAAATGTTTCTAAATAATTGAATTAACTAGCGATCAAAATAGCTTTTTACATAACTGCGTACGTAACTTACGTTAATAAATTCTTCTCTTAACCGTTTATAAAGACCAAGATGTGTTAGGTTATAGCATGTAGGTGCTATAATATTATAAAGGTGCCAAATATCGATAAAACCAGGCATGTAAATTAAGCTTAATAAAAAGAATCGTCTATTAGATATTAATACGCCTTTTCGTCTGGTTTTAATAATTCTACGCGAAAGTTCCAGGGTTAAGAAAAGCACGACATTCGACGATAAAGGGATATATAAATGCATGCAAAATCTTATTAAAATCGACAAAATCGACGAAAAATAACATAGTTTACGCGATTTACAATAACAAAGAAATTCAAAATTAACTCTGCACCGAGCGTAGAATCATGCGAAAATTAACCTAGTCGATAAGGTTTATTAAAGGACGACCTCGCTTTTAAAATCTAATATGAAAAAGAAAAACGATAGAAACTAATAACGCTTATTTAATAAAAGAAAATCTAGGGGAAAGCAATTTTCCGATAAATATATCGGGTTTTTAATCCTGTAACTATAATAGGCCTGTACGTAACCCTTGTTATTGGCACCGGAATTACGCCGGCACCAATACGTTAGGACCACGTAGCGTTAGCGCTAACGCCGCGCTATATATTTTTTATATACAAATGTATATTCGATTTTTCTTTTGTTTAATTTAAAAATAAATCTTTTTTAATAACTAGTTACACATCGTAAAGGTTAAGGCTTTATATATTTTTAACTTATAACAGTAAAATAAAAGACGTTTAAAACATAATAGAAAAATAACAGAATTTTTAAACGGTTTTTAAAAGGTTTAATAAAAGGTCCTTATAAATCCGAAAGTGCAAAGAATACTAACCGCGATAATAAAATTTTAAATTATCTTATTTTTAACGATAAAATAACGTATTAGCTGTTAATTTGAATAAACTAAAAGACGGCGTTCTTAATTAAGCAATATATATAAAGCTAGTATATTGTTAATAAAAGGCTCAATAACGCAACCGAGCACTTCAGAAACGGATAAATCACCTAGTAGAAAATATTAAAAATCACGCGTTTAAAAATAATAACCGATAGAAACACCTCCCTTTCCATAGCCGAGCATTAATTGAAAGCTTACGAAACCTCGGATTCCGAAATAGCTTAAACCACCGAAATTAAACGAAAGACTTTACTTTGATTGAAGAGATTTAATAGGATAAAGAAGAAATTTCTATGTTAGTTCGTTTTTATAAGTTATAAATTAAAAATAAACCTATTTTTCGTAAAAAAGGTTTAAAAGCAATTTTAAATTCTATATAAAAGATTCGAGTGTAATATATAACGTATAAATATTATATATTTTATTACAAGGGGCCTAGGGAACAATTATAGTCTTATTATCTCTTTTTAAATATTATATAAATAATATAATAATTGTTATCGAAAAAGACGGCAAAACGGTTTAAAATCTTAAAATAAGCCGATAATGTAAAATCGTCTTTCTTATCGCAAGTATTCGAAAAAGCATTAGCCGATACTAAAAATACAGCATAACTTACAGAAACGAAGTTTACGTTTTTAAAAAAGAAAACATAAATAAAAAGCTTATTTAAATATTAACCCCGGTAAATCTGCTTGAAAACTATACTGCTTAAACTGATAAAATAATAGAAATCGACAAATATTTCGAGGCCATATTGCAATTAAAAATAAAAGGAATTTCGTATTTACTGAGAAAAAAGAATTTCTAATTAATATTAACGATAACGTACTTGTATTAAAAACATCGGTTATAAGCAGATAAAAGCAAGAAAACTGAGGCGTAGAAAGTATACCTAAGTAATATGCGTTATCGGTTACTTAAAAGGAACAAAACGTACGTAAAGCGAAAAAGCTGTATTTATGTTATAGCTATTTTAACTGTAGGTCAAACCGTTGCCCGTTTTTACCTGCAAAAGAATCGCAAAGCGAAATTAATCCTTTTAAAACTTTGATTTAAAGGAATTTAAATCGGAAGCAAAAAAGAAAAAGAATAACTTCCAAATACCGGCGTGTTTAAAAACAAAAACCGACCCAGACGGAAAAGAATATTGTAAAACAAAAGATAAACGGCATTGTATTTATTATAGATATTTGTATTAATTTCAAAGATTTATAAGAATATTCGTTAATTAAGAATGTAAATGTTGTATTACAATAAGTAAGAAATTTTACGAAACGTTTAAAGTTACCGCGTATTTTAATCTCAAAATGAAAATGAAAAACAATGCAGGAAAAAAACCCGGTTTATAAAGAAAAGATAAGAAAATAGCGTATATGGAAACGGACATTAATAGGTTTAAAGCTAGAGTTTTCGCGTATATTATCGACGGGCTGAATTATATTATGTAAGCAATATTCAGTAAACCGATTAACGTTTGAAACTCAATTTCAAAACACCTTAAAATAAGGTTATATTTTTATTTTTATTAAAGAATATCGTCTAAAATCGGATTACTATAAAGATATAAAGCCTTTTAATATAACTAAAACAATAATACATCGGGGGCATATTCGTTTAGTTATACAAAGTTAAATATTAAGTCGATTTTCCCTAGTTTTTATATACTGACCATAAAGGCTTTAAAGTATATATAGAAATGGCAAAACTTGATAAAATTTTCTTTTAGCAGTTTGATTCGAAAAGAGGTTAAAAGCTTAAATTACGTCCCATATTGCATAAGTTATATAAGTTTTAAATTTCTCGGTTATTTTCTAACGTCTGAAATAATATTAGATTAAGTTAATATACTTTTTTTAAAAGATTATATATACCAAAATATAAACTAACGTCTTATATTACCGAGTTACGCTTATTATCGAATTGTGGGATGTTTTCGTTATTTTAATTATTTAACTTTAATCATATAGACCATAATATTAATAATATAAAACGGCTTACTAAAAATCCCAGGTTAAATTTAGATTTTCAAGTTAAAAAATTAAATTCGGTATTTAGTTATAAATAGTTTCGTATTAGAGATAATGTTTCGGAATTTACTTTAAGAAATCGAATTTACGATAAACTTTCCCAAACCGATATTATTCCGATTTGCGAAAATTAAAGTTAACCGAAAGAAATTCGATTATTAACCATATTTTTAATTTTATTATGCATATATTTCTTATCCGGCTTAACATATTAAAGCTATAGCAAATTTGTTGTTAATTTAACGCGTTACGGAACGCGTTAAAGTTAATTAAGCGTCGAGATTTGTTCGATGGCAAAAGAAAAAATTAAAACGTATTTAAATTAAGAAATTAATTAATGCAAAGTAACTATATAAGTCCAAACCTAGAAAACAAGGCTAAGCTAATACATAAAAATCATGCTACGATTAATTTTTACGATAAATACTATACCTAATATCTTTAAATACGATAACTTTTTAAATAGTTTTTTACGGTTTGAATAAATTGCATACCTTAGTTTCGTACGTTACTCCGATTCCGATTAATACGTAATTACCGACAGGTTTCGGCCCTAATAAACTTTATACCCGCTGGTTACGGTTTAACAAAATTTTTAAAAGCAAAAAATAGCTTTATACGATAAACCTTAAAGATAAACCTTAAAAACGTATAAAAAGCGCATAAAAAGCTTTGCAAACCCTCGCCATTCCATAATTAAAAAGTCTAACCTTAATTATTCCTATAACTTCTTAAGTTTTCATTAATTAAAAGACGAACCAAAGCAATATAATATGTCATACGAATACAAAATATTAATTATCCGGAACGGGAAGATTTCGATAAAAACCGTCCCGTTTACAGTAATCCATTCGAAAAGAATTACCGCATAATCCAAAGTAGTCGACGTAACTGTCAATTTGGAAAGTTATTCTAAAAAGAATTAACTACGCCTTTTGATCTTCGGGTACTACCTCATTTTCGATACCAAGAATTCGCTTTCCTACGAACTTATTATAAATAACCTTAATTTAACAAAAAACCTACTGGCGAAAGTATAATGGAATAAGGACAACAAATTAGACAATTTCGAAATCCAGCTACTGGAACATTATACGTTAGAAGATTACAAACGTTGGTTTGCTCGGCTGCTTAAGACCGCGAGGAACTTCCAGAATTCCAAGAGGAATCGACGTGGATAAAAGTACGACTAGGTAGTCTGGAGTTGCCTGCGAGACGGAAGGGGGTAGTGAAGCTAGGAGTTCAGGTAGCAATCTATTATTTTGTTTAAGTGTATACACGGTTACGTCTTTTCAAAAAAGAAAAAAATTAATTAATAAAAAGTATTATAGAAAAATCTGGAAATATTTTGTAAATAATTTGAATTAATTCGGGTTATAATTATAAAATACGGTACTATAAAAAAGATATTTATAACTTTAACGAAACTGGTTTTTTAATAAAATTTTTAATAATTGTAATATAATAATTACAAATACAGAAAAACGTGGAAAGTTTAAATAAGCTTAATAAAATAATCGGAAATAAATTATAATTATATAAATTATTAAATTGCAAAATTCAGTTATACCGTAATTTATTATTTAATAAAAAGATTTACTTTAAAGTTTAATATCCCGATAAATTATTAACTATTAATTAAAAATGCGAAATTAATTATAATAGCTACATAACGAACGAATTAAATTTAAAATAAATTTAATATTTCGATAAATATATTCGAACGCGTAAGAAAAAAAACGAAATGTTTTCTTAATTTCAACGGTTACGAAAGTTATTATTTAACAAAATTTAAAATATATTACGTGACAAACCATATTATTACGTTTTACGATTTTTTTTATTTTTCTTTCGATTTAACTTTTCGACGTATCTTCTTTTTCCGTTTTAAAACGCGTTTATACGTTTTATATCGAGAATTTAATGGGACGTTATTATATTTATATCGCGAAAAAGGACTTTTTGGCCGGTTTTTATAACGCGTTTGAAATTATTATAATATTTGATAATATTAAATTCGGTTTCATTAAAGTTAGGTTTGTTTTAATCAATATTAATTACGTTTTCTCCGATTTGAAAATTTTTTTAATTGTATTTACGCCGACCGTTTCGCCCTTTACCTCTACCGGTTTCATTTTTTCCACATCGTCGAAGGTTTTTCGAAATATATAAGAAACAAAACAAAAACGATATTTGCAAAAAAAGATTAGAAATTATTAAGGGAGCTCGCCGACAAAAATGGTTAAATGGGTTAATTCTTTAATAAAAAATAACTTAATACTTTTTTACGAAAACGTTTTTTTTTAATACCGCTAAATTACGCGAAATTAATTATTTTTGTCGACATTTAATGCTTTTAGGTGTTGCAGGCTGGAAGGCTTTGTCGGTGTAAGGCTGCAGGATGCAGTTTGCGATAAGCTTTGTTTACCGCCTATTTATTAACCGCCTAATTATGTACTTAAGGTAATTGTTTACGGACTAGATTTGTCCATTAAAGTAATTAAAGAACTATCGTATATAGAATTCGCCAGTTTCTTATATTTGATTATTGTAATTACTAATATGGTAGCATTTTCTGGTTAATTAGCAATTTTAACACGTTATACGAAGTGGTTGATTATAGAGTTAAGTTAATAAAGAAAGCAAGAGATTTAAAAGAAAGTCGTTCAGTAATAATTTAAAAGAGAATTTAATAGCAGTTAACGATAGCGAACAAGAGAAAGAACTGCGGGAAGCTTATTAAGCAGAGCGACCTATCCGATAATAGCTTCGTCCTTTAGGAGGGCCAGAAGTACAGAAGCCCTTCCTTATTTCCTTTTCCGTAATCTGAACTTTTTGATAATCAGGATGTACTTTAAGGAAAAGAGTTTTTTAGTAAAGGAAAGGAAAAAGAAGTAAAAAAGGAGGCTTTAGTACCTTAGTTATAGCAGCCGGGAGAACGATTTAGAACCTTTATCTAGAGATAGTTGCCCGAGGTTAATTTAAATAAGCTTTATAATTTCCTGGGCATTAGTATAAGTAGTATTAGGCGGGACGTTAGGGCACGAAAAGATAATTATTAGCAGGTTTAGGAAAAGGTTAAAAAGCTAAAGTAACAGAACGAAAAGCTGAAGTTTCAGAATTAAAAAATTACTAATATAATAAAGCGATTAAACGAAATAGTAATACAGTTTTTGGATAAGTTGGATTTAAAGCGGAGTCGCCGAGTACGAATATATAACCTAATGCATAACCTAAGAAGTTAAAAAGCGCTTAGCTTGAAGTTAAAGTTAATAGTTTTAAGAAAGTCCCTATTGCAATTAAAAGTAATGTAAAAGAAATTAACCTATTTAGAGAAGGCGAAGCGAAGCTTAGGAGATAGTCCATAAAAAAGCCTAACCCCCCGAAGATACAAAAGAGTGAGAAAAAGATGCTACCTAAAGGAAAAAGTGTGGCACGTAGTGATCCTGATGATTTAGACAGTTCCTTATCTTCTTTTTCAGCAGACTCGTTTGCAGGCCATTCCTTGAAGCATAGAAGAAGCTACAGAAGCTTTTTCAGCAGTACCTCCGGCAGCTTAGACAGCTCTAACGGGGCAGGTGCACGCCTGAAGGAAAAAAAGTCCAGTAATAAAAAAGATTCGAAGCTCCGTTGGAAACGATTCGATTTCACCCTAGATAAGGAGAATTACCTGTTCGGTTAGGTTAATTGGGAGCTTTAAAGCAATGCCTTAAACCTTGTATTGGAAAAGATTAGCTACGAGGACAACATAAAGCTAAAATAATTGAATTAACTGCGCCTAACCAAAGTTATTATTAAAACCTGCAAAAAGGTGCCTTTGAAATTAATTACAGGTATTAAAAAAGGTACGAAAATGCTAAGGACCTTACAAAAAACTTACGTTATTACGGATAAGGTTAAGTAAAGGTTTTTTTTAAAAAAAACTTAATAAGATTACTTACGACGATAAAGATCCAGTATAATTTACTACTAAATTTCAAAAGTTTCTGCGGGAAGTTAAAAACTGCGGAATAAAACTCCGTAACGAAAAACATATTATTATGTTTCTTACTGTTATAGAGGATAGGGTTGGTAGCTGGTATAAAACCATGCAATTAATATTACGATAAACGGATTATTCCTTCCAGCAACTGATCGACGACTTTAATAACGAATTCTATAAACATTCCAGCAACAAGAAAAAAAACGACAAGAAATCTAACACCGCTCAAAAAGATAAGGAAAGCAATAAGGACTTCCGAAACAACAGGCCCGTATAGAACAAGAACGGGGAGCCACTTTATTTTAACTATGGGAAATACGGGCACCTAGCCAAGAACTGCTTTAAGCCGCAAAAGGAAAAAAGCGGCAAAGGAAAGAAAGGAAAGAGAGGTCAGAATGGTAGCCAACGTCAGGGCAATAACAGTAACAACAGCTCTCGCAATACCCGTAAAGGTGGTCAGGACGAGAAGCAGTTCATCCCTAAGGGTCTGAGAGACTTGTATCGTTCCAGTGGAGGAACATTTAGCGCCCACGTTAACGAACAACAGCTTCAAGAGCTTATGCAGTAGTACGACGAAATGATTTAAAAGGAAGCTCCAGGAACTACAGTGATTGAAAGCCCTGAAGCTACAGCGGTTAAGTACCCTGAAGCAGTAGTTACAGTGGCTGAAAACCCTAAAACTATAGTGGCTAAGTGCCCTAAGGCAGCGGCTACAGCAGTCGAGACCACTAAAGATATAATAGCTAACTGCCCTAAAGCAATTATCCACAAGGAGCTTTAAGAGGTGTTTATAGCAGTTAATTGCCCTAAAGCGGTGGCCATGGTAAACGAAAGCCCTGGAGCAGACGTAACTACAGTAATCGAATGCGCTGAAACTATAATAGTCGAAACCCTTAAAGTAACTAAAACAGTTGCTGTAAGTAAAGCCATGGTATTTTTATACGTACACTCTTCCATAAAAGACGATAAAAACAAATTGCTTTGGAATTTAAAAGCTAACGTTAATATTATTAACAATATTAAGGATTTCGAACGTAACAACGTTTTAAATATCAGATCTAAAGAAATACAGATTTTAACAAAAGGTAACCTAATAGTTATTACCTTTATCGGGATAGTAAAATGGCCCTTAAAGGGCCTCCGTAAAGAAAAAAACGAGATTACGGTAAAGTACATCTTATGCATTAATACGTTTCCCTTAAAGGTATTCTTTGGAAAGATATATTACAGAAAAAGGGGTTATTTAAATAAGAATACCTTCGTAAACCCTAATGGGTTACAGTTAATAACGATTAACGTTATTCGGAAAGGTTTCTTCCTATAGCTTTATAGAAAGCCAAAGTTTTTCGTTAAGGCTTTAAAGCTAGGGAACGATTAATAGGGATACGGGCTGGGGGAGGCATTCGGTAAGAACGGCGATAACTTAAAGAAAGTTTTTCAAAACGTCTTTAAGGATGGAAAGGTTTTTATAACTAAAAAAGTCATAAAGAAAATCATTTTTTAGTATCGCCGCCTTTGCTACCTTAATATAAAACGATTAATTTAGATCATTAAAAGGTTTACAGGGATAGATCTAAATTCTAAGGAAGTGGAAGGATTTCTTTATATAGTTTATAACGAAAGAAAGATTATTTGATATGATATGGGCTCCGTTAAGCTTATTAGCATTAAAAATAAGAGTTATTTCGATTTTATTATAGACGATTTTTCGCGTTACAGAAAGTATTATTCGTTTAAGATTAAGGACGAGGTATAAGAGAGCTTATACGCATATATCACCCGTATTAATAAACGTTTGGAGGCTTTTTCCTTAAGAAAGATAATACAGATTTTACGCCTCGACGGCGGTAGGGAGTTCGGCATAACGATCATTAAAAAGTTCTACGTAATGGAGGGCATTAAGCTAGTGATTTCTAGCTCTTATAACCAATATCAAAACGGTATAGCAAAAAAAGGTATCTAATTCCTCCAAAACGAAGCCCGTACGACGTCCGCCCAGATAAAAATACCTACTTATTTTTAAAACTTCATCATGGAAACCACAACGCATACGATTAACAGGACTGGACAATTTACAGTAAAAGATATAACGTCGATCGAATACTTTAAGAAAGTATTTAACCTTAACCTTAACCTTAAAAGATCTTACAAGCCTAACAATAGTTACCTTAAAATCCTCGGCAACAAGTACATAATCCTGATCGATAAAAATTATAGGACTAAGTTAAAAAAGTTAACAGCCCGTAAAAAAAAAAGTATGCTATTAAGCTATAAAGGCACCTACAATTATAAGGTATGGCTGCTAAAAAGCGGCAGAATGTTTACTACACCGCACGTTACAATATATAAGGACTTAAAAAAGCTAAAGCAGCCTCCTAACCCAAGAGATATCATTCGGTTACTTCCGTAGCCTGTCTAGAAACGTTTAAAACACCGTTAGAAACAGAAGGGCATTAAAATAAAAAATAAAAACCACAACGTTATTTCAAAGGATAATACTAATCAAAAAATCAAAGAAGTTAAGCGCAAAAAAAGGCGTCCTAAAAAGACAATTCCAGAGCTGTACGCTCTGGAAGCCCCGGACGAAGCCCCTAAGCTAATACGCAAACTAAAGCTAGCTTTGATTTAAAAAGACGAAAATCCCGACCCAAAAGGGCTCCAAAGCTTCCTACTGCTAAATAACGACGACGATTTTATTGGAAGCTATAGGTACGTCACAATTAACGACGGCCCGTTACTAAAAAAAGCTATGGAAAGCTTAGAACGAAAAATGTGGTTTAAAGCAATCTTTACAAAAATCAAAAAGAACCTTTCGCGTAAAACTTTTTTGTTTCACAATCCCTAATAGGGCCTATGGGTATTTAGTTAACGCAAAATGGGTGCTAAGAAAAAAGTACACGTTTACGGGAAAGCTAGATAAGTATAAGGCCCGTATCTGCGCTAAAGGATTTACCTAACGGAAAGGTATCGATTATAACGAAACAGTTGCAAATACAGCAAAGATTATACATTGGAAAATCCTAATAACCCTTAACCCATTTAAGATAGCATATCATATAAATCGATTTTATTGCAGTTTACCTAAATAATAACCTAAAGGAAAATATTTACATAAAGCAATTTGCCATGCTTAAGGAATATTTCGAAGTATATCCGGAAAATAAGGAAAAGTATAGGTATTTTCTTAAGTTAATTATTAAGTTAATAAACCCTTTATACAGCTTAAAGCAGGCCGGAATTACCTGGCAGAAGAAAATTAAGGAACTACTTATAAAGCTAGGTTTCCTACCGTCAATTTCGGATTACGTAATTTACCGTAACGTAAAGATAAGGAACGTTATTTCGTTATATGTAAATAACTTCCTACTTTTCGGAGCTGGCAAAAAACGCCTAAAAAACGTCGTTAAAAACCTAATTAAGGACGTACCCGTTAAGGACTTAAGTAACGCAAATTAGTACCTAGGCGTACGGCTTTTCCGTTCCTTATTAACTAGAAACGTCAGGTTAAATTAATAACAATATATCGAAAAGTTATTAAAGTTAGTCGGGCTAAATAAAATACGAAAAAAACCCACCTTATTTATTAAGAATTATTTAAAATACGTTATAGAATATAACGAAGACATAACTAACAAGGAAAGCATTTTCGAATACGCAAATCTGGTAAGGAAATTTAACTTCTTTAATTATATTACCAGACCTAATATAACGTTTACAACGTCGACCTGGGCTAAGTTTATAGGGAACCTTTCCCTAAAATATCAGGAATATATCAAAAAATTATTACGGTACTTAAATAGTACAGCAAACCTGTTATTTCGGTACCGGAAACTGGAATAAAGCCACCTACACTTATAATATAACGACCTGGAATTGTTCGGAATAATAAATACAAATTTTGTAAATAAAGAATCAACTAAGTTCATTACAGGGTATGTATTTTTTATGGCTGGAATACCTATATTTTAGCTTTTAAAGCTACAAGGTATTATCGCGAGGTATACCACAAAAGCAAAATACGTAAAAGCAGGAATAGCTGTAACGGAAGTAAAAGGGATCAGGAATTTCCTGACAAAGCTAGAGCTTATGCCGGAAGGCCCCATTCCCATTTTAGAAAACAATACAGAAGCACTTAAGTAAGTAACAAAAACCCAGATATCGCGAAAAAAGCGTTATATCAAAGTCGAATATCACTACGTACGGCAGGAGGTCCAGGTAGGAAACATCAGCTTCCAGTACATGGAAAACAAGGACAACCCAGCTAATAGGCTTACGAAGCCACTTGACAAAACGGATTTCGAAAGATTCATACAGAATTTGGGACTTGAGAAAATACAGGAAAAGACTTGAGATTGGTTGGTACGACAGCTAATACACCACCAAGATGGACACAGAGATTAAGGTTCGAGCCCCATACAGATTAATTTATTTTTGGACTTTTCGACGAGAACACCTAACGCAAAAAGGCGTGTCGACATTTGGTGCTTTTAGGTGTTGCAGGCTGGAAGGCTTTGTCGGTATAGGGCTGCAAAATGCAGCCTGCGATAAGCCTTATCCACCGCCCATCCATTAACCGCCTAATCATGTACTTAAGGCGATTGCCCACGGACTAGATTTGTCCATCAAAGCAGTTAGAGAACTATCGCATACAGAACTCGCCAGCTTCCTGCATTTGATCACTGTGACTGTTGACAATTTTTTAACAAATGCCGAAAAATCGAAAATAAACGTTTCCAAAAAAAGGAATATTTATTATATAAAAAGGATAAGTTTTTTGGCCGAAAAAGAAAGACGTGGTGGAATAATATAATTAATAACGGCTAAAAGTAATCGTCGTAAAAGAATTAAAACGAAAAAATACAAGTGTGGCGTTTGTGATAAGTCCGGATATAATACGCGTACTTGTAAAAAAGCTATAAATATGTTTAGCAACAAAAAATCGGATTAGTTAGAATTAATTTATCGTATTATAGTTATTTTATTTGTATTAATTATTATGGAATGTTAAAAACTGCGCGATTCGGTAATACGCGCGATTTGGTAGTATGAGACGGTATGTAAATATTAAACATATTACGTTTTTTATTTATTACTTTTTTATAAAGTTATAGAGAAATTTAAAGTGGAAATATATAAGTTTGTATAGAAAAACGGCATCTACGGACTTTCACACCCCTACATTACAAAGTAATTTAAGAAAATGGACGTCCAAATAACGTTTTATAAAAGTAAGATTTAAAAGAATAAAATCCCGTTTTTAAAATACGTTTTAGGTTATTTAAATAGTTAGTAATCCTTTTTAGCTTATATGGTATTTCTACAACTTCCTAACGATGCGTTAATA
This sequence comes from Monosporascus sp. 5C6A, assembly GCA_004155035.1. Lineage (NCBI taxonomy): Eukaryota > Fungi > Ascomycota > Sordariomycetes > Xylariales > Monosporascus > Monosporascus sp. 5C6A. The sequence continues at coordinate 193,391 of QJOB01000026.1, forward strand.
AAATCCTACAAAAATACCTAAACGTTATTTGTTTCGAGTATATAATAACATTCTTCTTACTTATTAAAATCTAAAAAAGATTATATATAAAAAATAAAAATGGTTTTAGGCCCTTTAGAAAAAGCTAATCTAAATCTCGATATTTCTAAATACACAATCGCCGTTCAATTAACGAAATATTTAGGATTTATTATAAAAGCAAAATAAGAAATAAATATAAAGGCAGAAAGATTACGCGCGATCCGTAAATAAAAAGCTTTTAAAATACTATAAAAAGTACGAAACATGCTCGAATTCGGCAACTTTTATTACGATTTTATATCGCTTTACCTAAAACTAATAACGTTTTAATAACTTTTACGCAAAAAAGAACTTTATTTCATTAAAAGTAAAAACGAAAAAAGAAACGTCCGAACAACTTAGGAATATATTTATATCGAAACAGGTCTTGATATAATAAGATTTAAAAAACGTATAATAATAAAAACGAATCATTAAGATATAAAGACGGAAAATGTCAATTATAAGCCGATAAACCGAAGTTATTATGTTTAATTACCTATTATTTCAAATAATTAAACGTAACCGAAATTAATTATACAATATACAACGGAAGATTTTTAATAATAATGAATTACTTAAAAGCGTAAGATATAAAATTATATAACGTAATAATTCCGTTCAAAATCTTTACCAATTCCAGGACCTTTAAATATTTGATAATTATCAAATGATAAATAAACGTTAAATAAAGTATTTTAAAGAATTATTACGATTGAACTTTTATTTAAGGTTTTGCGTAAACCGTTTAAATATTAAAGCCGTGGTACTTTCTCATAATAAATAAAACATATTCACGGGAAATGCAAACTGTAAAAAAACCAAATAGAAATTTATATTATTAAAAGATAAATTACTACTTTTATTATATATAAAAAACGCAAATAACGAAAAGGTTCCTTTAATGATTAACAATATTAATGTAGATAATATAATGATTTATGAAAAACTATAAGATATAACGGTTAAATATAACGAAAATTACTTATATATATTATTGAAGTTATCGCCAGAAAAGAATCTAAGTTCCTTCCCAAACCGAAGTTAATGGTATTTATCGCCAAATACTTGCTTAATATAGAAAGGCTTTTTGATCTCGGAAACGCTTATAAATTCCAAATTAGGAACCGTTGAAACCAACTTGAATCTAGAATACGTACGATTTTTCTATAATCGGATACCCTGATAAAGAAATAACGATAACGGTACTTGTAAAAATAATTTTTAACAGGGTATGCACTGTATAAAAAGGCGTTTCTGCAGAAATTGCAACGTATATAGTTATAAAAAATATAGAAACGCAAGAAAAAGGTTTATTAAAGCTTTTGTCAATTCCAGAACGAGTTTAGAACGAGTTATTAATAAATTTCATAACCTAATTACTAATAATTTCCGAACATAACCCGCATTTTTTTAATAATTATAACCAACCGGCTATTTAAAGTAATTACTTTGAAAACAATACGTATGATAGGTATAGCAACATATGTAAATATATTTATATAAGCGTATTAAAAGCTTCGTGTTTTTGCTAAGCTTGTTACCAATAATAATACAAATAATTAAGTTAAAAGAAATCTAAAACACGCTTTGCGAATTAATAAAGATAAAACAGCGCTTTTTTACTGCGTTCTACCCGAAAATCGACGGTATTACAAAAAACCAATTAGAAAATATTAATTTATCTAACGTATTACATAAGCAAGTCGGCCATATAAGCAAGTCGGTCGGTTTTTAGCACTTCGTGATAACAAATATAAATAATATAATTATAACGTAATAAATTAATTTAAATTAATCGGATTTTTCGTTGCTAAACATATTTACAACCTTTTTACAAGTACGCGTATTATGTCCGGGTTTACCATAAACGTCATATTTCCGTTCCTTCGTTTTAACCCTTTTGCAACGATTACTTTTTGCTGTTATCGGCTGGGATTTTTCACTACCTTTTTTTTCTTAGTTAGGAAAGCTTATTCCTTTTATATAATAAATATTCCTTTTTTTTGGAAACGTTTATTTTTGGTTTTTCGGCGTTTGTTAAGAAAATAGTTGGTTTCGCGTAATTAAGCGGTTTTTTAAAAAAAACGTTTTCGTACAAAAATATCAAATTATTTTTTATTAAAAAATTAACCGATTTAACCATTTTTGTCGGCGAGCTTCCCTAGTAATTTCTAAATTTTCTTTGTAAGTATTATTCCTGTTTTTTTGTATTTGGATATTTCGAGGAGTTTTCGACGATAGGGAAAAAATGGAACCGGCGGAGGTAAGCGGCGAAACGGTCGGCGTAGATACAGCTAAAGGAATTTCCAAATCGGAAAAAACATTATTAAGATCGAATAAAACAAGTCCAATTTTTGCAAAACCGGACTTAATATTATCGGACGTTATAACGGTTTTAAACGCGTTGAAAAAACCGGCGAGAAAATTTTCTTAACGATATAAATATAATAACGTCGTATTAAATTTTCGATATAAAACGTATACGCGTACTTTAAAACGGAAAAATAAAATACGTCGAAAAATTAAAACCGATAAGAAAAATAAGAAAGTATATAAAGCGTAATAATATCGTTATTCGCGCAATATTTTTCGAATTTTATCGAATAATAATTTTCGTAACTGTTAAAAATAAAAAAACGTTTCGTTTCTTTCGTACGCGTTTAAATATATTTATCGAAATATTAGATTTATATTAAACTTAATTCGTTCGTTATTTAGTTATTATAATTAATTTTAACTTTTTAATCGGGTAATAATAAGTTATCGTAATATTAAAATTTAAAATAAATTTTTCCCGTTAAAATAATAAATAGCAGTATAACCTAATTTTGCAAATTAATAATTTGTATAATTATAACTTATTTCCGATTACTTTATTAAATTTATTTAAATTTTTTACGTTTTTCGGCGTTTGTAATTACCATACGGTATATTATTAAAAGCCTTATTAAAAAACACGTTTTATCGAAATTATAAATATCTTTTTTTTGCGATATTATATTTTATAATTATAATCCGAACTAATTTAAATTATTTACGGAATACCTTTAAATTTTCGCATAATACCTTTTAATAATTAATCTTCCAATTTAAACGCGTTTTAAGTTTTTTTTGCCGTCGAATAAAATTTAACGCCCAATTAACCCTGACGCGGGTCGTAACGCGTTAAGAAAATAACAAATTTGCCATATCTTTAATATGTTAAAGTCGGATAGGAAACGTTCGCGTATCAAAATTAAAGATTCGGTCGATAATCGATTTTTTTTCGGTCGGCGTTAATTTTTGCGAATTGGAAATAATATCGGTTCGGGCGCGTTAACCGTAATATCGGTTTTTTAAAGTAAATTCGGGAACGTTATATAAAAAATAAAGCTTTTTAAAAGTAAATTTCGGATCCTGTCTTATAACCTAGATGGCTAAATTTATCCTAGCTTCTTTTATAAAACGTTCCATGTTGTTAGTATTAAGATATCGGTAATTAAAGTTAGAAAGTTAGAAAGTTAAAAAAACTGGCCGATTCGCTTATGTAGTTAACTCGTTTGTGTGGTACGTTAGGGGTTTTTATAACGTACGTTTAATAAATCTCGAACAAACTGCTTCCCGGCGCGATACTTACGATTAATAACCGAAATACAATTTCGGTAGAATTAAGCCCTTCTTTTTTACTTTACGCTTATAATACTAAACCGGTCTCGCAGGTAAGAAATAACTTTGCATTTAAAAAGAATTCGGATATTAAAATAAAAAGTTTCGTTAAAAGGCTTCGGAAAAAAACTAGATTTACCCAAACCGTTGTGGCAGTAACGTAATAAGCCTAGGAAAAAATAACGAACAAATATCGCTTTTTTATAAAACGATATAAAATAAGTAATATGGTATAGCGGTTTTTAAAAAACGTTGTTATTTTTTAACCTTCGAAAAAACTGAAATAACTGCAAGCAAAATATTAGGTAATTAAAGTAATAAGTTTTTACGTTATAGAACTAAATGCTTTAAAACGATTTATAACCGCTTTTATGTAAATTTATTAACGCGCGTAAATATGGACTTTTTATTTTTTTAAATAAACGTATATATCCAGCTTTTATTAAGAATCGGAAAGGATAAAAAGAGCCTAAGTACGCAGTAAAACGTATCTTATAAATCCGTACCAAGAAGATAAAAAAAGTCTCCAGGTCAGAGTTACTAGTAAAATAAAAAGGCTAAGTAATACTTATTAAAAAGCCGTCCCAAAAGATTGAAAAAACTTAGGTTTTAAAAGATTCTTTAAAAGAAGTATAAAAGTCCAGCGGTTAACAACGACCTGCAAGTATAACGTCTTACCAGGGAAAGTCGAAGGTAAGGAACTGGTTTCGAATAACTTATCAACAATTACTAAAATAACGGAGAAATTCTGGGGAAATCGTACCGGAACTGGAGAGTTTAGATTAATAAATTGTACATATATAGCTTAACAACAACGGACAGACAAAAGCAAATATAAAGATGAAAAATATAAGTAATACGCCGGCTACAGTTTATTTAATCAACCTAAAACTATATAAACATTCTCATTTACGTAAAATTTAAAAGCTTTAAATCTATGTATAAAAAACGCAAAATGCGCGTTAAGAACGCGTATATAATTTTATTTATTCGTTGCCAATATCTATCGTAACTGTATTTATTTCCTTAATTAATTAAATCATACTTATAAGGTTTTCAAAAAGAGCGACAATATAATTACTAATCGAAAGAAAATCGACTTTATAAGCAATTAATAAATAATATAAAAAGGGTATAAACTTACTCAAAAAGAAATACTTATATAACAGAATTGTTTATTTTTATAAATAATATATCTCTTTTTTAAAAGCACAAAAAGCATAATAAAACCGAACGCTTAAAGCTTTTATAAATAAAGTACGAAAACAGGACAAATAGCGCGAACTTATCTTATTACAGACAGCATAAAAAGGCTTATCCCAAATTTAAAAACCTTAACACCCGCTTTTTCTTAAATACCGACGGAATTTAAAGTACCGCGTTAACAGCAATAAAATAAGGCAAAAGAAAACGCTAAAAAACCGTGGTTTACCAAACTATTATAATCGTAATTTAAAACAGCCTTATAAAGATTATTTACTATCTAACAAATCTTAGGTACGTTTACGAATTGCGCAAAATAACGTTAAAAAGGCGCTCGCTAAATTACTTACTACAATATTGATATACTTACCGTAAGGTATCGGCAATTATAATAAACGTAAGTTTCGTACCGGATAACCTTTTTATTTAAAAAAATATAAACAAAAAAGAAACAGTTAAAATCTATAATTAAATAAAACAAAGAACTTTTCTATATCGAAATAAGTACTCATCTAAGGGCTCGCGTATAACCAGTTTATAAACCGCTCTAACGGCTTTCTTAGCCGCAATAAGTTTTTTTAATTAATTTTATAAAAAGGAATTTTAATACGGACTTTACGGCACTTATATCAATCAACTTCTAAGCCGTTATAAAATAACGCATAAAACCCGGTTATACTACAGCTTCAAAACTGCTATAAAGGAATGCATAAAACCCGGTTATAGTATATTAATTTAAGGGAACTTACCGAATTAAGTTATTATTACAGAAAAAAGTTTGCTTGTATATGCAGGTAACTGCGCATAATTAGTAACCTAATCTAAATCTATTTAGGAAATAGCAGCATTTATTGAATTTAGATCAATTAATAACCGGTATTTTTTATAATTAATAGTTTTATTATGACGTTAAACCCGATTAAGCGAAAATTAACGCAGTTAATACGTTAATCCTTTTTGGATAAGTAAAAGGGTTATGTAATAAAGCTGTACGTAGCTCTTATTATAGGTATCTGAATTACGCTGGTGCCAATACGCTGAAATCATATAGCGCTAATGCTTGCGCCGCGTTATATATTTCTTAGATATAACGGCATTTTTGATTTCCTTTTTCTTTTCTTTTTAGTTAGAAAACAACTTCTTTTTAAACAACTGGTTGCAGATCGTATAAGCCAAGCCTTTTAAAACAACTAACGTTAAAGAATAATAGCCTTAACGAGATATCAGATATAATCAACGGAGAGATATTTAAATATACGTAATAAAATCGGAAATAGAATGTCGCCGAAGAGATAGATTTCCAAACAGAACAAAATCAGAAAAGATCTTAATCCGTAGTAATCTCGTCGATTGCGTTTATTATAAAATTGGCGAGATTAAAGTTGAAGATATTGGAATCGCCGTCCTTATATAAGAACGACTTAAAATCGAAGTTTTAAAACACGTTATCCGGTATAAGCGGATTGGCAAAATCTATATTAGTAAAATCCTGTAATGCTGCTATTAAAGTGCGATATTTAAAAATGTTAAAGCGAACATTTAAAATGTTTCCAGGGTTATCTATTCTGGTAAAGTTAATACCGTTAGGATTAACATGCTAAAGAGTAATAATTAGTATAGAAATAGGTTAAGAAATAAAAGCTGGCGCATTAACCGCTTGCTATACCGCGTTAATGTTCGGGCCGTTTTTATAAAACTTTACAAATTAATAGGCGTGATAGATATTGCAAACGTAAAAAGCTTTTAGCTTTTAAACCGTTTCGGAAACCGCTAAAATGGCCCACCCCTTTACGGGCCGCCGCATCTACGCGCTATTCCATATCCGCGTCTCGTTTTATCTATATATTGATTTCCTTTACTATAAGCCTTTCCCATAATTATCTAAAAAATATTAAAGTCATCTTTTTATTTTCTAGCTTTTTGCAATTCGAATGATATGCACCTTTTAGTCTAATTCCGTGCGGTTAACGCTATTAACGAGGTTTTCCATAGGAGGTTTGTTCCGATTAACGTTTCGGGAATACTAGATTTATAAATCGTATATATCGCGAAGGATTTTAAGTATTCTAACCTGTAAAATGTTTATAAGGTTCGTTAAAGGTTATTAAAATCAGAAAGAAGTTTTAGCTTATTTGATTATTATATAAAGCCGTCTAAGTTATGCGTTATTTTATTCGCGATTTAGATTATTCGTTTGACGCATTTTTATTCATAACGGTAATTTTAATATTTTCGGAAAAAACTGGTATTATAATCTTTTGTTACGTAACTTGCCGGTTAAAATTAGGCTTTATAATAAATTATTAACGTTTAAATAATGCTTTAATTGCTGTGATAAAAACTTTCTTTAATAATTTTAATATCGACAATTAAGGAAATCCTAATCTTAATATCGCCATAATATAGCGAGATTAGGTTAATGCAGAGCATCGGCGATAACACTCTCGTATTTGAAAAAGTTTTACGTAAATTTATTTTACTTAAAGATGGGGCGAAATGTATCTGGATTACGGTTATCCCATATGTTAACGCCGATAAAAAAGCGTTTCCGCCGTTTGTAATTTTCAATAATATAGATGTGTAATAACAATATTTTTAATACAGAAAATTAACTATATAAAAACTAGTACTATATTACCTTTTCGAATTGCTAAACGAATATAGAAATACTGTTAAAATAGTTTCGCAGGCTGTATATTTTTCTACGAAATCCGAAAACCTTAATAAGTAGCGCTTTTTGATATTTAACGGTTACTAACGCCATAATACGCTCTAATTTATATTAAATACATTAAGTATAAAATGTCGATATTATAATTCCTTACGTATATATTATACTTTTTTTTAATATTAGATATAAGTAGATTTGTTATATCAAAAGGAGTTTTTTATAATTATTAAAAAACCCGGGTTTAAAATACTTTTTGTAAAATATAAGAAAAGTGTTATGACCCAACAAGGCTTGGCTTCTCCAAAAACGATCGGAGGATCAGGAATCAAGATCCGATGGCGACTCCAGGTCACGTGACCGGCTCAAAGGGCTCAAAGGTCTTGGCACCTTGAGCGCCTTGAGCTGTGTGGCAGCGCTCAAGGAGCTCAACGGGCTCAAAGGTTTGAGCACCTTGAGCGCCTTGAGCCAAGAGTAGGATATATACGTTCATTATTTCCCATAGTCTTAGATAGCACCAGCTTGTAATACAACTTGGTTACCCAGATCACCCTTGGTTATCTGATATTACCAGACGTGACTAGTGTCCCCGTTATTACTCAGTTTCCCACAGTACTACTGCCAACATAAACCCGCACGACTAGGTTTAATAGTTGGTTAACTAGCCCAGCCGTCACAAAAAGGATATCTTGTACGCCTTTACGATAATTCTAAAACATATTAATAAAGTCTAAGAAATGATAGGAATATAACTTTTATATCAAATAAAATACTACGTAATTTTTATATAGTTATAAGTATTACAGCAGCCGAAGTATTTATCACGCAGATTATTATTATATCGGTACTATTTATCTTTTTAAAAAATAACTAAATTAAGGATAATTATATTATATTTATTTAACAAACTACTATATTTTATAGTTTATGTTTAATACTTTAAACTTAATGTTCGGAAGCCTAATTGCACGTTTATTCTTTTAGAAACTAAACAAAATATTTAATAATAAAATTAATTAATTTTTTTCTACCAAGCTACAAGTTAAATAATTAATATGTTCTTTCGAAAAAGCACGTCTTAAAAAGTACAGAAAAGTTATCACCTAGCCAAACAAAAAGTTCGTATAACTAAAGGACGTCCAGAAGGTAAAAACAAAAATACAGGAGTAATTTAAAGCACTTAGGAAGGAAAAGCACTTAATGAAATAATACGGTTACGAAGAAGTGTTATGACCTAACAAGGCTTGGCTTCTCCAAGAACGGTCGGAGTCTCATAGAGATAAGATCCGACAGTGGAACCAGGTCATGTAACTAGCTTAAGGGGGCTTAATAAGGTTTTGTAAGGGCTTGGCGTTTAAGCCGTTTCGGGCTTAAAGGGACTTAAGCATACTGATACAGTAAAACAGCTTTGAGCCGTTTAAAACACCTTAAGCCAGGAATAAGATATATACGTTCATTATTTCCTATAGTTTTAAATAGCACCAATTTATAATATAACTTGGTTACCCAAATTACCTTTGGTTATCTGTTATTATTAGACGTAACTAATTTACCTATTATTGCTTAGTTTCTTACAGTACTATTGCCAATATAAACCCGCACGACTAGGTTTAATAATTGGTTAACTAGCCCAGCTGTTACAAAAAGGCAAAAAAATTCAAATTCGGATGTTACTTAGGATTACATTAAGGTCTATGGGACCGATTCGGAAAACGATTAATAAAATGGTTGTTGATATATAGCTATTTGAATTGAAGTGTGTTGTTGTGAATTCCTTCAAAAATGCGTGGTCCGTAGATGGGCGGCCCGTAGAGGAGTGGGCCACTTTATTGCTTTAGTCCTTTAAGTCGATGTTTTTAAGCTCCAACCTGGAATATTACGTTAACATTAGAATCCTATTACGGTTTCAAAAATGGCAGATATAATTATTTTGGTTTTGTTTTTATGATTTTTTTGGCGTAATCTTATTTAACTGTTAAGGCGTTAACGGGGCTACATTATTTTGCGTAAGCGAGGACGGTTAAGTACGGCCGGTGGCGGTATTGCCAGCCGCTGCAAGAACGGCCGACGGAAGTGGCATCGACCGTTTTTGTAATGTTCCCTGGGCTTGTCCCGGAGCGGCTTAAGGCACCATTGCGTTACCGTTCCGGGCACCCTGTTGCCACTGCATCGGTGGACCGCCAGGACCGCTCTGTTGCTGTTGCTGTTGTTGTTGCTGCTGCTGCTGCTGCTGCTGCTGCCGCTGCAGCTGCAGTTGTTGCCTTGCAACCATCAACTGTTGCTGGTTCATGCCATTGAAAGGCTGGTTGGGGTGCGAGCTAGGAGGGCGCATGCCGCCGTCCATCTGCCCTGCTGCGACCATGTTGCCGTCCATACCGTTCATGTTCTTGAAGAAATGTTGCTGCATATTGGGATCCATATTGTTCGGCATAAAGTTCACCGGGTTCGGAGAACCTTGACCCTGCGGACTCCCAGCGTTGTACATCGGCTTGTTAGGCATCTGATTGCCATGGTGCTGTTCCAGGTTTTCAGCGATCGTTTGAATAGTTTTGGCCTGGGCCTGAGGAGACTGGTACATGAAAGATTGGAACTGCGCAGGCGTAAGATTAGTCGGGTTGATGCCGTTAGTCAGAAGCATTTGATGAGCTTGCTGGGCGGCGCTAGTGTTAGATGCGTTGCCTACTTGTTGTCCTGCCATGCCTTGCTGAGGCCGTTGTCCGTTGGGCATCATGCTACCATGCTGGGGGTTGAAAGGCGTGTTCTCGGCCGCGCCCGGGAAAGCCGGGCGATTTTGGTTACTATCCATATTAAAAGAGTCGCGTTGCATTTGATTCTTAACTGCTGCTAGCTGGAGCATCTGCATGGCTTGCGGGCTAACATAAAGAAATACTGTTAGAGACTGACGAAACGCTACCAGGCGGCGCATCATTTATGCGGAGGGGTGCTTACTTGTTTTGGCTGTTGGCCGTGGCGGTTTTGGCGAGATTGGGCTGATTTTCGCGTATCTGTATTCCGTTGGGTATGCCTTTTATCATAGGATATTGAGTAAACGTGCCGTTTCCGTCCGGTGGCATCGACCGAAATAGCTCTTGCTGCTCCTGCTGCCGCATCTGTACGCCCATATCGTTGGTGTTATAGTCTGTATTCAGCTCGCTACCATCGAGACTTTGAGCCATCATCGGGGATCGTTGGCCCTGGAAACCGCCGGCATTAGGCAATCGCCGATTCCTCTGATCATTCCGCACCGGCTTGCTGATAAAGTTTGGTACTCGTCGAAGCTCAGGTTTGCCGTGACGTTTCCTCTGATGCTCGCGAAGACTCCTAGGCGACGCATAGCCGACATCGTTATATGCACAACCTTCCCTGTAGCATTTCAACGCTTTACTATGGCGTGCTTTCTTATGATCCTCAAGTTTGACAGCAGAGCTATATCCGAATCGGAAACGCACACAGCTCCTGATGGGGCATGTGAATGCAGTGGGTCCGTAGTCTGAGCGGAAGGCAAGCAGCTCTTCTTGGCTTAGTCCTGGGTAGGAGTCAATCTGGGAAAGATGCTGGACATCTCGCTGATAATCTGCATCAACTTGTGAGAATAGGGTTCGGTCCAATTCAAGGGCATTGGCATCTGTAAGTAGTGGGAATAGAGTAAGTCAACGAGGATTTTCCATACGTTTTACGGGTTGAAGGAGCTACTTACCCAGTCCATTCTTGGTTTGTTGATCTTCTAATATTCTGCGGAAATTGAGCACTTGGCACACCAGCCGCTGAATTTCTGGCATGGAATCTAGTCTATCGAGGTGTAGGTCTGAACTGATAGTCGGATCTTCTTGAAATTGAACCGATGGCATCGTCTTACGAGACTGCATAAAGTGGGAATGTTTTGCACATAATCGCAATGCTTGTCTCACTACTGAACCTTGGGTGACGGATGATAACGGAGCACTGTCCTCGAACATCTGGAGAAAATGCTGTATCCAATGCTCATTTGCGTATCTTTGAAGACCAAAAATACCGAGACCAGTCCATGTGATCAAGTCCGGACGTGGGATATTGCCATGAGCATAATCCAGAACCTGTATCAGCTGCGAAATGCAAGCAAAAGCGATGTCCTGATGGGCGGTAAGACTCGATATAAAGGGTCCACTAGGTATACTCAATAAATACCTTATCATAGCGTGTCAGTCTTAGCAGCGATAGAATTTAGAGCGAAATACTCACTGAGTTACTGTGGAGTGTATGATTGCGACAGTACCCCTTGGTCCGTCTTCTATCAAGGGTTTGCAGATCTCGAGGGCGGTAGAGAAAGGGCGGTTATCTCGGTTGAGGCTATCTGATCCTTCATGGAGGCTCGTTCCGATGAGGACTTCATGCTTCATGATACCACTTCCTTCTTTTGAAAAGATTAGCCACCCAAAGACGCGTTTAACCCTTGCAGTGTTGCTTGGCGAGCATCGGTACTGGATGTTGTTCAGGATTTTCTCATATCTATAGTCAATTTAACATTCCTGAGAGCTGTATTGCTAGGCATTTCGTACGTACACTGCTTCCAGGTCCTTAGGTAAGGAATCAACATTTGAGCGCAACTCTGCTAGGTTTGCTGACGACTCAAGCAGAGACAGAACCAGGCGAACCCAGAGGAGCATGCCTGACTCCCGGGCTCAACTGGTTAGACCAAGACGAAAACCACGACATTGGGCACTACTCACCTTCGGATTTCTGCAGTATTTTGCTCCGCAGTTCTTCCATAAGGGGAGGAACTATGGCGATGCCAACGTTTTGACTCAGATATTCTAACGAATTTATGACGATGATCTCTACGTCCTTCTCTATCGCGCTCTTCTCGTCTCCGAGGAAGATTATACAATTTTGGTAGAGCTTTTGGGAGAGATGTGGGCGGATACTTGGAAGGTCCTGACTCGATATCAATAACTTGCAGGAGTGGTCGGATGCCTTTGCCAGCTGTATGAGCTCGTTGATTAGGTTCTTATGTTCACTTGCTGGAAGTTCATCAATACCGTCCACCAGCAGACGAATATCGTCGAATTCCGCAAAAATTTCGGCGAGTGCCTCTTTCAGGACAGATGCCGAAGGTCGCCGTCCTTTAGCGAGATACTCATCGTAGAGAAAGGGTATTATCTCTGGGGCAATTCCCATGACCTGAGCGGCAAAGGCCCTGAAGATGCGAGCCGTAATTGCATAGGGGGTTGAGTGGTAATCGCAGAAGAAGAAGAAGACCCGAGTGTCTCTCTTCAAGCGAAGGAAAGATATGATCTGTGAGGCCAGGACTGATTTGCCTTTAACGGTGAGTATTGGACTCCTAAGACGATTCGGGTTTGTACCAACCAGAGCCTGGTTTCCCATATAACCACATGACAGGATTTCCCCGGCCCCTTTGAAGCCACGACCTGAATTTTTTATTCTCGATGATCCAGCGACCCGTTCCAGGACAGCAACGCCCCTTCAGCCACTCGAACTTGAGTTCCTGGTCGTTGTCGCCGGTCTCAAGCCACTTCATGAGGGCTTGAGACTGCTCTGTTTCCCACCGTTGTTCTCGGACAGTGGAATCTTCCAGTGCCTTCCGTCTCCATTCATTTGCACGGTAGATATCAAGGGATGCGGCCTCCCTGTCGATCAGCGCACTAACTCTTGCGATACTTCCAATAAGATCGCCGAAACGATGTTCGAATCGCCCCCACGCGGAGGAGAAGAAGATTTTCCAAGCTGTTCATATTAGCCGATAATCGTATAAAGACTTCCATTCTAAGGCTCACCGGGCTTCCGGATGAGAGTATACGCCTTGCGGTGGAACTCCATGATGTCTTCATACAGAAAGGCGAACAGCTGCTGGAAGTCCCGATCTTCCGGGAAAGAGTCGCCTAATCTGGACAGCCGTGGGAGAGAATTTCCAATCTGAGCGTAGGCAGACAGCATCTTGTCCAGAGTCTGCGTGTGCTCATAGACAGCCTACCAGAGAAGCATTAGAAGTTCTATGACACAACTGGCCTCGGGCTCCGTAGACCTACGATGAGGATGAATTTGACCGGTGCCTAAAGGACATAGGTCAGCAAGGACCTTCAATTCAGCAGAAACGGCCTCAATTAGTTACCCAGATATAGGGGAGAAATGGCACGCCATTACACAAGGGATCGATAGCCTTCGAGTAACGCTCGACGGCGTCCAAGTATGGAGTAAGAAGATTGAGATTTCTAAGGCTTTGTCGGGACGCAAGCTGAGTCTCGATTTGTCTGATTGCAACCCGCACATCATCCAAGGATGTGGTGAGGAAATTTTGTTCGTCTTCATCCGAGATCTCATGCGTGAATCTTTTGCATGACAGTTCTATGAGTCTCTGTGCCATGTTGGCTTGCTGGGACAGGTGGCAGATTATCGAAACCCTGCCGTAAAAAATGGCGGGGTAAGTATGAACAAATTCATTAAATTTGAGCATCTTATTAAATAGCGAATATCAATTGATCGGAAGTGACCGCAGCAGAGGCTGAGCACCTCAGCAGTACTACGACTGGCTCACGAATACCCCGCTAGTATGCCTCACGAAAAGCCTTACGGGAAGCCTTACTGGCACTTGATAAATGATCGACGGCATCCAGAAACGGGGTCAGTCGATTGAGATTCCGCAGGCTTTGACGGGCGGCTAGATGCTGGTCCATTTGTCGGATCCCCCGTCGGATGTCATCCACCTTTGCTACCACTTGGACTTTCTGATTATCTTCAGACAGTTGCAGTCGGAATCGTTTACACGCCCTCTCTGTGAGAACGAGGCCCATGTTGGGTTATTGCGTCGATCTCACAGCAAATGGTATGTGTTCGGAGCATTGTTCCGAGGTAACAAAGAAGCCTATGGCATTTTGTATTTCCCTTCATTCTCTGACTGCTTTCTGGTTTGACCGTCCTGCAGCTTCAGGAGGGGGCGTAGCAAGCCGCTGGCTGGAATTGCTGGAGGGGTTCTGATTACACGTGGTCCATTCAGCGCGCATACACCCTTACCGTAGTTACATGCAGCCGAGACACTCAGCCGCCAAGCTCAGCCGCCAGACCCAGGGTGTTTGGTACAAATCGGGTCTAATTAATCCCCGGACGGCAAATTTTTCTACGTTAAAATAAACAAAATTTAATAACTCCACCACAACAAAACTTAAAAATTAGAAATTTGGATTATAAACATTCTATAGATTTATAAAGCGTTATATATAATAAAATTTTAAAATTAAGGGAAAATAAAAAAAACAAAAACTTTATATAAATATAGAAAATATAGATATATACTATACCCGGTAATTATTACTAAAATACGAAGAAAAAACTAGAAATAACTATATAGTTTAATTATATTATATACATAAATTATTTACAGGCTATAAATTTTTTATAAGTTTTTATTTAATTAAATAATTATATTTTAAAATTTATATACTTAAAAAATACATTTTATATAATATAACTTTTAAAAATTATATAAAGCCATAACTAACGTCATAATAGTATAAATAACCTATATACGAAATTTTATAATTTTCCATTAACGTTTTATAAAGTTATTTAACTTTTTCGGAAATTTTAAAAATTTATATTCCCTTTTTAAATAAATATTAAAAATATTAAATTTATCTTAATTATTACGTAATTTTCATATTATATAAGTATCTACATAAATATTGAAATTACGTATTAATTAATTAATATTAATTAATATTACGTAATGTTTTTAGGATTAAATTTCTTTGATAACTTTTTAAAATTTTAACTTAATATTTCAACAGTATTTAATAGAAAATTCATATTTCTAATATTATATTTCAAATCTCCTCATTTTAAAATATATATACCCGCGTTTTCACTGTTTTGCATTGAGTGGTTGATTTTTTTTGTGATTATTTTTCTTGAAATATAGGGGTGTTCGGAGATTAATTGGACCCGATTTGTACATAGAAGGGCATGTTGAAAGCGGCAATAAAATGTGCACTGCCATCTACATACGCACTCTGGTTGGCCAGACTCTCACAGCCGCTTATGGACTTGTAGGCGGCCTGAGGCGTCTCCCTAGTCTGCGGGCGATCAATTGGATCGTCATCATCTCTCAAGGATGTTGATGCCCTCCGATTGCAAAATTTGTTCATCGCTGGTCTGCTTCTTACCCAACTAGTTTCGTTGAACGATTCACAGATACAACCTCCAAAACCAGCACACCGTTCCCATATACTCGGCCCATTAACCTCAACTGTCACCACTTCGTCCGCAATGACCGCACCAGATCATCATC
Source organism: Monosporascus sp. 5C6A (assembly GCA_004155035.1). Taxonomy (NCBI): domain Eukaryota; kingdom Fungi; phylum Ascomycota; class Sordariomycetes; order Xylariales; genus Monosporascus; species Monosporascus sp. 5C6A. The sequence continues at coordinate 209,248 of QJOB01000026.1, forward strand.
TACTCAAGAGAAGACGACTGGAGGACTCAAGTTCATTCACTCACACGCGCGATCTGAGCCCGAATACGCCACAATGCGGGTCTTTGCCCAGTTTTGAGGCATGGGACGGAAACTCCCAAAGCTTTCCGCAGTACACCGACAACAACAATTCGACAACAAATGGACCCCTGCCCAGTCTGGAGAGCTATACTTCACAACATGATCTCCAAGAATCCGTAAGGGTGGACGGTATATGTGCAATCGGCACTTCTATTGTACCCGATGATACCGCTGAAGCCGTTTGCTTCGGAACGGTATGAAATATCTCTTCCCAGCAATTTTACGCAATATAGTCTGATTGGCACGAAAAGTTGACTTCGTTAACTGCCAGCACAATGACTGAAACCAACGATGGACAGTCTTGCCCAGTTAGAACGCCGCTTAGACTGGGTAGCAATGGCACACTCCAGTCTTTTCATTTCGACACTACCTACGGTACCTTAGAGACCCGTGATACCCAGTTCCTGGACTTGTTCAGCCGCGAGGGAGTTGAATTTGAGCTCCTGTGGATGACAGCACGACTACAGAAAGGTACTGATGCTGAAAACAAAGCTGCGGTGTGGGCTACTCTTTATGGACCTCGAGACCTTGCCCCGGATCTTCGTGACCTATTCCAGGAACTTGAGCTGTACTTGCAAGATCCAATACACGCACTAAGAGACGTCGCGTACTTCAACCCGCAGCGCTTCTTTAATAAGCCAGCCATCCGAACCACCGATTTCCAGGTCACCCCTTCAAATCGTGAACAGATATCAACGGTGAAAGATGAGGATTTGGTGGCCACAGACGTATTAGATAGTCTCATTACTGGGTTTACTTTGCATGAGACGCAGGGACCGCCATATATTTTGACTGAACTAAAGAGGTAAGAGGACGGAATAATGCCCTTACTTGTGAGACGGAAGGTGACACTATTCAGCCACCAGAAGCAAGGCCTCACATTTATGATCCGCCGAGAGTCAGGCTGGAGGCTGCAGGACAAAGGCCAGGACGTCTGGTCTCAAGCCAATGACAATCTTGGTCGTATAATGTAAGTATGTCCAATGGACCTAGGGGCAATGAACTAATTGCTCTAGGTATATCAACAACATTGACTCATCCTCGCACTATAAGCAGCCTTCAAGCTTTAGAGGGGGGATTATGGCTGATTTCATGGGGCTTGGGAAGACCCTTAGCATGATTTCACTCATAGCTTATGACAGAGTCCTAGGAAAGGATTCAAGACCTGTGAAGTCAACTGGCAAGATTCTAGGCAGAGGCACGCTCCTAGTTCTGCCCCCTTCTTGTGAGTCCCTCTTCATAATGCATGTGAAAGCCAATCGCTAACTAATACAGTGCTGCATAACTGGGAAGAGGAACTTTCAAAGTCAGTCTCGTCCCACTTGACAGCAGGAGACTCTACAGCAGTGGAGAAACGAATGCTAATCGTCGTAGGCACTTATCTAGAGAGCACTTTACTTGGCAGCGTCACCACGGACAACAGCGAATTCAGGAAACCAGTGATGTTGGCTTTCATGACATTGTCCTCACGACTTATACCACACTTGCAAAGGAGTGGCAAAATCAAGAGCGAAGTCCAGTCTTCTCACATGATTGGCACCGCGTGGTTCTAGACGAAGGTAGGAATATAGTGTGAATGACCGGAACATCCCATAAGATCTAACACACTTTAGCGCATGAAATCAAAGATCTATCGACATCCAAAGCTCGCGCTGCATGTGCTCTCAGGGCCAGCTGCAGATGGGCCGTTACCAGGACACCAATTCAGAATCGACTTTCCGAGCTCTTCAGCCTGTTCTACTTCCTTCGTCTCAATCCGTACTGTGAAAAGAGGAGCTTTGACGAAGGCATCACGAATCCCTGGCTTCGCGGAGAAGAAAGAGGGCTACAAGCATTGGTGAAACTGTTGGGGTACACCATGCTACGACGGTCCAAAAACGCGATTATACTACCAGGGCGACAAGACCATCGGCGATTTCTCAAGCTCAGTGCCCAGGAACAACATGCTTATGATATTGCGAAGCAGAAAGCCATCAAATGTCTCGAAGATTCCCTCGTCTCGAGCCAGCCCCAGAAAGGTTACAAGAATGCGCTTCAGAAGATCAACGCTCTCAGAGTTATCTGTGAGTTAGGGTATTCACCCAAGCCAGGCTTACAAGCAACTCTCCCCACTTCCGTGGCATACGACAACCTGCTGTCGCCCGGAACACCGGATGGATCTTCAACGCCAAGTTCGATAATAGACGATATCGAGGATGACGATTGCGGGTTGGAGACGGATAGAAGCCCCTGCGGCGACATATCCTCCCGTCTTCAAGAATGCTTCCCATCATGCACAACATCGAGGACTGGTCTCAGTCCATGCCTCAGGGACCCGTCAACCGAATTTTCAGTGTCCTCTGGTCAGTGGCCAACGAAGATTCAAGCTCTGATTGAGGACCTCCAGAGCTGCGCTGTTGGGTCAACGAGGTACGTATGTTCCCGTAATGGAGCTGTTGTGATTGACTTGGAATTTTAGCGTTGTTTTTTCGTACCGTAAATCGATCCTTGATGTCGCGAACATGGCTCTCAGGAGCGTCGGCATTGGCTGTGTCCAGATTGATGGCAAGTTGAACTCGAAAAAGCGAAGCCAGGTCATCAATGCGTTCTCAAAGAACGAGGCGGTGCAGGTGCTTCTTTTATCCTTGGGCTGCGGAGCGGTTGGGTAAGCCTATTGCACCTCGTCAAATGGGCAGAATGAGCGAATGAAGCTAACTTTTGCGCCGATTGACTCTTACCGTGGCATCAAGGGCATATCTGCTGGAGCCACAGTGGAATCCATCCATCGAAGAGCAAGCACTTGCCAGGATTCACCGACTTGGACAGACTCAAGAGGTGACAACGATCCGTTTTGTGATAAGCGGCTCGATTGAGCAGGTAAGCCGTGCAAATTTCCAGTGCGATATGAGACTGATATGGTGCGAAAAGTATGTTCTGGATATACAAGATGGAAAGCGGGATCTTCTAAGCCTCCTCAGTTCCAAGCCCCCCAATGGCGGTCAAGTCACGGCCAAACTCCAGGTAGAACATCGCATTGTTATCGGACTTTCGTCGCTAACGAACGTCGCAGCAACTACGGCAGCTCTTGCATTGAAGTCTGCAACAACTACAACATCAACAACTACTGCTACTACACCACCCCTTTGATATCGAAGGCATCCTGGTTCTTGGGAATGCCATTGGATCCGACGAGAGGGTGAACTGTCAGCGAGGTCAAAAACATGCAAGTACGATGTCTGGTTATGTCCATATACGAGGCAAAAGTAGCATAGACCAATCAATAGAGAAATTTTCAATTTATTGATTATTAACAAATTGGAAGCATCAATATCGTTAGTGTCGCAGAATAGGGGTCACTTGCTTAGTCATTAAGCCCCAGAGCTCCCCGGAAAAATGCTTCCGGAGCTTCAGGGCACGGAAACAATCTTCCAGGGATCTAAGTTCCAGGATATCCCGGAAGCATTTTGTTAAGAAGCTTAAAGCATCCCGGGAGCACCTTTCCGGGAATTCCATAAGTATATATAAAGTTTCTTAATTATTAATTTTTAAAGTTGAAAATCTTTATAATAATATATATTTTCCATGTTGTATATATACGTTTCCTGTAAATAATTTAACAATAACAATTATTAACCCGGTTTTTCAATTATATAAAGTAATTCTAATTTAATTATTTGGAATTTTATTTTGTTAGTTTGAATATTTTATCACTTTTTATAAATTTGGATAACTGTAATTTTAAAGATATCAATATTAGAAATCGCTTTAGTTACTCTAATTATTTTTTGTTATATTTTAATGCTTTTTTATGTAATGTTTAAAAGCTTATCGATTTTGGTATAACTTTAATACAAAGAGTTATATAAACGTTTGGAGTTTTTTTCTATTAAAGAATATATATAAAAGTTAACGTACGAACGAAACTGTAACGGCTGGGCTAGTTAATCAACTATTAAACCTAGTCGTATGGGTTTATGTTAACAGTGGTACTGTAGGAAACTAAGCAATAAAAGATAAACTAGTTACGTCTGGTAATAACAAATAACCAAGGGTAATTTGGGTAACTAAGTTGTATTATAAGCTGGTGCTATTTAAGATTATAGAAAATAATAAGTATATATATCCTTTTCTTAATTTAAAGCGCTTAAAACGCTTAAGTTCTTAAGCCTGTTAAGCCTTTTAAACGTTACCACATAACTTAAAGCGTTTAAAATACCAAAACCGTTAAGCCCTTTAAGCCGGTTACGTAACTTAAGGTTACCGTCGGATTTTTTTTTAAGATTCCGACCGTTTTTAAAGAAATTAAACCTTATGGGGTTATAATACGATTTTCTTCCTTTTAGGATCTTTGCCTTTAAAGATTAATTATTTGTTTGTTAATTTTAAATAAGTAACTTTCCTTTTTCATTTTCATTTTTTAAGGTTTTCTAAGTTAATTATTATGTTTAGTCGAATTAAAAGGTTCCGTTCCTATTAACGCATTAACGTTTTTATTTTGGCTAAGCGAGTAGCTCGAATTAATTTTACGATACCTTTTTGTTTTCGATGTAAAAAAAAAGTATGGATTATAAGGTTTTTCGTAATTCTGGGAAATGTACGCGTTATATTCGGTACGGAAGTTCTTGCGATATATTTGGATTTTCGGAAGCGGAATACAGAAAGCTGTTAAACGAAAAAAACCGTTTGGAACGCGAAAAAAAACAGGTTCGAAAAATATTACGTACCGCCGTTAACAAACTAAATCGTCTTTAAAAGTAACGACGGTTACTTCGTAATCGTAAGTTAAAGATATTCCGTCGTAATATTAAGGGTACCGAGGTAATAAAGGAATTTGTTCGTTTGGAAAAAAAAAAATTTATTTACCGAAATCGCTACCTTTACATAAGCCGCGGCCCCGATTAATTAGTTTGGTATCGGTATTACCGATTAGTTTAATTTTGATAACGTAAATTAAGGGCGCTTATAACGGGTTTCGGCGTTGTTAATAAAAGTTTTTTAAAAGGCGTTAGGCGTTTATGAGATTTTTGGCGGGTTTCTAGGTATTTTCGAAATTTGGGTAATTTTTCCATTTAACCAAGTATTTAATAAGTCCGTCCTTTTTGTATATATTTAAAACTTTTTCCGTTTCGTATACTGGTATATTTTTTTCTGCTTTATTTTCTTATTCTGTATTAACTTTAATAATGTCTGCTGTTAACTTAAATAAGAAAACATGAAAAATTGGATAAAGCTTAACTTTTAGGGGTAACTTTAATTCGTAATTATTTTCTGAAGTTTTCTTGATAATCTTATATGGGCTAATGTATTTGAAGTCGAGTTTTTGATTTGGGCGTTTGGTTTTGATGTTTTTGGTAATTAAGTAAATTATGTTTCTTTTTGAAAAAGTTAGTTTTTTTAATTTCTTCTGGTTGTAATATTTTTTTATTTGATTGCGTATAAATTCGAGTTTTGTTTTTATTTTTACGTGTAATTATTTGAGTTATTCCGACGTTAAAATGGCTTTAATATTAATTGAACCGTTATTGCGTATTTCTTTATAAACTTTTAGTATAAAACCGAAATTGGCGTTTGTTAAGGTTATTTTGATATTTTTATGGTAACTTATATTATAAGTTAATTAAGCTGTTGGAAGTTTTTTAACTTAATTATTCTGTTTATAGTTAATGTAATATTATAAGTAAGTTTTAAAAGTCTGATTTAATCGTTTTGTTTATCCGTTTGTTTAAAGTTTAAACGCGTTAAATAATTTATGGTTTAAGCCGATTTGTGTTATAAGGCCTTATTAAAACTTAAAAATAAACATAATGCTTTTATTTAAAATAATTTCCGTTAATAATTTATATATATTAAAGATATGTCGGGAAAAGATGTATATTATTTGTTTTGCGTTTGTATCTTCGTAATAAGGTAAAAAATAAGAAAATTTCGTAAATCGATCGACGACTACGAAAATGCTATCGTAATATATTTCTATCGCTAGATTTTCAGATATAGGAAATTTAATAATAAAATCCATAATAATCGAATCTTATAGTCTCTATAAAACTGGGAGTGGTTGTAATTTTCCGTATAATTTATGCCGTAAAGTTTTAGTTTTAACGTAAACGTCGCATTTTCGTTTAACTTTTTATATTACTGTTTTTATTTTAGGAAAGTAATAGATACGTTATAGTCGTTTTAGGGTTTTGTAAATCTCTGGATATTTATGAAATGGATGTTAATGTATATTTTATATTAGGTTTTGCTAATATTTTTTTAATATTAAATTTTTTTATTTTTTTTAATTATCGGATAGGTTATTATTATATTGTTATATTTTTTAATGTAAGTTAAGGGGTACCGCTTTAATTATTATAATTTGTCGTGATTTTAAATGTTTTTTAGGGTAATATTAAAGATTTTATAGTTAATCTTAACTAACTTTTTTTTTAAGTCTGGTCGTTTGCTAAAAACATTTGCTTTATTATTTTTAAAGCCCTTTTGGTAAATAATAACGAAGTCGTATTTTGCTAGCTTTTCGGCGTAACGTAATTATCGTTTTGTAAGTTTTCGTATAATGGTAAAACGGGTAAGGTTTTTGTAATCGGTATAAACCTTAGTTTGGTAAAGGTTTCCTTTAAGCATATGCTTAAATTTTCGAAAGGCCTTAATAATAACTATAAATTCTTTATCGGGAATAACGTAATTTAATTTTGTTTTTTTTTAACTTGTAAAAATAAAAAATAAACGGGTAAAGTATTCCTTGATTATCTTGATATCCGATTATTGCGTTTAACGTATAATCCGAAAAATCGGTTTCTAGTTCGATTAAGCGTTTTAAGTTATACATAATCAGTATTGGTTTATTGATAATTGCGTCTTTAATTTATTAAAAAACTCTTTTTGATTCCGTTATCTATTAAAATTCGTTTTTTTTGGTAAAATTAAATAAAGGTGTTGTAATCTTGCTGAAATATTTAATAAACTTTTTGTAATAATTAGCGAATCTAATAAACGCTTGTACCTCCGTAATGGTAATAGGTATAAGTTATTCGGTAATTGCTGTAATTTTTTGGAGTTCATTTTAATATATCTTAAAGTAATGATATATCCCAGATATTCCACTTCCTGTATGTAGAATTGATTTTTTTTACGTTAATTAACAAATTAATATTTTGTAAAGCTTAAAAAACTTGATAAACGTATTTTGCATGTGCTTTTTTTAATTCTGAAAAAATTAAAATGTTATTTAAATAGTACATAACGAAAATATCCAGGTATTTTCGAAGTACGTAGTTAATTATTCGTTAAAAAGTTGCTAATGCGTTCGTAAGTTTTATTAATGTAACCAAATATTTATATAATTTGTATTTCGTTTTGAAAGCCTTTTTTTATTCGTATCCTAACTTAATTCAAATTAAGTTATACCCGTCCTTAAAGTTTAAAGCAGTAATTATTTAGCTTCTTATAAGCAATCCTTTATTTCAATAATTAATAATAAAGGTATCTTATTTTTAACAGTAATGCTGTTAAAATGTCGATAATCTATTACTAATTGTAACTTACCATTTTTTTGGTACGAAAAACATAAAATATCCGGTTAAAGATGTAAATAGTTAAACCCATTTCTTTGGAAATTTATCTTCCAGGTATTTACGTAAAGTATAAAACTTTGCTTCGTTTAAATTATAAATGGGATAAAACTTAAGCAAAATGCTTTCCTTAAGGATTATCTTATAATCCTATTTGCTGTATTTTGATAACTTCGTCTTAAGCTCCTTTTAAAACAATTGCTTATACTTGCGATATTATGGTAATATATTAATTATGTTTTTTTTGGCTTTTTGGGCTAATGTTCTAAAATTTCGTTTATGTCGCAAAGCTGTATCCGGATAATGGCGATAATACGTCGAATACGTCTATTATGCCCTTTCTTTTTCTTGCGTCTTGTTTTTTTGAGTGGTAAGGTTTCTGTCGTATCCTTATACCTGCATTTGTCGTTTTTCTAGTCGTCGATCGAGTATGGAAATCTTATTCGTTTTTTTTGTTTATCGATAAGATGTGAAGTAAATTTCACCTAGTTAATATTCCAATCAATTAAAAAGTTATATTAATATAACCATAACCTTTTTAAAATTATATCGTAGTTTTTTAACGGAACGATGTCGAAATTAATTATTTGGATTCGTCTTTAAATAAAAATCTTAAGGTAATTAATCTTGCGTGCGATTTTTCCGTTATCGTAGGTAAATGTCTAACCTTTTGCGTTTTCGGCGATATAAAGGTCCTTTTTATCCTTCCATGGTAATCTAAGCTAATTAACTAACTTCAAAGTAATATAATTGGCGTTTAAAGTTCCGTAATCCACTATTACGGTATATTAGTATATCCCAATTCGTATTTTCAAGGTAATAAGGTTATTATTAGTTCCTATCGTTATACTTAGAGCTATTCTGGGAAGTTTTTGTTATTGCTCCCGGCTTACGTTATTTTAAGGCTTTTTTACAAATAACGTTCCTTTTTTAAAAACTTTGTAAGTTATTGGATTTGCTTCGTAAATTGCTCGTACATCTTTTGTACTTGCTTTATCTGGCCTTCCTAACGGCGTAATTAAGCTTCAAATTAAAAAATCTTCTTTTTTTATGAATACAACCGTTTTGCTAAGTTACAAACGTTATCCTCTAGTCTTTTAATAGCTTCCTATCCCGCCTAGGGGGTCGGTTAACTCTAACTGGAAAACTCTGCTAATTCTTCTCGTAATTCCTTTCGTTTTCGAAGGTCTGTTTTGAAGGTTAATTATAACTGAATTTCTATGATAACCTGCTGATAATATTTGTCAACAGTTCTTTAGATCAGTTCTTCCTAGGTTTAATAGTTGCATCATCCGAAATAGTACGTAAGGTCTTTTTAGGGATATCTTTCGTTTTATAGCCAGATTAAAACTAATGCTATGTTTTCGATTTTTTCCTGTATAGTAGAAGCTTGCAATTCTCGATATTATTGCTGGTTTATTTGGTTATACCCAGTTTGGGTATAAAAATCGAAGCCTTTCTTCTATATACAGGTAATTTAATCGTAAATCCGTTGTTTTTTTTCTACGTAAACAAGGCATCGAGATTAATTATAATTAATAAAATAGAAACTCGTATATCGCGTTTCCTGAACTTGTCTTTTTACCGTTACTTAGAAAAAAACTTCTGGAAGTTCCTGCCATCCCTAATAATCTTGCAACTACTAAGTAAAAGCTAAGGAATTCCGCTTAATTGCTATTTAGGAAAAGGCTTTAATTTCTCTAAGCCCTTATCGTATTTCCGTAATAAGCTAATAGTTGTTTTAAATTTAAATTATGTTAACTTATTTACTGTCATTCCGACCTTTCGGTAATCCCTTGGGTACCGGGGTTTAATATACTCTTTTATCGGTTTTTAGTAATAACTTGCATTATCTAGCAACATATCCCATTTTGTTATAATTATAACACTATACCTAGCTTACATTTCGTCGTTAAGTAATACCAAGTTCTATAAATCTTAAAACTGTTCCATAAAAAATAAGAAATATCTCGCGCCTTTTTCCTTAATTTACTTTAAAATATCCAACTCGTAAAATAAAATGTTCTTTTCTTTCTTGTCATCTTTCGAACTACCAATTATCGATTTTTACTGCTTTCGTAATGTACTTATCGAATATCGTAAGTCGTAAAAATTTAATAATTTTATCTTTAACGTTTTTTTAACCTTTTATAAAACACGTCAATCAAAATATCGTCTTTTTTATCCGTCTATCCTGCTTTTATTATAAGGTTCCTAAAATTTACAACATATTTAAAAACTAATCCTTTTTAACGTAATTGGAAAATCTACTAAGTTATAATTTGCTCCTTATCCGGATTCTCGAAATTACTTTTAAGCTTATCTTCGAAATTAACGTAATTAAAAAAGATTTCCTTAATAATTTTTTCTTAATCGGATTTTCCTTTTTCCAGAAAGTCTCTTATAATAAGTTTAAATCAATCAAAAACATCTTCCTTTAAATAAGCCGCAACAGCAAAAATTTAATCCGCTAAGTTAATAAGCCTTTCGAAATAAAAATAAACCCAAACCTAGGTTAAAAGACTTTAAACGTTCCTTTTCCCGTTATACGGCTAAAGTTTTTTAGGCTTTATTTTACGGATATTAACCGGAACTAACTAAGTTATTACCACCTAATTAGTAAGTTATTAAACGGTAACTTCGAATTCCTAAACTTTATCTTAAAGCTACTAAGCTGTAAATTCAAAAATAACTATTACTCGTACATTAGTCGACATACTAACGGTTCGAATATTACTTAAAATCTAAATATGCTACTAAACAAAAGCTTATAACATATAACGGCTAAACTAATTAAACAATTATTAAACCTAATCGTATGGGTTTATATTAACAGTAATACTGTAAGAAACTAAATAATAAAAAATAAACTAATTACGTCTAATAATAACAGATAACTAAAGGTAATTTAGGTAACCAAGTTATATTACAAACTGGTATTATCTAAAACTATGGAAAATAATAGGTATATATATTCTTTTTTTGGCTTAAAGCATTTAAAACGTTTAAACCCTTAAGCCCGTTAAGCCCTTTAAGCCGGTTACGTGACCTGGAATCACCGTCAGATCTTCTTCTTCTAAAACTCCGACCGTTTTTGAAGAAGCCAAGCCTTATAAAGTCATAACAGAAACCGTAATTTGTTAAAGTTTTATTAGTTTAGAAGACTTTTAATAATAATTTCGTTTAACGTTGTTTTTTATCGCAAACGCTTAAGGAATAGCAAGCCGAAATTTTAAAGATTAATACGGAATTAATTTTAAGCAGTTAGTAATATATAATCGAAAAGAATTACGAAACCCCGTAATATTAAAGCTAATTACGTTAATATTTAAATATAAATTCAAGTAAATCATATAAGGCTAAGTTTTTAAAAACGTTTAAGTTAGCTTAATAACTTTTAAAAAATACGATTTAGAACTTATTTAAAAAATATAATTAGTTCGTTCTTTTTCAATTAACTATTATTATAACAGTATGTAAAAAGTATTACAAAGCCTTATATTAAGTTAAGGTGACCTATCTAAAGCTTAATTAATAATATTAAACTTAGTTCGTTGTATATATTTAAGCAAAAACGTATAGTTTTTAAAATGTTAAAAGGACGTTTGTAATAAAGGATTTTCTCAACGCGGTAATAAAAAATTTCGTTCTTAATAGGCCCAAAAAGAGTTATACAATTTTATTCGAAATAATTATTTTAGTAAGTTTACTATAAACTTAAAAAAGTTAAGAACTTGGTTTAAAACTCTATATTACGAAAATAGCTTAAAAGTTAAAACTAAAACTTTTAAGATCTTTTTTATTATATTAGAAAGATTACTTTTCGATTTAGAATTAAGGCGAAGTAACAACTTTAATATTGTTTTGGTATAAAAATAAAGGTAATAAATACTTAATAACTTTAATTTGAAAAGAATTTATAAATAGAAACTTATATTTTATAGCAATTTATATTTTGCGATTGCCGGGATAATTGTTTACAAGTTCCGTTAATTATATCAAAACGATTTAAAAGGAATTCGTAAACCGTTTTAAATTAAGCTGATGGAAAATATTCTGTAATAAATAAAGAAGTTTCTAAAATAGAACGAAGCTCTATAGAAAATTATAAAAAGATTAAATAATAACTTAAACATTTAGTTCGATAATATAAAAACCGGTTTTTTGGATTTATATTTTTATATTTCTATTAATTTAACGTTAGAGATTTTTATAATTAGTTATTTCGGCAAATACCTTCTATTATAGTTTATAATACAGGCCAAGGGCTTTAAAAAAGGAACAAATTCCTATATAGCTATTGTAAAATCCAAAGCTAGAAAAATGAAAGAAAAGAGAAAAGGTTTCTCTAACAGACTAATAGAAATAAAAGATATGGGGTAGGGCTTGGCGTACGGACTATATCTCTCGCCAGCTGTTGCTAGGTGTAGGTTCAATGTAGGTCCAGCTAGACGACCTGTACGTACCATAACAGTTTATATTAATCGACAACTATAATACAAGATAATTAATAAATACTCGAAACCTACTTATTCCCTTTTTTTATCTTTAATATTATAAGGTAGATAGTGCGGCTTATCTTTCTTATTGATTAACGGTAGAAGGAAAAAAGTAATTAAGAGATTATTATATAAAGTTTCGAAGAAGCCTAAACATAATCTTATTTTTAACCATATAGTAGTAGTAGAATAAAAGATTTTACGTTAATTTTATTTCAGAAGTTTTGTTATAAAAGTCTAACATCTAGTATTATAAGGTAGATTGCTTTTTTTCGATATAAAAAGATTAATAAAAGCGTTATTATTAGGAAGTTTACTTGGAAGCATAACTTAGCTTTTTTTCGAATATAAGCCTATATTTCTTTATTTGAATAGCTTTTTAATAATTCGAAAAAGCCTAGTAGGTATTTTAATATATTTTACGATTAGTGGACAAAAATGTAAAAGCGATTAAAGGATTACCTATTTCTCTATTTAAAAATAGAGGATTTTAGCATTTACAATTTAGATATTTAAAGCCTATAACTTTAAAATCGTTCTTTAAAAGCGTGAGAATATTAGTATAATTAATATAAAGCATTTAAAATGCTTAATTAATAAAAAATATTTATAATTTGAACAAAACGGACCTTTTAATAAAACTATTAATAATATACGATATAATAATCATAAACATTAAAAAACGTAAAAAATATAAATAAACTTAATAAAATAATCGGAAATAAGTTATAATTATATAAATTATTAATTTGTAAAATTAAGTTATATTATTATTTCTTATTTTATTAGCAAAAGCTTACTTTAAATTTTAATATTACGATAATTTATTATCCGCCGATTTAAAAGTTAAAATTAATTATGATAACTAAATAACGAACAAATTAAATTTAAAATAAATCCAATATTTCGATAAACATATTCGAACACGTACGAAAAAAACCAAACGTTTCCTTATTTTTAACGGTTACGAAAATTATTATTTAATAACATTCGAAAAATATTACGCGAATTACGATATTATTACGCTTTACATATTTTCTTATTTTTTTATCGGTTTTAACTTTTCGACGTATTTTACTTTTTCGTTTTAAAACGCGCGTATACGTTTTATATTAAAAATTTAATGTAACGTTATTATATTACATTACGAAAAAAGATTTTTTCGCCTGTTTCTACAATGCATTTAAAGTTATTATAACGTCCGATAATATTAAATCCGGTTTTGCAAAAACTAAACTTGTTTTATTTAATTTTAATACCGTTTTTTTCGATTTAAAAATTCCTCTAGCTGTATCTACGCCGACCGTTTTGCCGCTTACTTTTACCGGTTTCATTTTTTCCCCACCGTCGAAAACCCTTTAAAATATACAAGAAATAAAAAAATAAAAACGATACTTCCAAAAAAATTAAAATTTATTAAGGGAACTTACCGATAAAAATAATTAAATCGATTAATTTTTTTAATAAAAAATAATTTGATATTTTTATACGGAAACGTTTTTTTTAAAAAAACTGCTAAATTATACAAAACTAACCATTTTCTTAACAAACGCCGAAAAATTAAAAATAAACGTTTTTAAAAAAACATTTATTATACCAAAAAAAACAAGTTTTTTTAACCGAAAAAAAGGGTAGTAAAAAAATACAGCTAATAACGGCTAAAAATAATTGTCATAAAAGGATTAAAACGAAAAAACGGAAATATAACGTTTACGGCAAGCCCGGATATAATGCGCGTACTTATAAAAAAGCTGTAAATACGTTTAACGACGAAAAATCCGATTAAGTTAAATTAATTTTTTATATTATAGTTATATTATTTAGATTTGTTATTAGGAAATGCCAAAAACCATCCAATGAGCTTGTGTATCCGATAAGCTTATATAGCACGTTATATAATATATAATTACGTTAGAAGCAAAATTTAAAAAGTTTTTAACATAACTTATTTACTTATTAATTAAGTATCTATTAACAGATTCACGAATGCTTTTTTTAAATAAAACTTTAAATACTTTAAGTTATTTTTTAACTTATAAAACTTATAGTAAACGCTTTTGGAAAAACGTTAAAGCAAACAAAATACGTACTTTATTATTAAACTTTAAGTTTCTAAAACTAAACCTTTTTTAACAATTTTTTTAAAAAAAGAAAAATAACTACAACTATTGCTACTGCTAAAGCAGGAATAAATCGAAAATCTACCTAACAAAGTTAACACCTGCGCGCGTACCGCAACAGGGCTGCCGGCAGGCATAGCCGTAACGGCAGGCGTATCCGCTACCACCACTTCCACTTCCTCTACCTCTTCCTACTTCTTAAAAGTATACAGATAACGGCCCGAAAACGGTTAACGGTTTGCAATTACGATTAGGATTAGCACCTTTTCTAAATCGTAAAAAAAGAAATAAACAAAAAATGAATATATATGGTAAAAAGCGTTATATTCCAACGCTTTTATAAAACGTACTGTAACTGGCGCGTAACAACAGGGTTACGATTAATAGTTAATAAAACAAACTCCTAGGAAATAAGGAAAATACATATACCGGAACGCAAACATGCTTGGAGACATAACGCCAATAACAGCTACCCACGGCGACGTCGTAATACACCCCGTCCGAACGACCTGTAAACGCAAAACGCAGGCAGCCCAGATAAGGCACGGTACAGCGAACGCTACATACGGAACGTACACGCGGCGTACGCGAAGGCACGGCAGGCGCAGCGGCAGCAAACGCAGGCGGCGGCGTAACGGAAACGGCGGCAGCCGGCATAGCAGGAACTACGGGCGCGGCGGCGGGTATAGGCGCAGGAATAAAGCAACGATAATTACAACGTCGGCAGCGACGGCGGCAACAGCCTACGAACGCATAACTCGTACTGCGTAAACGTAAGCGGCTGCGGTATGCTAGGTATGGGAAAATAGCTACGATTGCTGTTAATATACCTATATTAAGATAGGTGTAGCAAAAGGAATTGTTGATGGGGGGGACCGGGGGGTTACTAGAGCAACGGCGGGGTAGGCACGTTAGGTTTACTATTTGTATATACGTAACTTAGATCTTTTGCCTTCCATCTTCAGAAACAACTTTAGAACGGAAGCAACCAAGATCAATCGGAACAACTACGGTTCCCGATTTGCGAACCCGTATCTTCACATATACTTTGTAACAGCTCAACGATATCCATGTGCCTTTTTTCTGCTGCCCAGAATAACGACGTTTGTCCGGACTCATCCTTGGCGTCTGGGTCGACCTTGCCCGTATTAAGTAATAGTTTAACTGCCGCCTCGTTGCAATACGGATCTGCTGCCGCCCAGGATAACGGCGTCCGTCCGGAATTATCCTTGGCGTCTGGGTTGACCTTGCCCGTATCGAGTAATTGCTTAATAATTGCTTCGCCTTTATTATGGGATGCTATAGCCCAGGACAGCGGCGTCCGCCCGGAATCGTCCTTGGCGTCTGGGTCGACCTTGCCCGTATCCAATAGCAGTTTAACGATTACCTTATTTTGAAACGGATTTGCTGCCGCCCAGGATAACGGCGTCCGTCCGGAATTATCCTTGGCGTCTGGGTCGACCTTGCCCGTATCAAGTAATAGCTTAATAGATGCTTCGCCTTTATTATGGTTTGCTACCGCCCAGGACAGCGGCGTCCGCCCGGAATCGTCCTTGGCGTCTGGATCGACCTTGCCCGTATCAAGTAATAGTTTGACGAAAGCCCTGTACCCGTTTTTTGCCGCCCAAAATAACGGCGTCACCCTGGAATCGACCTTGGCGTCCGGTTTAACCTTGCACGTAATAAGCAGCCGCTTGACGATACCCTCGTGCCCGTTCCCTGCTGCCCAGTATAACGACGTCCGTCCGGAATTCTCCTTGGCATCGATATCGACTAAATCGATATCGACTAAATCTACTCCGCCTAGAGCAAGGAATAATCGAGCGCCTTCAGCCTCACCCTGCTGTGCAAGCTTTACCCAGCTTGACTCTTTAGAAGGGCAGAAATCGAGGCCCAGTCTCGGGATTTGATTCGGGTTCTTCGAATAGCTCTGACAAAGCCTCCGAAATGAAGTGGGCGGGTTCGTGCTGCGTAGCTCAAGGTCGGCGAGGGCCTGGACTGCATCGGTGCTTCCAGTAGCAAGAGCTGCAAAGAATGGGTTTTCGTATCGCTCCTGAGACGATTCAAGAGGAGAAGACGTAGCGAAATGGGCTTTAATCAGGCCGGCGAGATTCCTCTCGGCAAGAATGTAAAGAAGGCTCGCCTCGGAACTGTGGCGGCGTGTTTCAAACTGCTCGAAGAGGTTGTCCACGTTGATCCAGCTTTGTAAGTTAAAGCTCCGCAAGAAGCCGCTTTGACTAATCCCATCAGATTCAGCCTTATCTGTGTGATACAAAACGTTACGGATAGCGTATTCGAGAAAGGGACAAGACTGCTGGGTCGAATCCCGAAGGGCGACCGCGTCGTCACTCGGCGCCTTTGGCAATGGTTCAGGGAGACGTAAAGTCACGACAATGTTGGAAGTGTACTTCAGACAACATTCTTTCAGTTGTTCATGACTCTGCCCGTGGAACCGATCTCCGAGATCTGGCCAGATCTCCCGAAGACCGTTGTCCTTGAGGAGGAAATCCCGCACCGACTCGTGGATAAACCGGACTACTGGAGTTTTTGACTTGGTTATTTCGGCTAACCCTTTGGAGGAATCCAGTATGAACCTCTGAATTATGGCAAACGTGGCAACCTCCCGGTTCCAGGGTCCCAAATATTCAGGGTCTATCCCAGCGAGGACAGCAAAGTATAGTTCTTCTGGCCTCAATGGTCTTTTTGCATAAAGGACCCATTGAATGCAGAGGATCAACTCGTGCCTGTCCCGTTCATCTCGAGTAAGTATATCCCGAAAGAGATCATGCAACCCGGCCGGAATCTCGCGAAGTCTTTTGCGTAAAGCGTAAATGCGTCCTCGGTCATACTCCTTGTTAAGGATATCAACAACCAGGACAACCCACATGAAGATACTCGATGCTTTGGCCTGGACTTCAGCTCTAATCTCTTCTGCGACTTTGCTGTGTCCGATCTTGAGCTCGCTGCCGACATAGTTGGCAATGTCTTGGTCGTGGCCCTCTTGGCCTTCCAAGACCAGCTCTAGTCCGCGAGCGACGGTAATGTAGGGGTAGTGTCGGCTGGAAAAGCAGACCTGGAAACAGATGTTAGATGCAACGGCCAGCTCGCCCACACGCTCGAAAGATGACAACATGTCTCGAATCTGGTCTTCGTCGCACTCATCTAGCGCATCGATGAAGCAGACCACTCGTGACTGCCCGAGAGACTGGACGGCTTGCTCAAAGAGATCCTTGAGAGACTCGACACTCCACTGCATCTGGCCACTTTGTGGCCATACAGTTAAGCAAAGCGAGTCGAACACGGCGTCGAGCTCAGGAATGCTTTCCAGGAGCTGCAGGAGGAGGGATCGATACATCCCGGCGGTGGTTTTTTCCAGCTCCTCGCCTCGCGCGTCGAAAAAGAATGAGAGGATTACGCAGTCCTTCTTGGACCTCCGAGCTTGAGCCAGAGCAAATTTCATCAGTGTCGACTTCCCGGTCCCCGGCTTTCCCTTAACCCAGAGGAACCCGTGATGGTCGGAAAACTTGCTAGGGCTAAGCCAGTCGAGATATTCGTCCTTGTTCCTCAGCCACTTACACGTCTTTGCGTGGGCGCTTTGGATGTTCATGTGGCGTGCGTCGATTTGGTCAAACCTTAACGAGCCCCGCAGCTGTCGCCGTTGCTCCGGGGTGAGCGAGGGCCGTGGATTAGGAACTTGATTCTCGGGCAGGTTGGCTATCATTCGTCGGAGGGCGGCAGCGACCTTCTTGTACTCGATATCTTCAGGTCCGGAGAAGCGGCATATATCCATATGGTTACGTCCGATATGCTCGGTAGTCTCGATGGCGGGGAGGTTAAGATACGATGAAGTGTCTTCCACAACCTGTGTACACGTCAGTCGGAAGCGGTACGGAAGTTGCACTGCTCGCGTACCTTGCGGCCATTCAGGGCTTTGGTGCCCAGCTGCTCCTGGAACGAGTGAATAATCCACCGCTGCTCGTACGCCAAGGGACCAAACTCGTCTCTCAACTCCCCCAGGCGCTCGGATGAAGGGAGAAGGGAATTCACAATCTGCTCGTTGACCTTGAACCCCATGGCCTTAATTACCAGTTCAGCGATGTGGTGGAGAATCCCTCGCGGATCCGCCCCGTCATGCGGAGTCCCGAAAAACATAATTCCCTTCGCAGATTCGAAAACACTTCGGAGGTGGCTTTGTCCTTGGCGGCATCTGCTGGATCGGCGCAGCAGCTCCTTGACGACAATCCCACCAAGGCTGTGGACGACAAATAGAAGAGGCCTTGCTGGTTCCGCTCGACGGCCAGCTTCCAGAGCGACCAGAAAATCCCACGCGATATCTCGAACGGTGTTGCGGCAAACCGGTGGGCCAGCCCAATGTCTGATATGGGTATCGTATCCGTAGGTCAGGACGCGGGTATTCGGGACGGTCGTCGGAAGGAGGTCACGGGGCCAGAATACGGCGGAATGGGCGCTATCCTTATCCCGATGGGCTGTTGAGAAAGGGTTGAGTCGTCGTGATTTGCACTGGGGCTCGGAGGTTTCGTCGTGGTCAGAATCGCCTCGTTTGTGCCTCCACGTACGCTCCGGGTGGCCGGTGAATCCATGGACAAAGACGATACTGGATTGTTAGCTATTAGAAGAGCAAATACGGTGCTCGGCTGCGACATACTCCAGTGTTGGATTGTCGTGAGGTACCGCAACGGTCAGCCCAGTAGCGGGAATAATCTCGGGGTGCCTGGCTTGTGCGCACATGGTGGTGATGGAAGGAAAGTCGGGCACTTCATCCAATGCATCGCTCGATAGGTTGGGTTGGAAAACGAGGCTCCGGAGCGGTGAGGCGGGTTGAGAACCTGGCGGCGGTCGTACTGTGTTGATATGCAGAGATAGAACAAGACCGATAGCGTAACACTCGCCGTTAGCGGGGAAGTGACGGCATGCACCTGGGCCTAGCAGTTCGAAGAAGAAGTGCGAGAGTTCAAGGACATAAGTAGGTAGGTTGTATTGGGATGAGTCCTGCTACATACGGTCCCGGGATGGGGATGGAAATAATTACAGTAAGGGGGGCCAAATCAACCCGCCCAGTTCAATTACTCCTATCTCAGATACGCGATAAGCCCCGCGTGCCCCTCCACGACAAGTGATAAGACAAAAATGTTGGCCGCAGTCACCACCAGGTGGCGAGTGAAGGTTCTGCTTTTTATAAAAACCCACGAAGATCACAATGGCGCCCCACGACAGCGACTCGTCGGGCGACGAGCAGGACGACTACACCGAGACCAACGTTCTCCTCGGCTACGCATCCAAGGAGCCCGAGGACATCAGCCACCTGGGCGGGCGTCCGGTACGTGATTTGCCAGCAGCAGGCCCAGCGCGCAACCCCGGTTCCCCCTTTTCCTCCCGGGCCCTCCTCCTCCACCACCACCACCTACCTAACCACCTAGGCACCCCCACCCATTACACTCAGCCGATTAACTGACAACGTCCGCCGTCCTCCAGGAATGGCTCGACCCAGATAGCCCGCCGTCGGCGGCCCTCGCGCGGTGCGGGGTGTGCGGGGACCTGGCGGCGCTCCTGCTGCAGCTCAACGCCGAGCTGCCGGCGCAGTTCCCCGGCCACGAGCGGCGGCTGTACGTCTTCGCGTGCCGGCGCGGGAGCTGCCGGCGGAAGGAGGGCAGCGTGCGCGCCGTGAGGGGCGTGCGCATAACGTCCGGAATCAGCAGCGGCGGCGGCACGGCGCCGGAGGGGAAGAAACCGGAGGAGCCCGGGGAGGAGGAACGGCCGAGACCACCGCCCGCGAACCTCGGCGAGACGCTGTTCGGCGCGAAGACCCTCGGCTCGTCCTCGTCGGGGCCCGCGAACCCGTTCTCGGCCGGCGGCGGTACCAGCGGCACCCCGTTCGCGAGCCCGAGCGCCCCGAATCCCTTCAGCAACCCGCAGGCGGCGGCCGAGGCGCCGACGCCGAACCCGGAACCCGCAGAACCCCCGCCTCCTCCAGAAGACGACGCGAAAGGGGAACAACAAGAACGGCAGCTGCAAGGCCTGCCCAGGACCTTCGCCGAGACGCTGTCCCTCGACAACCCCCAAGCACAAGCACAAGCCCAGGCCCGGGCCCCGGCGCCCGCCGAGCCCTGGCCCCCGGAGTCCGCGCAGCCGCGGCCGTACCCGGTGTCCTACCTCACGGACGCCGAGTACGAGACGCTGGACCCGACGCCGGCGCCGGCGTCGCAGTCGACGGTGCGGATGGAGGTCGACGGCGACAGCGGCGGGGGGAAGGGGGGCAGGGAGGACCGCGACGTGTTCGAGTCGAGCATGGACGCCGCGTTCCAGCGGTTCGCGGACCGCATGGCGCAGAACCCGGGCCAGGTCATCCGTTACGAGTTCGGGGGCCAGCCGCTGCTGTACTCCAGGACGGACGCCGTGGGGGTCCTGCTCGGCGGCGGCGGCGGTGACGGGCGCCCCGCTGCGAGGGTTGCGGGGCCCAAGGGCATGCCGCGGTGCGCGAACTGCGGGGCCGGCCGCGTGTTCGAGGTCCAGCTCTGTCCGAACACCATCACCGAGTTGGAGGCGGACGAGATGTCGCTCGAGGGTATGGACTGGGGCACCGTGATCATAGGGGTCTGCGAGCGGGATTGTCAGGCCCGCGGTGTGGGGGAGGGGAAGGCAGGGTATCTGGAGGAGTGGGCTGGCGTGCAGTGGGAGGAGCTTACGAGTCGGCGGTGATCTGGACGCTGGTGGGCGTACTGTACTGGCGTAGTCATGCTATATCTAAGCCCACTCATATCACACGTGTCACGACGGCATTGATGAAGGATAGAGAAAAAATGGGACATGTGTACCGCAGCATATCAGCCTTGCATCAATGTTTTCATGATCACGTGTCTATGGATCGTGAATCTGAGCTCACGAGACCCTCCAGGAAAACTATGGCTGTATCGTTCCTTAGTGATAACCCCTAACGCCATGGACTATTTTGTCTCGCCTCCCAATGCCCATCAAATAACGCATTCATCAGGCCTTTCCCTTTGCCTAGCTTCGCGTCGCGCCCGCCGTCATACCACACTCACCACACTCACCACGCCGCCATTACGCAGTCTGCTCCTCCCAGGCACGTCTTATTACCCGCGAGAACATGTCCACGTTGACGTCCTCGCGGACCTCGGCCTTCCGCGCCTCGTTCTCGGGGTTCCTAGGCACCTTGACGAGGCCGTCGTCGCCGACCTTCCAGCCGGCCGTCTCGGTGATGAACTTGGCGGCGGCCTGGCCCTCGAGGCCGAGCCAGGCCTCGAGCAGGGGCAGCTCGACCTCGCGGTAGGCGTGGCCGACGAGGGTGGCGATGCGGACGCGCACCGTCTCCTCGAAGCCGCTCACGTCGGCCGTGAGGTCGGCGTACAGGTCGTCGCTGTCGAGCGTGGCCCAGAAGCGGGCGTACTGGGCGCCCTGCAGCTGACCGTCGAGCTCGCGCAGCTTCGAGATGGCCTCGGGCAGCTCGGCGCGCGCGTTGGCCGGCGCCAGGATCGACGGCGGGATCAGGTGCATCGCCAGCGCGAACTGCGGCGACGGGAAGCACGTCAGGGTCTTGACGAGCACGTTGGTTATGACTTCGTCCTTGATGCGGTCGGGGTTCAGCTGGTACCTATTCGAGGGGTGGGAGGCAACATGGGTTAGCCGGGTATCCTCTGCACGGCATGTTTCCAGCAATGTACTAGGCCCCGAAGAAGCGCGCGAAGCAGAGCAATGGGAGAAGGCCGTGCGTGTCGGTCAGATAGAGCTAATAATCGGACATCAGAACGGTGAGGGTCGATTAGACCTCGTTCCGTTGGTCAGGTAATAGGAAACGTGTGGAATTCGATCATCATCCCAGACACAGACACCCCAACCGAGGATTTCAAAAGCTGAAGATTGTAAAAAGAATGAAAACGGTGCCAGAATCAAGACTCACAGCTTCAACAGCGTCCGGTTGGCATTGCAGTCGACGAACCTCTCCTCGCACTGCTGCCGCAGGTAGTCCTCGAGCGTGCCGACGGCCTCGGGGTTGTACCTCTCCAGGCCGTTTATTATGCCGGAGATGAAGTCGGGTCTCTCGCGGGGGTCTTCGCCGTCCATGGTGAAAGGATCGCGCGGAGGGGGGGTATCTTGTTGTTCGAGAGTCCGAAGAAATTAAAAGGTCGGAAGTTGAAGTGGTGGGGCTGCAAGCAGCCCCGAGTGAAGATTTCGCAATTGTGCCTTGTGTGGTGGGTGAGTGGGTGGGTTTCTGGTGTCGTGGGATGTGGTCTGTGCTCTGTCAAGCCTCCTGCCCCTTTCCAAGAGACAGTTACAACTTCCAAAGACGCAGAATGGACAAGAGACAGGGCATAATGTCTCCGATATGTTAGCCACTTGCAATATGCATCACCAGTACCCGTTTCAGCAGCTGATACCGAAGCTTCATCATTGTTTTCCTCTTATAGTGGATAGTTCCTTATAAGCCTCGACCAAATACGAGGGGTCAATGGCTCGAGAAATGCAACAAAAGGACGTGCCACGGGGCCAGAGAGAGGTTGACCTTGGAGCAACACGTAATAATTTTGTTTTATCGACATTTAATTTTTCTTTCTTTTCAAATAAAAATAGATTCCTCTCCGCTATCCTCTTACGTGCCCCTAAGTGATAATGAGCATTTTGCGGGGAGAACCGACCCCTTCACGACTTCCAACATCGAGTTAGTTTCATTATAACAGCAAAAAAGAAGACAACCCACTAGTAGTGGGGATACAATACCAAAAAGTGCATCAGCCGCGAATCGAACGCGGGGCCCATCGACTTATTTTCCTTGTCCTTGTTATCGGACGAGGGAGATGGCAACGATGGATTTTACCACTAAACCACTGATGCGATTACCTGATTGGATGTTAAGGTGCGGTGTTAGAGAATTTATATACTACGTATTTCGTAGTCATGGCCCCGTTTGGGCGTGCGTGTGTGGGCAAGCATGGTTGTGGATGCGTGGGGGGGCCAAGGGGGTGTGGTGGAAGGGTTTTGTTGAGTTGGGAGTTGGTGAGAAATGGGGCGTTTGGTGTTAGTTGTGTAGAGCTAGGCTACCTAATAACTCAGCCAATCGAACTGCCCCTTTGGTCTCCCATTTCTATATTATAGCCAATATGTGCATATTTTAACTAAAAGATGCTATCAATATCTCCAGTGAGGAAGTCATGTGTAGGTACCTATTTTTGAGAGGTAAGGGACTATGATCAACAGCACGCGAATCAGATGTAGGAAGACGACTCGTCTATAACCGGTGTAACTTTTTAAGAGAGTGCTGGGGTGAGCGGAAATGTAAAACTCCCCTCTACTACTTGCCGATGGACACCTTGATGGATACCCGATATCTATAAATTCGAGCATGCACGCGTAGCAATCACCTCCTACTCAAATCAGACAAATGTGCTTGCTCTACTACCTTCACGTCTCCGGCCGAGCGCTGAACAAGATCGTCACATCATAACCGGGAGGCAAACCCGTAGCAATCGTTCCTTCATTACTATGTATATTTCTAGTCGTTAACCAATCACTAGATCCCCTAACCACACGGGGCGCCGTCAACCGCCGCCCCCCGCGAACACTTTCGTCTAGTCTACTCTAGTCGTTCGTTCTACTATTCCAGCCAACCAATGGTCTAGCTCCTAACCAACAGGCTCGAGCCGGTCATGTCGTCGGGTTTGGGGAGGCCCATGGCGTCGAGAATGGTGGGCGCGACGTCGCCGAGGACGCCCTCGTCGCCCTTCTTGAGCGACCAGCCCTCGGGCGCGTTGTCCATGATGAAGGGGACCTTGTTGGTGGTGTGGGAGGTCTTGGGCTTGCCGTCGGGGAACTTCATCTCCTCGGCGTTGCCGTGGTCCGCCGTGATGAAGAGGATGTAGCCCTCCTTCTTGCAGGCGTCGCGGATGACGCCGATGGCCTTGTCCGTCGCCTCGACGCCCACCACCGCCGCCTCGTACACGCCCGTGTGGCCCACCATGTCGGGCGGCGCGAAGTTGTTCATCACGAACGGGAACTCCTGCTCCGCGAGCCGCTTGGCCACCTGCTTGGCGACGCCGGCGGCGCTCATCTCCGGCGCCTTGTCGTAGGTCGGCACGGTCTTGTTGGAGGGGACCAGGTCCTGCGACTCGTCTCGCGTTTCCAGCGGGAACACCTTCTCAACACCGCCGTTGAAGAAGAAGGTGACGTGGGCGTACTTCTCCGTCTCGGCGATATGGACCTGCTTGACACCCTGCTTGCCGAGCCACTCGGCTAGGACGTTGTCCATGCGCTGGGGCTCGAAGGCGACCTCGAAGGGATAGTCGACCTTGTACTGGGTCATGGTGACCAGATGAATCTTGGGATACGGGAAGTCGGGCCTGGGGGAGCGATCGACATCTCCGAGAAGCTGGGTGATCTGCCGCACTCGGTCGGATCTGTAGTTGAAGAAGAAGACCTCGTCGCCGTCCTGGATGCGAGTCTCCTTGCCACCGACGATGATGGGCTTCAGGAACTCGTCGTTCTCGCCCTTCTCGTATCGTTCCCTGACCGTCTTGACGGGGTCGGAGCTCTCTTCTCCCTCGCCGAGGACCATCCCCCTCATGGCGAGCTCAACCCGCTCCCATCGCTTGTCTCGGTCCATAGCGTAGTATCGCCCAACCGCCGTAGCAATCTCGCCGATGCCGATTTCCTTGGTCTTCTCAACGAGCTCTTCCATGTAGCCCGCGCCTGACTTGGGGTCCGTATCACGTCCGTCGCCGAAGAAGTGGATGAAGACCCTGGGGACGCCGGCGGCCTTCGCGGCCTTCAGGAGGGCGTAGAGGTGTTCCTGCTTCGAGTGCTAGACGAGCCCCGTTAGTAAGGAAAGCCAAGTAATAGGGTAGAGGCAACATACAACACCGCCGTGGGAGACCAAACCGCAGAGGTGCAATCTTCCATTGCCGTTCTTGGCAGCCCCTAATACCCTCTTGATGACCTCATTGTTGGCAAAGTCGCCCTTCTTGATGCTCTGGTCGATCCGGACGACGTCCTGCCACACAACTCGGCCCGCGCCGATGTTCAAGTGGCCGACTTCCGAGTTGCCCATGAGGCCTTCGGGGAGACCGACGGCGAGCGACGAAGCCTCGAGCTCGGTAAAGCCGGTAGAGCTCCTGGACAGCTCGTCCATGACGGGGGTGTTTGCGTTCGTGATGGCATCGCCATCCTTGGGCGAATCGGCCGAGGGAATTCCCCAGCCATCGATGACGATCAAACACGCCTTGTGCTCTGGCGTAGGCATTTTCTTACTAACAATACTATCTCTCGCTAATTGGTGTTTTCTCGTTTTACTCGGGGGAGATTGAAGTTGTTGGGGAAGAAGTTGAGGTGGTGGGGTTAAGTAACTGAGATGAAACGGAGCGCAAACCTAGAGCGACCGGCTGGAATAAGCAGCACCACCGACGAAATGTGATTATGTTATTATATTATGCGACCATAGACAATCCGCCACTACGCAATGTTGTATGCGATTGTGTGGATTAAAAGGGGCATTTACAGAGTAATTGTCGCGACTAGACTTTCCACATCGAGACCGACGCCCACCATAATTTTCTTACCCCTCTATTGACTTTCAAGATGGGAACCCCACGGTTGCCCCTCAGCAATGTTGAAATGCCTATGCTTAGAATGACAGCCTCACCTGAAATGACGCAAAAGTAATTTCATGTAGCTAATAGTCCGCTATGGACATTGCTCTACTATTATTTGGATGAACATGCCCGTATTTTCAATATCACATATCGTCAATTGCTATGCTACACGGGTTCTAAGCACTTGATACAGGTTCTGAAACCGGCTTCCCATCTGGTTGAAGAATCTAACGTTAGTTGCCCGCTTTCACACTGTGCATTCCCGCCCCTATTTCGGCCACAAACACGGTGTCGGCTCTGGGGTGTTTCGCAAATTCCGGCGGCTTCCTATTTTGACGTCAGAGCACCAATCACTGGAACGCATCAAAGTTTCTTATCGGTATCAGGTTACATGCCAAGACCCCGATAGTCCTCCCGAAGTCGTAACCCATACCATCTACAACCATTGGACCGGTAACCAAATGCATCCACTATTCGCAAGGCTGACGTTATCCCGTCAATCTTCAAACCATCCCCTAAACTCAATCTCAATTGGCGGTAATTTCTACCGCGGTGCCCCTTGCACGTTGCCTTGGTAGTCTAGACTCTATTCGGGCCTCGACATCTATTCATTCACTCACAGACACACCCCCCACGACCCTTGGCGACTCCAAATATTACAACAGCCATCAAAAATGACATCAACCAACACCACCACCCTCGCAATGCCCCCGGGGCTCAACCCGAACACGCTGGACACCATAACCGAACTAGCGCAGCTCCTGGCGCGGCTGCGCACGCCGCCGTCCCTGTCGACGACCTCGACGAACCTGCCGGGCGGCACGCCGGCGGCGGCCCAGACGACGCCCGCGTCGTCCTCGGCCGCCGCCCAGCACCAGCACCAACACCACCACCATCATCCGCCGCAATCACAACCGCAGTCGCAGCCGGGCCAGGGACAGGACGGCGAGCTCTCGCTCAAGGAGGTGCCCGCGGCCGCCGACGCGCTCAAGCACCGGTTCCAGCGGGCGCGCGCGCAGATCCGCACGCTGCCGGACATGGGCCGCGCCGTCGCCGAGCAGGAGGCCGAGATGGCCGCGCTCGAGGCTCGGCTCGCGAGGCAGCGCGAGGTCCTGGCGCGCCTGCGCGACGTCGGCGTGCGGTTCGCCGCCGCGCAGGGGGAGAGGGACGGCGACGGGGAGGCGGGAGGCGGGGATCGGATGGTCCTGGAGTAGTGGTTCCGTTGTGCTTAATTTTTGGGGGGTAGTAGGGGAGGGAAGGAAGCAAAAGAGGGGAAGACCGGAGAGGTTGTTGTTTGGTGGGTGGGTTTCCCTCAATTCTCGCATCAGCGTATGGCGGTCTGGGTATTGACAGGCATGTATGGAGTCTGGCGTTTGTGGTATCTCGCAGCAGAATATGATAATGTGCTCCCTTCGCTTGGGATATAAGGCCGCATTGGACTACTAATTTGGGGACGCCGGGAGCAGAATGAATGCGCCTCCATTACACACTATATACTATGCCGCTATATCCCATTTTGAGAAGGAATAAGATAGGTGCAGCTCGCTACAGACAAACACTTTTCCAGCCTGACTAATTGAACAGAAAGTGAACCCCAAACTCCGACTCTCCAACTCCTTTATAGTAATCCCGACTCGGCAATTAAGACCTGAGAATTCCAAGCTTCCGCAGTATATCGTCCGCATTCGGGTTCGAGTCCCCGCCGACGACGTTCCTCAACTGGGGCTCCGAGATGCGCTCCCCCTCGGGCAGCACGCTCCAGTTGGGAGACGGCTCGCTCTTGAGCCACTTGAAGTCGTCGACCTGGTCCCACTGGTTGGGGGCCCCGCTCAGCTCCTCAGGCAACTGCCAATGATCGCGTTAGCTCTTATTCATCGCACGTCCACTCTCCCTCTGCGCGATTTGGGAGAACCAGGAACGCGGGAGAAGAAAAAGGTGAAAATGAAAATGGGGGGAAAAGAAAAAGAAAAAAGAGGTGGGGGGGAGACAAAAAAACGTACGTAGGCCGCGGGAATCGGCGCGAACCGCACGCCGGAGCAGTCCTCGATGATGGGGTGGCTGGCGCAGTGCAGGTAGACGTCGACGTCGCGGCAGTCGTGCATGCGGACCTGGCGCGCGGCCACGATGACGATGGAGCCCTCGACGCCCGTGACGTGCGCGGGGCCGTCGACGCGGCCCGCGACAACGAGGCTGCGCCGCACGTTGCGCAGCGCGAGACCCGCGAACGGCCGCCCGCCCTCGACCGTCGGCGCCGACATGTCGACGACGCAGCGGTCGAGGTCCATCACGCTCGCCGACGACTTGGTTGCGCTCGCCGGCAGCGCGATGTGCAGCGCCTCGTGGCCCTCGAGCGCTATGCTCTTCGCCTGCGAGAAGCTCGGCTTCCGGGTCCCGCCCGTCTTCGCCGCCGCCGGGTCCCGGAGTTCCGCGTTGTAGTCCTTCGAGGCGGGCTGGCTACTGGCGGCGTGCTTGTCGTTGTCGTCGGCTGCTGCGACCGAGGGGCTCGCTGAGCTCTGTTGTTGAGAGGGGGCCTGTGATCGAGGGTCCGCCGCGCCCGCCTGGGCCGTCGCGTTCTGCGCTCGGGGCTTGAATTGGAAGCGCGACTTCGGCTTGAACTTGCCCGTCGTCTCGTTCAGCTTCTCCGTGAGAGCCTTGATAGCCTGTCTGGGGTGTCAGGACAGGCGACGTTGAGGGTGGGTTATGGCCGATATGCTAGCTACAGTACCTGAGAGTAGGCTCGTTGGTCATATGCTGGGATGTAGTCCCCGGCGTCTATGACCTCCTTGTTTAGCCTCGAGATGCCCGCCAGTATCGTGTCGGTGCACATCTGTCTCTCCCCGTTGACCGGCGACAAGGCCGCTAGGTCGTCGATCTGATCTTGGATGGCTGTCTCTTCTGTGAGCACGTATTGCGTTCTCTGATTATATTCGAAGTCGCAACCTACTAGTGAGCTCTGCCTGGAAATGGCGGAAGAACCGCTCCTTGGGGTCCGTCATCTTGGGACTCGACGGGCCACCAGGGCTGGGCGTGAAAGGGATGAAAAGTTGGGCCTGAGGAATTTCCATGTTGAGGGTCTGCATCTTGAGAGGAAGGATATCTGAGATTCCTGAAAGAAGTAGAGAAAATAGTACCTGTTGTTTATTTCTAAGTGAACTATAGATCTATATGAAGTCCACAACTATGAAAAGTATTAGTTATGAACCACGAGGCGTTGGCTTGCATGGAGTTAAGTAGGGTTCCGTCCACCCAACAAAAACGGGGCTCTTTTCACCTTTTAATATGCGTTCCCCTCAGCGCAGCACCAAAAATGTCTCGTCGAGTTGGTTCGGCGAGCTATCATACGAGAGTGACGACGATCGCATACCAGTCGAGGAAGCAGTATGCGCGCAGGCGGGCACCTGAATATGCAGACTACGCAAGGCAAGTAAACCAAACCGAAGGGTCACGACCTGCAGGATGTCGTCGTCGGTCGTATTTTACTGGCGCACAGGTAAACAACCGCAGCAGCACCAGCGGGTCATAGCGGGTCACGGGCCCCATGCCATGGCACTAAGCTGGCAGGTCGTGGTGGACGGGTCTCCTTATCGGTTGGTTGGCACGGCTCGGTCCCTCAATTGATAACCACGTTCGGCGAAGGTCTGGTGGGGTGACACGATCGATCAGCCTTTCGGCTAAACCACATACGATGAGGGGGAGCCCCCGCATTCTGCACGTTCTGGGTCCCTGCAAGCCATGCAGGGTAGGACCCTTAATAATTCCCCGAAAACTGAAGCCTGTGACGTAGGGGCGGCTCCGGATTGCAATCCTCATTGAAGGATCGGTGTTATTCTTGTGGCATATGCTTCGGCCTTTGAGTGGAAACTTTACCCGATCGCTTATTATTCCGTTACACCGACTGTTCATGGCCGCATTACATGTAGGTAGGTGAAGCATCGTGACCTACCCTTGCTACGTCTGTGTTGTCTTGCCGCTGCGCTGTGAGAGTGCTTGCATTTGCGATGATGCCATTGGCATGCCGGTTAGTCTTTGCGCGACGATTCAGTCGGCCGAGGACAACGTCACGAGCGATTCGATCCGTCCCGGGCGGTGTTGTTGATTCCCACCAAAGTTGGCTTCTCCGCTGTCTACAAGATATGCGATCCGCTAGTTGCGGAGAAGGGCCACGCTATCGGGCGGTGCCCAAAATTGATGGCGCACGAGGCCCCAACTTATTCCCGCCACCATTCCGCTTACGACAATGTTAACAATTGAATTTTAATAAAAAAACATTCTGTTAGCAAGGTGTAGCTCTTTTTAACTATCAGACCAGCCTTTTCCGTATCGTGATGGTTAAAGAATTAGGCGAGGTACAACATAATACCCCTCAAAGGGTTAAAATTAGGGGTATCCTCGAATTTCTTAAGCACCACAACCTTACAGGCTGTAGAACAACGTAAAAAGTTACGCCAATTGCAATAGCTGTCAATTTCTGTTGTTTTTTTATGAATGGGGGTGGATTTTCGTGCGCCGTCAATTTTGGGCACCGCCTGGCTATCCATTCACGACCCCCTGGGTTTTTGCCTTGATCTTCACCCCAACCTACAAGTTTTGCGATGTTGATCTCTGGCACTAATTGCGGATTACTCCACCCCAAATATCTTCGGAGATCCGGCTTTCGGCTCTGAATATCCTTCCAATAAACCCTTCTTTTTATTGTCGGATGAACACATCGGCCCTCCACTCCACCAAGACACAAACCGGCTCCGCCTGTTGCTACAGCCATCCTCGTCCTGCTGCCCGCCCGGGGACTGATCGGCGGTGCTCCTACTTGTTCCACTAGGCATGTTCATCCCAACCCCCGATTTCGCAGAGCTTGTCGTATAAATCGCGGTCTAGGCGCTCTGCCGCGTCATACAGGGTCGTGTGCCTGAACTGGCGCATCATGCCCCGTGGCCTATCGTATTCAAACGCAACCGCGCCCTCGTCGTCCGTGCGAAGCAGCACCGTCACGGGCAAATACAGGCTGGCCTCGGCTCTGTGCTTCGCTACGGTGGTGGTCGTGAGCAGGTTCCCGATCTGGTACTGCAGTGCTTTTCGCCCATGCTCTCCGACGACGTTGAGCAACCTGCCGAAGTCTCGCGGCTCCTCCGTGAAGTTGTTGAGGCGTGGAAGCGCCTCTAGGGCTTCGAGGGCGGCCTCGTAGTTGTCCGATTCGAGGTGTGCGCGGTAAGCGTAGTCCATAGGCGGGATGGTTTCTTCGAGAGCCGCCCTCGTGTCTTCGAACGTTCGTCTGCACGGGATTAATGTGTGCTCGGGACACTTCAGACGCATGTGGTTCAATTTAGTAGCCAATACTGCGATAGCCGCAAATAAAAGGAGTAGGATAGTAGAATTGATCCAATTGAATATAAACTGCATGATGTAGGGCGGTCCATACGTGGGGACGGGCCTTGTCTGCCTTACGAACTCATGAAGCAGCTCAGAATAGATCTAGGCTCGTAACGCAGAAACCGTATCTGAGAGCATAACCTGTAGAGACGAAGCTACTCAGTTCAAGGATAGAGTCAGATCCTGATGCTAAAAATACCTTTGCAAGGGTCACTCACTTTCCTCTCCCTAGAGAAGGAACCCGCCATCCCTATGTTCAGCTAGCGTTACGTGCTATTACAGCCTCCATTCCCGACAGTCTTGGTCTCAAACAGGCGAGCCAAGGCAGTCCCATAAACTCACCCCTTACATTCCCCCGGCTGAATTACCCCATTGCAACCAGATCATAACCATACCAGTTATTGGAACAGTCTACGGATCGAATTCCTCTGTGTCTTAGAAAGAAATGGAGACTTTGAAGACCTGCGGGCTGGAGCATAGATCTAGGCAGGATAATGTCACTGCCCAAACAGATCAAATAATATGGTTATCTAAAGGAAAGCCATAATGATAGATTCTCCGGCTCAATACGATGTCAGAAGGTGCGCTGAGCTGGTTTTAAAAGCAGTTGGCGTGATGATTATTTGATAACGTTGTTTAACTCCAGTTGTTTCAGATCTTGGCAGAGCATAAAGCCCCTGTGTAATAGGAGATGAAATTTCAATTGGGCTCTTCTAACTAATGACAACGAGGAGCTGGAGGGCTGACGTTCCCCAAGCAACTAATAATAAGCCGATTATATAATCATACATCGCACTTAAACCCTTAAAAGCTCGGGCCGCAAAATCCCTAACTGATTGAATTAAAATGCCAAAAAACTACTTACGTAATCTGTCACACTCAATTAACAGCTTCCTTCATTCCCGACATCCAATTGCGCCACGGGGATTCCCACGACAGCTCCCAATCCCCTACACCGCGATGAGTCTCACCCCAGGACTGCGCTTCTCCCGCAGCGCCCAATATGTTCTGCTCTCCAATGTCGCAGTTCCGTATCCCGCGCGGCTTCCCTACGCAAACTTACGCCGGCGGCTAAACTCGAGCTCAAGGCCGCGGGCTCAACGGCCTCGCGGATCGCCAAGGACGGTGCTGCGGAGGGCTTCCACGGCGTCCGAGACAAAGCCGGCGCATGGTCCGCCGGCCGTCTCCGTTCCCTTCGACCCGAAGTCGCCCGGCTCGCTCTCCACGCCCCGCGATCCAATCCCGCCCGAGTCGACCCTGAACCCGCCCGCCACGACGCGGCCGCCCCCCCTGGACCTCCCGGCGCGCGGCCCGGACGTCTCGCAGTTCAGCTACCTCTTCCGCCTCGGGAAGGCGTACATGCAGTTCTACAAGGCCGGGGTGAAGGCCATCTTCACGAACCGGCGCCTCCTGCGCTCCGTCGCCCCGCCCTCGGGGACCGCGTCCGCAGGCGGCGCCCTGCCGACGCGCGCCGAGGTGCTGCTGCGCGCGCGCACGCGCCACGACGTATCGCGCCTGCCCGTCTTCGGCGTGCTGCTCCTCGTGTGCGGCGAGTTCACCCCGCTCGTCGTGATCGCGTTCCCGCGCCTGACGCCCATGACATGCCGCATCCCGAAGCAGGTCGAAGCCCTGCGGCGGTCCGCCGCGGCGAGGCGGGAGGCGAGCTTCCGGCGGCTGGCGCATCTGCGCGCGGCGCGGGGAGAGAAGGCGGCCGGGGCCGCGGACGGGAAGCTGGTCGCCGGTCACATCGCGCGCAGCCTTGGGCTGACGAGTGGTTGGTGGGATAAGGCCGGTCTCGACAGCCCGTTCGCGAGCTCGGTCGCGGACGGCGCCGTCGCGTTCCTCGCGCAAGATGATGCCTTGATACGCAGTGGTGGAGGCGTCGGCGGGATCGAGGACGCCGAGGTCATGCTCGCGTGTGAGGATAGGGGAATGGACGTCCGGGAGAAGGAGGTCGGGGAGTTACGGAAGCGTCTCGAGAAGTGGGTCCGGGAGACTGAAAGCTCCAGTGAGGAAGACTCGAAGGACAAGGTCAAGAGACTATTGCTGAATCATGAACTGTTGGTGTAAAAGCAAGTGGCAGCTCGGAAGTCTCGAGATGTGTATACCACCTTTTATGACTTGTACAAGTAGACACTGCGTGGGGGGAAAGGGGCATACAGGGGTCATGATGCATTGAGCGGCGTAACAGACGCCCGGTTGGCGTCTATGTGTCTCGCGCGTGTTCGATGTATATATTGATGCGTCATGCGCTCAACCCTTCTCACCACACGCAACATATTATGCCTATTCTTACGAATACAGATGCCAAATAGTGTACTCAGAGACAGGACGGCCGGTCAACGGCCCTCGTACCGGGGTAAGCACCCTGCCCACTTTGAACCTCTAAA
Organism: Monosporascus sp. 5C6A; assembly: GCA_004155035.1. Taxonomy (NCBI): domain Eukaryota; kingdom Fungi; phylum Ascomycota; class Sordariomycetes; order Xylariales; genus Monosporascus; species Monosporascus sp. 5C6A. The sequence continues at coordinate 242,891 of QJOB01000026.1, forward strand.
CGGGAGGTTGAATTTGGGTATCCCTCGACCTTCCTTATTGGCGGGTCAGGGAAACCAAGTTAACGCAGGCTATGCCCCTTCGCTACCCCCGTTGGCGGGTACTTCGCAGAAAGGAGCCATACAGTGTGCTGAGCGCTATTCAACCGGAGCTTGGGACAAGGCTTGTGGCTACCTAACCAGAGCATCGTCATTAGACCACCCAATCGAGCCTCCCAAATATCTACCCCGTCAGCTCGACCCGGGCATAACCGGGACCGCGAACATTTTAAGTCTGGCGCCTAACCGACGGGGGATTGTGGCCGAGGCCTCCTTGGGCGCCTTCTGTCTCCAATGCCGTCGAAAGGAGGCATAGGCATGTATGGACCTGCACTCTCATCATCTGAATCACGGGCGAGTCCAGTGGAGGCGGTCGAACGATCCGATGTATGTCCATCAGCGTCCTTTTCTGATCTTACTTCCTCCTCCGCTACGGGAGCTTCCGTGCTTCGCTCTGACTCTCCCCCATCTCTCTCTGGAGTCACTCTAGCCGAGCTGCCAGAGCCTGTCAACCCCTTTGGACGGGTCGAGTCCCCGTGTTCATACCCGCTTTCGACGTGTTCTGACTTTGCATTGATGTTTAGCCAATCGAGGATGTCTCAGGTCGCTCTGGTTGAAGTCGGCTTGCGGCCTGATTCGATCCTCATATCCCGTGCCTCGTCTCGATGGAGCACCGTCGGCCGATGACTTCGCTTGGGCACCAGATGCGCTTCTCCAGTGGTCATCGGGAGTTCTTGACCTACTTCTACTTCCACTCATGTCCACCCCGGTTTCGTAATCTCCGACGTCTTCCCCGACTGGCATTGGAAAATCCTGTGGTCCAGGTGAGAGGCGGTGGGACTACAGTCTTCTCCCTTCCCCAATGTCAGGACCGCGTTGCCGTCTATTATTCGCCCCGGCCCCATACCCATGGTCCGTCTCGTAGGAGTCTACTCACGTCGATAACGTCGAGGATCACCTGAGTCGAAAGGATCCCTGAACGGCCCCTGGTACATTCTGGCTGGCCGTGGAAATCTCTCTCAGGGCCGCTAGTCTTGTGTGTGTCCGACTTTCCTGGAACCTCACGTCACCAGGGCCTCTCGTAGTGGCTTCTCTTTGGGAGGATATCTGTCTCGCCGCATACTTTTCTATACCATAAGCGCCTCTTATCATCCTGCTGTATCTCTCCCCCTGAGCTACCTGAAGCGTGATGTAGTGGTGTCTTCCGTATTCTTCCAGCTCTTGATTCGCCTCTTGAAGCTCCAAGAGCTTGTTTTGAAGCTGAGTTTCCAGCTTGACACTATAGAGGGTGAGTAGCTGCCTTTGCGGGCTGGGATACGACGCATACATTATCTCCACTTTACCTGCTCCCGCTCCTCCCGCTCCTTCCCCTCCCCCCGCATTCTCCTTCTCTAGACAGAACAGAGTTGCGAGTAAGCTAACCGTAGACTTGGAGCTCTCGAGGCAACGGCGCAGAAACTCGACGTCGTTGCGACTATATGTCCACTGGAGGCGGACCCAGAGACTTTTCAGGGACGACAGCCCGCCGTCGTTCATCTGGGTGAACTTCTCCAAGAGTTCTTTGATGCCCTTCTTGAGGATTTCGCACTCATTCTTCACGTCCTTGAATAATTTCTTCTTCTTCTTTTTCGCTTCCTCGTCTTTACTCTTGGGTAATCTTTTTACGACCTCGCTGAAGTAGTCCAGGAGGTCAATGAACGTTGAGGTTTCGCGCGCGAAGCGCTTGACCTCCTCCGGCGCCGCGCGCGCCGTATTGATCGAAGAGTGTAGTTCCTTGGTTAACTTAACCAGGATGTCGGCAATGCCCATGATGGCTGACAAGCTCGCCACAAATTCCATGCTGGCGGATATTCAATATGAGAGAAGCACAGGCATACCGTGATTATCGAATCACCGGGATTGGCCACGGGGATAACTGCAGTAAATCCACACTTGAACTAACACGGGACACTGATACATTATATAGGAAGGTCTCTCAAGTTCGCAGCCTCCTGTTGGGAGCCCGGTGGAACCCCTACGAGAAGGTTGGCGGTGTAAGCATTCGGCGATTATGGCGATTCCTCCAGCGGTAGCCGTACCCGGCGTCGCAGTAGCATCCGAGATGTAAGCGTAGACATCCTGCAGATTTCGCATATGTATTGGTTCGTCACGCCTGACACACCCGAACTGTACATGGCATTCGACTCAGCCAGCCACCCAATGTCGCTTCGACATTAAGGGGCGCTGATGGTTGGCTGTTCCAAGCCGCTTAATTCGGTAAGCTTGAGAGCAAGCGCATTTGCGTAAATATCCGGCATCCATCATTGATGCGAGACATAATAATTATAAGTAACCCAATCTGGCATGTGCTTTCTATGAGATGATATTTTGAGAAACAGGTAAGAAGAGTCTATATGGACACTTCCTGCTTGGATACGAGTGCGAGTTCTGCGTTAAGGCCACTCACTCTGCGCCCAAAATCAAAAACTTCGACCCCCTACCTGTCCACCTAAGCCTGTCCTTGACGTATGATTTCAGATTGTACATAGCGCTGCGGTGACTAGTAGAGCGTTGACGCTGCTCTGGTTCGCTTCACCGATTCACCGCAATGCGTCCATTTACGCTACCTCAGCTGTCGAGTACGGGCGAAAATGACCAGATCTGTAGGTACATCTCGTGTAAAGCGAAAGAGGGTCTCAGAATCGCACTGCGGTCTGGACCATCAGGTACGCCTCATAAGATAGAACGCCGCAAAGGCGACGGGCAGGACGCCATCGCGATTCAAGTCGCATAAAGAAGTCGTAAACCACGCGGGGAAGGAACTGACATTGTATTACCTCCTAACTTCTGCCAGTGGCACGAGGATTCCGAACGGCCTTGCTTGCGTCACGGCTTGCCTGTGTGCTCCGGTAGGAATACACATCTATAGCTAAGTAAGCTCGAACCAACAACGGTTCGAGCGCCCACCTCTTGAGTCCAACAGCTCCATGGGGTAGAAATCCTCAGTACTGGTGGGCGCTTCTGCCGGATCACCAAGGGGGTCCAATGCGGAAAAGGCTTACCGGGTACTAGCTGTCAAAGCCGCACTGGAATCGAGTCAGAGAAGCAAATCCAGCATAGAACCACCCGCCATACGACTCGAACGGCGTACGAGCGTGCAGACGTCTTCGTGTGTACTTTACGGTATGCAGTTCAACTCCGTAGATCGGCCGGAGTACCTGCCTGGCCCTAGTGATAGCTCATCCTCATACCCCGGCACGACGGATTGGTATGCTTCTGTGCTGTGGAAGGTTACCGGTCGCCGCTTGGCATACCGGATGGTAACGGGCTTAAGTCCAGTATAAGTCGTCTGATCAGGCCAATGACGAGGTGCCCCTGCATTACTCAGTCCGTATTCTACCTCGAAGATGTATACGGGCAGTCTCGGGGCCGACGTTGAGTCCGCGTTGTCTTGTCGTTATTCTAGTTGCTGCTGCCGCCGGACTCAGGCTTAACAAGGACAATCTGGTTAGAGCGGGATGCGATACGTCTGGCGGGTGAGCAGTCGAGACAGAGAGGGGTAACGTTTATGAAGTCAAAACCAGATAGGCCCTTTGTTTCGTCAAGCATGTCGAAGTGCTTTTTACCCTCCTATACCATAACCTCTTTACTACCTACCCCGTCTCCCCCGGATCTTGGCGGGTGTCGGGTATATCCAGATCGGAAGTGCCGAGTAAAGGTCGATGCCCAGCTGTCCTCATCTCCTTGCCGGGTAATACGCAGTGGGCGGGTCTGGTATCATCTAGTCGCTCTCTCGTTGGCTCAAGGTCTGCATCGGAGCCTGTCAGGGTTGTCCGAACAAGGCTCACGGCTTTAAAGCCAGGGCCACTTGATTCAACCGATGCTCAGCGTCGCGAGCGAAACGGTGTTCACGTATAGACCTGCCCAAAGTTCCTTGTTGGACCGACGAAGTCTGACGGTTACCGCTATATATTAATGAAACTTAGGTAAGTTCGTGACAACGGGGAAGGGAAATAGGTGGCGAGCTGCTTGTAGGTCTACAGGTTCTTCACAGCAACGTTTCCGATAGTGAGGTACGGAGCATAGCGTAGAGTATCGCATATCTTGCGTACCGATTCCGGATTCGGTACATGCACTGGCGATGAAGAAGGGATACATGGCCTTCGGGTTGTCATACGGACGTACGACGAAGAATGAGACGAGTGCAGAGATAATATCAGTACGTAAGCATCTGGACCACGATCAGCATTGCGGGCTCACCATAATTAAGTCCAAGAAAGGGAAGGTACACAACGAGGATAGTGAACTTTATGAAAGTTTTCCACATCTTGAGATACGATCAAGGGGCAATGGTGCGAGGAAGATGTATGACAGGTGGATATCGCTGAGCCGTCAAAGGTTTTCGAGGGCGATCAAATCAAGCAAGCTATATGGTATTTACTTATTTAATCTACCTACATCCATATAGAAACGAAATGCATGAGGAAATCGCTCCTCGCTGCCGCCCAATAACGTATACTCAATTCTAGTCTAGTCTACAGTGTAGTGTATTGGGTGGTGCAAAAGCCGTGCTGACTCCGGCTTCCCCGTTCCGGTTATTTCTTCGCGGGCAGCTAAAATCCCCTGCTGTCATTATGTTAGTAATGGTCGATTCAAGGGGCGGTTGCTGTCATGGGCAAGGTGGGGGAGGGCTGGACGGCCTGTACCTTGATAATGGACCCACAGGACTAGCGGTAACTCGATTTTGACGCCGCAAACTTTTCCACAGAAGAGCCTTTCAAGACCCATTGCGGGCCACGGCTGTTTCTGAAAAACATGTACTTACTACTGCGTCTCCTGTTGGAGTGTACGAGTCACCCTCGATAGTAATCACCTTTTGTCCTCCTTGTATGTGAGCCGGCGGACCTCTGCCATCTCAGCCAATCGCTTAGACGGAGTTTCGAAGTCTTGGGTGATCCCTTGCGTATTAGTGCCTCCGACACTTTGGGTGCCAAGAGGTGTCCGTACTGGAGCTTCATACTACGTATATGGGGGGTCCTAGGCTAATGTACCGCCATTTTTTTGACATGCCATGTGTGAGCCTACACAGACCAGAACATTGCGGGGCTCCAAGGGATTCAAACATTATTCCGGCGTCTCCATAATTTACGTTATCGATAATCATACACGTAAAGAACTTTTTACTTCTTGGAAAAGGGGAATCCCGCGAGGTTATGTAGACCCCCACGTGGTAAGTCAGGATGCTTGCGGGGTTCTCACGTGACCACAAGTTAATAGATCCCAAGTACCATAACATCGCTCGCTCCCTTTAGCCTCTTCAATACGTGATCGGCAATCACCCCTTGTTGGTACCAGCGGCATCTGGATCGGGCTTCATATAATCAGTATTGACTGCGAGCGCTTTTAGGTGCTTAGAGTTTAGTCTATCAATGCTTCGTAGGAGACAGAGAGTAGTAGGTCCATGCTCGAAATACCATTGAAAATGTTAATAAGGGTTACGACCTCAATGGTTGTGTGATACGTAATCCACTGCTAATAATCGTCCTATTATTCGCAATCTCGCCGCGAATAATTGAATCTTGGCGGCGATCCATACCGGACCTGTTAAAAGCTATATTACGAGTGAATCCTTTTTTTTTTTGGCGGGCAACTTAAGGATATCTCACGAACTATTCTTTAAAACGAGACTTGCGCTGTTGACTTTAAGGTTTAGGATTAGGAATTAGAAGTTAAGAGCGTTGTCAGTCACGTTCTTGAAAAGGATTGCCCGCTCCTGTACTTCCTATGTACTCCTCCTTATATGCAGATATCGCCATAAAAGGTTCCACATTCCGTTCCATCACTGAAACGCGATTGAATGTATGAAAACTATTACGTGGATATTAGCAATTACCAATATACGATTTGTCGTACTGAATGTGTAGTTAGGGAAGCCGAAACGCCGTTCCTAGCTAGACTAAGTGACGCTATATTCGTATGCACATCGATCTTTGCAATCATACTAGATTTAGCCTCAAAGCAACTGAAGCATTCGCCAAGTCTCGGCTCACTGCGTGGACGGCAGAGTAAATCCGCATTTCGGCCCATCCAGTAGTTGCGTATTACCGTTCACTACCACAGCCCATATTATTCTTATGGCATCTTATAGAGGCGTGGTCGAATATATAGAGAACATATCACTCATCTCCCGAGAGTACCCCTCACTCTGCATCGCAACGGATACCGTTCACGTGATCCCCACGTCCTGTGCGGGACTTTTCTCGTCTATCTTGAATTCTTTACTCTTGAGGATGATCAGCGGAGTGGAAAAGATGGTATACTTGGGGTCCGAGAGGTGGAGTGACGAGAACGCCGTGCCGGGACTTACAAGCGGCGGAAGAGCGAGGAATGCTGGCCCTATGGTTGTTGTCCCGGTTACCCTGATAATAATCGTCTGGCATCTTGCGTACGTTCAGCCGAATCTTCAACTTTACTACTATATTAGCCGCAAAGGGAGAAGCAGGCTGACGAAGCGAGGGGTTTTGCGTTATTAGGGTGAGATTTTGGATACCAAAGCCCCCAGGCTCTCGACAGAGTCGACCAAATATGACACCGCAGCCCGGGGAAGCCAGGTTTGTAGATCAGCTCGAAGACACGCTGCTGAACGCCCTCCGTTCAGAACCTAGACCAAGGCGGATAAAGCTCAACCTAAAAGAAGTTGACCTCGTGGCACCCGAGATAGTATACGGCCAAACCGGCGCTCGTATAAGCGACAGTGACTCCGCTCAGACTACTCTGGGACCGCCGAGCTCTGTCGACGTCCCAAGAAGAAAGGTCAAATGGAATTCGGCTGTGCCTGCCGGATTCCCATCGATTTCGGCGACTGCTCTTGGGGTTGGGAGCATTGACGAACCTGGCCCACCGAGCTCAGCTGTTAATACCGCACCACCAAGGACACTCAAGCCACCCACTCACATCACTATTCTCGAACCGGCTCCTGCCCCTCAGTCCCCTTCATTCCCCCTGAAACCATATTATTCCGACTGCAGCATATGTCTGGAGGGCCATGGGGAGGACGACATTGTCCGCGAGACCTTGTGTCACCATGTCTTCCATAAACATTGCCTGGAGAGGTGGCTTATAAAACACCGGAGCCGCTGCCCGCTTTGTCGGAGAGAGCTCAAGCCGAAAAGAGCAATGTCTCCACAAGTTTTGTTCAAGCTTCAGTATTATAAAGACATAGACTGTTGTGGACGAGGGACAGGGGAATGGAAGCCATAGAAGAATAAGCATCCTTGTTTGACGCCTGCCATCTTGCTATCATTGCTAGCGTAGAGCCACCTTCTCCGGCTAACACTGGGCATCAATGGCACGGTCTTCCTGTCCGGCACTGATCATCAGGCTATTTCGACTTTACGTCCTATTCCGTATCACTCAAATGCAGCATATCGGGGAAGTCGAACTCCGTTGACATCTCCTCTGCCTGGACCAACATTCGGTCGGCCTCGCTAATCATCTCAACATAGGTAATTTCGGGTATATTAAGGCCAAAATTGGGCCACGCATTGCTTCGTGTATTAGGGGGATGGTGGCCGTCTTTAGGGAGACGGTCTTCGTGGTATTCGGGGTGGCTCGGCATGATCGGGGACTGGATCTGGGAGGTTCTCCCGCTGCTCGTGTGCTTGTCGCAGTTGCGAATAACTGATGTCTCCATCTCGACGAAGTCGAAATAGACAGTATGAGAGAGCTCCTTCGTGACCATCTGCACCAGTTAGCATTGCGTTATCTGCGGGATAGATGGATGGATGGGGCATGTATCGGCGGACCTTCAGGATCTCTAGACAGGGCGTCGAACAGTCGTCCACACACTTGAAAGCTGTAATAATCCGGATACCTACAGCGGCTCTCTGCCATGCTTTACTGGGCCGCGAAGTACCGTGATGTGCGGCAATGAGGAATATCAAGCACATGACGGACAGAAAGATGGTATAAATCGATGGCCAGAGCCCCGCTAGCAAGAGGCCTTCGTTCAACATTTCATGGGCTCGAACAATGGTAGATGAAGCCAGTTTGATACAAGCGAGAGCATGATAGGACTGCGTCACCGATATGGACCCTCCATCAGCCATGACTCGAAGATAATGCAGGAATGGCCGGCATAATATGATGTGTCCGAAATTGTAGGTCATCTCGAGGTCATCCTTGATGCTAGAAAAAAAATTAAACGTCGAGCTCGTTACTTCGGGAAAGTCTTCTACTCACAGTCTGTATTCTTTGCTATCCCCTAGGCTGATTAGCAATGAAGAGGCGTCCGTTTTCCACTTTCGAAACTCATTCTGGGCCTCTTCGAAGTGCTTGATATCGACAGAGTTAGAGTCTTCATGGCCTGAGGATACTGCGAAGCCATATATGCGCTTGGAAAACGGTATGACTAAAAGACAAACCAGCCTCAAAGCCGCTGCTGTTCGCAAGTCCCCCTCGGCCTCGGCTTCAGATGCCAAGCGCGCAATGTGGGGCAGAGGTAGAGCATCCCTGTGGAGGAAGGGAGGCAGGTCGAGAACGAGACTCGCGAACATATCGAGTCTCAATACCGTGGCGAAAAGTTGAGTCCTTACTTGGCGGTCCTCCGCCGAACTCGCAGAGGCATCCACTCCTGCAGAATGCAGACCGAGCCGAAGAGCGGACGAGCAGGCTGTTCCAATAAGAGAGTGTGCCGAAGTCATCCTGGAGGTCGATATGAGGAAGATAATAGCGCAGAGCACGGCTTGAAGAGTAGTAAGGTCGTTCATTTGCGTCGGCCTTAACATGGCTAGGCCGATATGGAAGTGTCTCGTCGCGCGCTGCAGAACATCTCGACACCCCTCTTCGCGATGCATCGAAGAGTCGAAGAGATGACCCAAGGCGAGTGTTAGGTGGAAGAGTGAGAGAGACTGATCCGAAATGGGCAGATCCTGAGGCCCGGCGAGCACATTGGCCACGTCTTTTACATGCCGCTCCGGCAGAAAGGAGAGCATCGGATGATTCCTCGCAAACACAGCATCTACCAATGCCATGACAATGTCAGGCGAGGGGAAGAACGCCTTCGGGATCGGGTTGGTGTTCTCCTGCGGCGGGAGAGGATGATTGAAGAGGTTAGAGACGACCAGAAACCTCTCTTCCGGCGAGACGGCGGCGTCCTGCTCGAAGACTTCGAGTGTCCTCAGAATAAAAGAGAGCTCGGAATAAGCACCGTAGAAGGATGTTGCCCCCGGACCGACAGTCATGAGCCGGTCGCGACCAGCCAACATATTGCTGAGCGTGGCTTGCTTTGAGGCCTGATTGGGCGAAGTGGCGGGCGATTGCGGTGATGTTGACTGGTCCTCGGGCAGAGTGAAGTCGAGGATACGTAAGCAATTATCTATATCGAGACCCGGAACCTCGGGCACGTTCTTCTGCACCTCCTGCAGCCACGAACGGGCCAGGCGGAGATGATGCTGAAGATTGCGTATCCTCGATGTCGGAGGAGGTACGGGTCTTCGGAAATGGTATGTGCAGTCTTGTTCGCACGGGTTACGTCGTCAGAGGTGAGTTCCAGTGTTATGGGTGCGACTATTAATACGACTGACTTACTGAGGCTGGCATTTCGACAGGGACCGCAGGGCTCAGTCGCATCGCACGCCCTCTTGCGTAAGCGGCATTCGTCGCAGGCATGGGGTGAGCGGCGGTGCGGTTTCTTCTTCCATAGCGGACGGCTCCTAGGCGGCCCGGAATGACCGCCAATTCCTTGGGGCGGTTCTCCGGCGCTCGGAGTCGCAGGCATCGCTCACGCAATGGCGACCGGGGTGAGTTCAGCAAGAAGCTGGCCAGAGCAGGCAGGTCGTAACCGGAGATAAATCGAGAGAGACCGGATCTTCCTCTACTACGGTAATATTTCAAAGAGTAATGCTACCCGGCATCGCTCCAATCGCGTAGTAAGCAAGAGCCCAAAGGGCAACCGTCTTAACTTCGAATTTCCTAAGCTTAAGAGTTAAGTCAAATGCGCCATGTCCGTTTTGATGAACATTTTTCGGATGAATTGTTGATCGTTACCCGCTGCGATAGGAAGTAAAAGCGCGATGTGGCTTTTCGATAGGCCTTACCAAGGCTCGACTAGTTACCTGGAGAACGGAAGTAATGGGACGATAATCGCAAATATTTGCGATACCTAAGCCACTGTTATTCGCAGTGGTTTGCGTATCATCCGTTTTTTAACTTCCACCTTATTGATATTTCGACGGTATTTCGAAGTATGGACTTACTATCTGTGGACCCGTGCATGTAAAAACAGCTTTAAGCTTGAAGCACTTAAGAGCACTACCATTTAGGCTCTATAAGTTGTGTCTCGTTAACATGTGATTCGCGCTAAGGGAGGAGTCCAGGGTCTAAAGACTCCAGTCCCTCACCAACATCCGTGACGTAGGTTTTTAAGATATCGTGCCGTTAGGTGTACATCAAGTAACCATACGAAAGTACATCCTACCTGATCTTGGATACTATACGGGTGCGGGTTGTACTCTTCCATATATCTTGAGATTTCAACGTTTATATCAGCGGAAAATTTGTAGTAGTTCCAGATTGAAAGGAGTCCTACCGTGAATGTTTAGCCCGAGATCTATGTGGCCCTTCAGAGCGGAACGGTATTATTGATATATTCGCCTTACACGCGCATTGCCTGCGAAGTAATATATAGAGTTTACATACCGAGACCCCACCAAGACCCTACGAAGACGGAAGCTCCTGGACATGCACATACATAGGCACATAAGCATGTACCGGCTTATCGCTCGAAATCCCAAAAGTAAATGTAGCGCTCAATTTCTATCATGTTGGGTGGCAAACTTTCCCACACTCGCGAATTTCTGTCTACCCGGGTCGCAGGGGTATTTTCAGATAGTTACCTTCACCCGCCCACTGTCTCTTAATACGGTTACGATGTAGCTCCCCATACAATTTGTATTGGAAATAACATCATACCACCATCATCAACAACAATAATTATCATAAGTTCCCTATTAAGACCCTACAAACGAGTATGGCGGGGTGCGGCAGCGGATTATATAATACTGGGTTATAACTAGAAGAAAATGACGGTCTGCGACGGTCACTGTTAGACGTTATCCAATACAATACCTTTCCAGCCATCCTGCTATAGTAATGCGCCAAAAGGTCCGTGCACCCATACTAAGGAAAATCCGTACGTTAGCGCACGGATTTGTTTCGAGCATTAGTTTGGGCCACCTCTCTGGAGATCACACCCCATCGAATCGCTGGGTTTTGAAATTATTATAATAAAATAACAAAGTTAGATATAAATATAAAGCTAAAAGTGTTATAAAACGGATATAATAAAGATTTAAACACTGATATTTATTATTAAAAACGGAATAGTTATATATCTAACTATATATAAATTATATTAAATAAATAAAAATATTACAAAATTTAAAAAACTTAAATATTATTAAATACAACAAAACTATACCGTATGAAAATGCTTTATTTTAAAAATATTACCTTGATAGTATTGTTAATTATAACTATTTAATATTATAAATTTTTTAGAATAATAATTATATTAAACAATATAAATAGAATAAAATATTATATTAAAATATTAAATATGTTATATATTATATAAAATACCTTTATAAGCTTTATTATTTATTTTGTTAACAACTAAAATTTAATATAAATATATAATTGTTCTTATTATTATTTTCTATATTTAAATTAAATCTATTATATTATATAAACTTATAATATAATATTATAAATTCAAATTTCTATATAGTGTTAGTATATTTTTATTTAAAACTTATATACATTATAATAATCCAGGAAAAATGTTACTTATACGTTTTTAATGCATATTTCGAAGCCGAGCGTTGATTTATTACTATTTTATTCATAGTTCCCCGCCAAAGAAAGGCGATCTCCAAAGGTGGGTTACCCACAGTAGTGTACAGGACTAAACGTGGGGTTTAGAAGACCCATAAAACAAAGGTGAAGCAGTCTCACTGGACGTCACTTGGCACTTAAATGAGTAGCCAATCGATTATCTCCGGCAAGACGGAGATATCAAGGTGATGGGGCTAGTTATACTTGGCATCTTCGACTTTGAGCGCTAACACTGGCCAGACATTTGCTCATGTTAGCGGAGATCCGAGCCAGATATCACGAAACGAACAATGCTGGGTGCCCTCGTAACAACGGTGGCAGTACGGAAGGTTTCCGTGAAGAATGCCAAGTCAATGCCCTTTCTTCCAAGAACATGGCTTTCCTTGTTTGCCCCCAGTTTACGTCAATCATGACCGCCATCCTTAGGATACAGGGGTTCGGTATCAGCGATGAGAGCTTGTGCTGCGGATAAGATCTTGTCAGTATGAATAGGTGCCGTTCCCCTTGCCGTCTTCCGTTCCTTTCTTCATTCTCCCCGTTCTCTCCCAATCCTTTTTTCCAAAGACAATGACGCGGGAGAACTCAATTGACGAACATGTCTCGGGGCAAAGTAATAAGCCCCTTACAAAGCCCGCCCACGCGCTTGATAGGGATGACTTAGTACAACAACTCGACGCCGACATCGAGAATGGTCTCACCGCGGTCGATGCTAAGCAACGGCTCGAACAATATGGACGCAATGAGCTGGACGACGGCCCAGGCGTCCAGCCCGTCAAGATCCTGATCAGACAAGTGGCCAATGCCATGATGCTGGTCCTCATTATGGCCATGGCCGTTTCGTTCGGTATCAGGTCTTGGATCGAGGGAGGTGTCGTTGGCGGTATCATCCTCTTGAACATTGTTGTCGGTTTCTTTCAGGAGTTCCAGGCCGAGAAGACCATGGACTCATTGCGCTCACTATCCTCACCCACCGCCAATGTCATCAGAGATGGAAGCACCGTCAACATCCCCACTGCAGAACTCGTTATTGGCGACCTTGTGGAACTCAAAGTTGGCGACACCGTCCCAGCGGATCTCAGGTACGTCCTTCTGCCGCGCAGCTGTGTAGTTCGATAGCTACCTGGTCCATCGATCTGGCAATTGACATCTCTTTAGACTCATCGAGAGTATCAACTTCGAAACAGATGAGGCCCTCCTCACCGGAGAGTCTTTGCCTGTCGCCAAGGACGAAGAGACTATCTTCGACGAGGATACGGGTCCCGGTGATCGCCTGAACGTTGCTTATAGCTCCTCCAGCGTCACTAAGGGCCGGGCTAGAGGCATTGTCTACGCAACCGGCATGCACACGGTATGTTACCAGATGCCAATTAGGTCCAATCGAGTAATTACTGACCTGGCTGGCACTTGGTAGGAGATTGGATCAATTGCTGCTGCGCTGCGGCAGAAAGATTCGAGGAGGCGACCCGTCAAGAGAAGAGATGATGGAACAGCACATCCGCTCCGACATGTCGAGTCGTGGTCTCTCACTCTCACTGATGCTGTTGGTCGCTTCTTGGGCGTGAATGTCGGGACGCCGCTGCAGAAAAAGTTGTCTCGGCTCGCCCTACTTCTCTTCGGCATCGCTATCGTCTGCGCCATTATCGTGCTTGGTGCGAATAGTTTCTCCAACCACCCCCAGGTTATCATCTACGCAGTCGCAACCGGTCTTTCCATGATCCCTGCCTCTCTTATCGTAGTGTTGACTATCACTATGGCCGTAGGCACGAAGAGAATGGTCGCGCGACACGTTATTGTTCGCAATCTCAAATCGCTCGAGGCTCTTGGCGCCGTCACCGATATCTGCTCGGATAAGACAGGAACCCTGACACAGGGGCGTATGGTCGCAAAGAGGTGCTGGATTCCTTCGCGGGGAACTTATTCCGTCGGGAATTCCAATGAGCCTTTCAACCCAACCATTGGTGACCTGATATTCTCCACCACGCCGCCATCCGCGCAAAACAGTGAGAAGGCCGAAGAAGGTGACGTCAAGAAATATTCAGAACTCCTTGAAAACAACGAAGAACTATCGGACTTCCTCATGGTTGCGTCCCTGGCCAACCTCGCGCGAGTTCATAAGAACCAGGAGGGCGAGTGGACGGCCCTCGGTGACCCTACTGAGATTGCAATGCAAGTCTTCGCGTCTCGCTTCGACCACAACAGGCAGCGATTCCTTGACCAGCGCGCCCCCAAGTTCAAGCAAGTTAGCGAATACGGTTTCGACTCCGACGTAAAGAAGATGTCCGTAATCATGGAAAATCTCGAGACGCAACAGCAGATGGTCTATAGTAAGGGCGCAGTGGAACGTGTCCTCGACTCCTGCACGCGTATCAAGTGGGATAGCCCCGAGGAGATCGCGATCACTGATGTCATGAAGGAGAATATTCTTGTGAACATGGAGGCCTTGGCCGCGCAGGGACTGCGTGTACTCGCTTTGGCCAGCCGACCGTATGATCCCCATAACGGACGTCGTGCTTCTCGTGACGGTCCCCCTTCCCGTGAGGAAGTCGAGCGCGACCTCACCTTTCGCGGCCTGATCGGTTTATACGATCCGCCTCGCCCCGAATCGGCCGAGGCCGTGAGGCATTGCCACCGGGCTGGTATCAAGGTCCATATGTTAACTGGCGATCATCCTGGTACCGCCAGCGCCATTGCTGCCCAGGTTGGCATCCTTCCACCAGATATGAGCAACCTCTCGGACCGCGTTGCACAGTGCATGGTCATGACGGCAAAAGAGTTCGACAAGCTCAGCGACGAGGAAATCGACCAGCTCCCGGCGCTGCCCCTCGTTATCGCTCGCTGCGCACCCAACACCAAGGTCCGTATGATCGAGGCGCTGCGTCGTCGCAATGCTTTCATGGCCATGACCGGTGATGGCGTGAACGATTCTCCCTCGCTCAAGATCGCCGACGTCGGTATTGCTATGGGCCAGAACGGATCCGACGTAGCCAAGGATGCTTCCGATATCGTGCTCACGGACGACAATTTCGCTTCGATCCTGAGTGCCATCGAAGAAGGTCGCCGCATGTTCGATAACATCCAGAAATTTATCCTCCATCTCCTGGCCGAAAACATCGCTCAAGCCTGTACCCTCCTTATCGGACTCGTTTTCAAGGACAGTTCCGGGCTTTCCGTGTTCCCGCTGGCTCCGGTCCAGATCATGTGGATTATTATGATCACGTCCGGCATGCCCGACATGGGTCTCGGATTGGAAATTGCTGCGCCCGATATCCTAGAACGACCCCCAATCTCTCTCAAAACGGGAGTCTTTACGTGGGAGGTCTGTTTTGACATGCTCGCGTATGGTATCTGGATGGCTGCCCTTTGCATTGCCTCGTTCCTTCTAGTGCTGTATGGGTTTAATGACGGAAACCTAGGCGAGGGCTGCAACGAGTCCTATTCGGAAGGGTGCGAGACCGTGTTCAGGGCCCGTGCGACCACCTTCGTCAGCCTGACCTGGTTCGCGCTCTTCCTGGCCTGGGAAATGATCAACACCCGGCGGAGCTTCTTCCGCATGCAGCCGGGCAGCAAGAAGTACTTCACGCAGTGGGCGTACGACGTCTGGCGGAACCAGTTCCTCTTCTGGGCCGTCATGGCCGGCTTCGTCACCATCTTCCCGACCATCTACATCCCCGTGCTGAACCACGAGGTCTTCAAGCACGCGCCCATCTCCTGGGAGTGGGGCATCGTCTTCGTCGAGGCCTTCGTCTTCTTCTGCGGCTGCGAGCTGTGGAAGTGGGGAAAGCGCATCTTCTTCCGCCGCCGGGCCAAGAAGATGGGCTACACCCCCGACGACCTCGAGAGGCTCGCGTTCTCCGAGTTCACGACGGGCGAGGACAGCGAGAGCCGCGACGAGTTCAACAAGGGGAAGCAATGATGAGCCTTGCTTCGCTTTGCATGTTGCTTGTGAGCAAAAGAAAAGGGAAAAAAACATTTTGCTTTAGATGAATGATACCACTGCGCATATTATATAGATGCCGCACGTTTCAGGCTTTCTTGTTAACGAAAAAGAGGATGCGAAAGAGGAATGAATGAATGAAGGGCGATCTCGGAGTTGAGTTAGAATCCTGGCGAACAAGTCATGTGTACGTAATAGCAAGGTATTACACAATTTACATCAAAGTGTTTATTAGACAAGTTGACATGGGAGCCTAACCGCTCGTGATATCCAATCTACTTAGAATTGGCCCCCTAACCATCCATCGCCCATGAATAGTGTTCATGGCGAACCTGCGTCGTCAGCCAAGGAGGTGAAGGCTCTGGCGGGGCCAAGCTCTCGGTGCACATCGGACCCAGGGAGCGCGATCGCGCACAACACCGGCGTGAGTGTCATACGCGGCGGCGTGGCATACAACCCGTGCCGGTCCCAGGCTTCTCTTCCCGCGCTTTCGCCACCATCGACAACCCCCCGCGCCGCATCTGCATGCCCGCTCGCGTCGTCTCTGCATCCCGCCTTGTCCCTGCATTCCCGCGGCGGCGCCGCGCCGTCACGTGCTCCTTAACAGCGGCCCGCACTTCTCGAGGGGCGCGTCGGCGGGGTGGAGGAACCTCGCAGAATCCCGAGCTGCTACTCGAGGACCGGCGGCTATGGGGATATTCGAAGGGGTGGAGATAACTCCCTGCGTCGCAGACCTAGTAGTTTGTTAGCGGCGGTCCCAGGACCCGCGGCTTCATCCACGATTGGAAACCGATCAACCGACCAATTATACCAGGGGTAATGGGAGACCCCGTGCACCATCAGTCGCCCTATACCCCCTGTCTTCTGAAGATGTCAGGCCGCTGTTGGAGGACCAGGATCGGGATATTCCTGATAGGCGGTATATAATAGATGCCGCCTGGTATCGGCGTGTATGGTTGTGTCTCGGATGAATACATTGGGATGGCTACTGGGTCTCATATACCTAACAGGCATGGCACGCACGCCCTGCGATGGTCCATCAGAATAATTAACAGTGGTCCCTGCCTATTCTTCCGGTAAGAAAGTGTTGGTGAAAATGCAACTCCGCTTCGTGCTGCGGCTCTTCTGACGGCTTCGGCCTCGCTTACTTCCTCCACAGCCCTCAAGCCTGTGTCTGACGAAGACCTGCCGTCTGGGCTCATCTTCCGGAGATCGACGTGAGATCTACGGGTCCCGGCCACGGCAATCATTGCCTGGCCGCACACGGTTCCGGTCAGTTCGGTCTCAAGAACTACGGCTGGGATCAACTCCGGGCCGACGACGGGTCCATCTCCGCGGAACTTTACCACTTAGGTCAGATTTTGTATGCTGCTTATCCTCGTCTCTAAATGTCAACGTCTGCATCCGATGGGAGTCGGGCGTCTCGGTTACCAAGGAGCAGCGGCACCAAGTCTCCACCGATGGCGCCGACGTCCACACCCACACGGAGGTCGGGTGCACGCCGGCGTGCGCGCCGGGTCTTCCACTAGGAGCGGTAGCCACGACGGCTGCCCCGACGGCGCCGACAGGCGCTACGACTAGTCCCTCTGGCTCACCGAGGGTTTTTATGGCGGCCCCAGCGGCGACTGGCCCCAGCATGCTGGCAAGGAGTATTTCATGGGAGCCCTGGACCAGGACAGCAGGACAGCACGTAAGTTGGAGTCGTTCAAGAGACTCTCCCAACTTTCGACGGTCGGGAAAGTAGGTGGGCAGCCTCTTACTTCTATGAGACACGGGGGATTAGTGATGTCCCAATGAACAGATATATACCCACTCTACGAATACGCCGAGGAACAAAGCGAGGAGCGCGCCACGATTTCGCATTTTCGCCCGCCGCCCGTGCGAGCCTGTGAAAGAGTAGCTGAGGAGCGCCGGCTCAATGCCGGTAGATTGTCCGCACGCCTCGCTTACGCTCATCCCCAGCGCCGCCCGCTCGATATTCAGCGGAGACGGTCGGCTCGGTCTGGGTAAGTAGGATGCTGGGCAAGCCGAGTGCCGATACTCTGCTGTAGTATCATAACAATTTAGCAATCCCCTACCGTCTCTTCTCTTTGGATGGATGGGGTTACAGACGGGGCGTCCCCCTGCCTCTCGACATTGATGGTTACTTACCTATGTGGGTAGGCCAGGCTTATAACTTGTTCCGCACCAGCGGGCTGGCCGACTGTGGTCTTTCTCGTGGGCCGTACTCACGCGGCTCTCTCACAGACCATTACGTTAGTATGCCTCTGGCTTCGCCATGAAGGATAATGTCGACGGTTTGTTGGTAATCGTGTGTTGGTATATAAGACTCTATGTAGTTCATAGGTGGGTGGGCTTACGTCGAAAGCGCACCTCCCCCATGGGAACATACAAACACCTAGGTTAATTCATTTCCCGCTTCAAATATCCGATGTCATTGGCCGATTTGATGAAAGGCACGTTCTTCAACTTCGGTTTCAAGAGTTTCCCGCATTCTTCGCTATCTGCCATGTCGTATGTAATACCCATGTACGTTACTTTCGACCTCTGAATGAACCGAAATCATTTCCTTTCTCGTGCTGTCGCGGTCCGGTGACTATTCTATCTGTGTCAAATTTCTCGCTCGCTCCCGCTTCCCCTTTCCTTTGCCGAAAAGATTCCGTTGCTGAGATATGCACATTTGCTGAGCCATAAGCATGTGTCGATATGACAGGCATTTCCAAACCAAGTCTTCGCGATCTCAGCACGCCTTCTGAGTCACATATCCGTCCCGATGGGATCTACTCCGAAGCAAGGTGTGGTTTTCTCCAGGAATAACGCGCGTACCATGGAATATGTACCACGCAACCGCCACCAAGCCCCATGCTCCGCTGCCTTCCCTGTGCCCTTTCCTTCTCCCGGGGTTCTAATACGGCGCTAGGGATCGACCGTCGTCGTCCCTCATCGCCGCGCCTGGCTGGCTTGCCATAGACCCTTGGACGTCTCCACAACGCGGTTGACGGCCGCACCGGGCCGCAGGCTCGCAGGCACACCACCGTCCGTGCCCCCCATCTCGACATCACCGTCGCGGTTGCTCGAGTAGCCGGAGTCGGTCTTTTCAGGGGCGGCGGCGGAGGAGGACGGCGGGGCGCCGCGGCCCGGCTCCTCCGAAGGCTGGCCATCCATGAGCTGGGCCTGGGCCTGGGCCTCGCGCAGCTTGTTGATGGCGCGCACGGTGTCGATGGCGGCGTGCAGGGTTTTGCGGGCGTTGAAGTTCTTCTTGACGGTGGGCAGCAGGTTCGTCTGGCCCGCGCCGGGGGTCAGGTGGTCCCCGCCATCCGCGTCGGGGCCGAGGTTCCAGGGCGCGACGAAGGCGTGCGACAGGGCCTCGTGGGCGGTCATGCGGCGGTTCGGGTCGACCGTCAGGCAGCGCCGGATGAAGTCCTTGGCGTGGTCGCTGACGCCGCGCCAGTAGTCGGCGGGCTGGAAGCTGTAGTCGGCATTGAGTATGGCCTGCATCTCCTCGAAGTCGCTGTCGCGGTCGAAGGGCGTGTACCCGCACAGCAGGAAGTAGGTGATGACGCCCATGGCCCAGATGTCGACGGGCTTGCCGTGGCCCGTCTTCTTGAAGATCTCGGGCGCCATGTAACCCGGCGTGCCGCACGTCGTCGTCAGCACGTGGAACTGCTCCTCGTCCATGATGCGCGACAGGCCGAAATCGGCGATCAGCAGGTCAGCGTTGTCCTCGGGCGTGCGGAACAGTAGGTTCTCGGGCTTCAGGTCGCGGTGGACGATGCCGTGGTCGTGCAGGTAGGCAACGGCCGAGAGGGTGGCCCGGATCAGGTCTGCGGCGTCTGACTCGTAATAGGACCCCTTGCGGCAGATCCGGTCAAAGAGCTCACCCCCCAGAGCGAGGTCGGTGACGAGGTAGAGGTTGTTCATCGTCTCGAAATAGTCGACGAGCGTGAGGATGTTCTGGTGACCCATGGAGACCTTCTTGAGAACCGCGATCTCGTTGCGAACCTGCGCACTCATGGATGTTCGACGGTTAGTCAGGTGATGTATGCATATTATATATATATACAGCTATTTGACTCGGCGAGAGGGTTCTGTGTCTCGTAAAAGCCAGGAGCGAGGAGAAACGAACCATGTGTTCTCGTCCCGCCATCAACCTCTTATTTATGACCTTTGCGGCATAATAACGCCCAGTGTCGATATGTACGCATTCCTTGACCACCGAGTATGAGCCTGCTCCCAGCGTCTTGCCGACCTTATATCGGCAAGGCTGGATTTGAGGGTTTTGGCGGCCGGGGGAGCCATTTTTCGTGGCATTCGCCGTAGTATTCATGATGGGCTGGAGGCTGCTGAGCCGGGATGCCTCTTCGGGTATCGAGTATCTTCGGATCCCGCTCGTTCGCTTGTTTGCGGTGACAATAATGTCAGTGTCAGGGAGACAAGGGATTTGAGTCCTATGACAACTCAGGATGTGATTTCAAAGGCGATATCGCAGCTACAAGACATGGAGGGTGACGGGTGGGTTCGGCAGGACCAGGTAGATGGAAGGCCAGTCGATATGATGCGGCGGCGGCGCTACTTCGATTCCACGCGGTTCACGCCCAGCACTAGTCTTATTCAAATCGGCGAAGAACTCCAGGATCGTGTGACAGTTGCGACCAGATCAACCGTATTGAAAGCCTAAGAGGAGGGAGACATCGATGGACGGCGAAGTATGTGTCTTATGCGATTCGCAGACTTGAATGCGTTATGGTTGGGATCTCCGTACCAAAAGAAGAAGAGGAGAGAGAAAGGATAACGACTAGACTCCTATTCTAGCGTGGATATTTCAACTTCCTTGCCTATTAGGGATCAGCGGCCGCATGGTCAAGATGTTGAAGGACGTCAGGGTCGCCCGCTCGCAGCTTGTTTGTCTACTAAGTAGGTGGGTGAGACGTCGGCGTATTCTCTGTAATTTCAGGGTTTCGCTATGCCCCGCCTTTGCTTCACGGTCGAGGGGTCGGCCGCTAAGCAGTTTTCGGTTGAGGCGCCACCGCTGACTAGACGTTACCGCGGTCACGGTGTATGGGTGCTCTGGCTAGCCCGCTACCGGCAGGGTGGGGTAACTACCTAGGTAGGTAGGTCACTGGTCTTCAAGGCCCTGGAGCATCTTACGTACCGTAACGTACGTCCCTGAATACCATGCTCTTAAATAATCATATCCGTATGCAATGTCCATTATCCGTATATTCCCCGACAACAACACCTCCCCCCCCGTTTAAACTCAATGTTAGCATTGCTCCATTTCGCAGGGATCTGGCAATGCTAGTACTTTAGGCTCTCAAGTTACTCCTCGAACCCCTTACCCTTGCGAAACGCCTTCTTGGAGCTGTGGTGCTTCTTCGCCCTCAGTCTGTCTTCGCGAGAGGACTTCTCTCTACCGCATGTTAGCTTCCCCTACTTCACCCCGTCCCTAACACGGTATAGCAATGATCTGGAGATAGGTACTTACAATGCCTCGTATTTCTTAACCTTTTCCTCGCTAGTAGCTCCGGGGACACGCTCCTTGTATATCCTCAGAAGCTCCTCTGCGAGCTTCTGGTGATTGTCATCCGTGTTTGCTGACCGACTGCGTTGTGTCTGGGCCTGGATAGAGATGGAATCGTTTCTCTTGGAGTAGTACTTCGAAGACCTCAATGCGGGCCGCAGCAAGCTGGGTAGGCTCTTCGACAGCTCGCCCAGCGGCCAGACAGTGGTTGCTTTGCTCTCGGTCCTATATATCAGATAAGCTGTTGTCCAAGGGTGGATTCGCCCTTTTTAGGGGTAGGCCTGACTTATTCACATGCTGGCCTCCCGGACCACTTGAACGGGAGTAGCTCGTCTGTCCCCTCGGTAGAACGCTCTCATCGAACGAGGCGCGCCATTTCCTAGCCTCTGCAAGCTCATCCGGATCGAAGTCGGCCTCATACGCTTTGTTCTGGAATGCCCGTGCCCAAGCTAAGATGTGAGGTCGAGCGACAGGAAGGTTAGACAGAGCATGTGCTCTTGATAGAGCTCGCATCATAGCTTTTGAGCGTTCTGGACTCAAAATTTAAGGACTAATCTCGTGGCGACTGTGGTCTGGGTTAAAATTCAAACCCCCTATCCCCGTGTGTACTAAGAGCAACATCTCTCAAACATACATACACCTTCGACTTTGTCCTATCATGGATAGCTTTGCCCAGTTTTTGAGCCTAGGCAAATTTACAAGAATCGGCTCGCAGTACTGCTTATAAAAGGAATATCTGACGACCTATATAGGAAGTGTGTAATGTATTGGATACTTTGGTAGAGCTTGTACATAGCTACTCCTACTCAATTATGTAATTCATTTGAGCAACTTTTGTTCGTCACACGTGACCTATTCCAAGGCAAGATTGTCCGTGGGGGATACTTTCGATGCCCCATCGCTGTTGCTAGATTATCCAATGAGAAGAGAAGGAAAAACAGGTGGAACTAATCCCGTACCTACATGTAGGTAAGTACTGTACAGTAGCTTGGAACCTTGAATGAATGAATTCATGACAGTTGCTCTCCGGCTTGTGTTTGCCTTCCCGCTCCAAACGTTTGTCCATCCAGCCTTGTCCCATTTCCCGGTGGCGACTGGCTCCTCGTCTCACCCCTCACTCGACCGGTTTCTTACAATTGAAATTGTCGCCGCGCCGCATCGAAGCACTCAAAAAGGCATTCATTCGCCCTGTCCATCTGCCTTATTGTGGACTGAACTCACAACCATTCCACGTTGTTTCACGGCCAATCACGACTATTGGTCCGTTCTTACAGGGCTACATTCTGGATTCCATCCGCGCAGAAACTGTCACATCGGCATCTTGAATGTGCCTTGTCATTGAAGCTCTGCCAACCACCGCGGTCTTCGTTGAATAGCTTAAACGTAGCTCCACGCCAGCTATAGCCCCCAACCACTTTCGTCGGGCCAGTTCAGAAAATCGAGTTAATCGCTCTTCACTGCCATTTCTCACTACCATTCCTCCTGCTGTGCTGTTCTCAGACCTAACCTCACCCCACAAGTCTTTCATTTGGACTATACCATTGTCGGTCCCCCAGGCTCAATCGGATTCATGTTGCTTTGCTTCAGTCCGGTCTAACCAGAGTTGACTCGTACACCACCCTGCCCACAAGAGGTTGCAGAACCACAAGCCGCAACCCTCTACCAGCCACTTACAGGGTGCCTTCGCCGCATACGGGATACTGGCGCGTTGTACCATCCACTGTGAATATTGTGTTGACAAGCCCTCTTACTTTCTTAATTATCATCGCGGCCTATTGCGGACGATTGCACAACCTCTGCTAAATTTTTGAACAACCCACGTACAGCACAACACCCGTTACGGCTGAGATAGTTCAGAGTCCAACTACGATCTAGTCACGTACCCCACTGCCTTATCCTCCTTCACCTGAGTTTCTCACACAACTGGAGCCGCGCAGCCCAGTTGCAATACGCTGAAAGATATCCGTGACGACCGAAAGCGGGCAGCCGCCTTTTTGCAGGTAGAGATATTCCTACCTATATTAAGGCCCGTTTTATTCCAGAAGAGGGGAGCTTTCCACTCAGGGCGTCGCGCCAAATTACCAAACATCTTATCGCCTAAGCACCTCAGGGGCGTCGAACAACATCACCCAAGCACTAGGTACAGACCGTCACGACCACATAAAACTTTCAGTTCCTCCTCCACCTTTGTTCCCCCCGGAGAACTTCCACCTGGGTATATTCTCACTGTAAGCCGTCCAGGAAAACATAATGAAGGCTGGAGAGGTACTAAAACCTGTATGCTTAGTCACCATCGACTTCTGGAGTAGTGGCTATATATCTTCGGCGCCCTTTTGGGTGTACGGGACCTTGAATCCTATTTGCGCTGTCGTGTCAGACCTATTCTCCCAAAGACGCTGCAAATTAGAGAGTCATTCCCAACTCTACAAGGAAAGTTGAGACTTGCTCAAACAAATACTCTCATCTCCACTTCATCTTGGAGTAGGTCTCTTCGACTTACCCCCCTCCCGGGACACACAAGCATATCGTTGAGTTCACTGCCGTCATAATAGCTACCTGCTAGACTCAGAGGCCGGCGACTTAGTTGTCCCGTGGCACATTTCCACCTACCATCACCAGGGCCGTGGGCTTTTTGAGAAGTTCAAGGTGAAGTGCCGCCCTGTATCCGTCATACTTCCTAGTCTGACCCGGGCCAGCTACATTGGTCGTCCCGGTAGCACTGCTGCCAAGGAGAAGGCTGGTGAAGGCCTGGCAGTACTCACTTTAGAATTCAAGATTTTCATCTATCTAGTTGCATTACGCCCGAGATACACACGGCAAACCCGTCACTCCTACATTGTTGGCCGCCCTGTTCCCGCGGTCCAGCGTCGAAATCGTCGACGCTACAATACTCCACGAGCAACCATTCGCGCAGGCTGGCAACGATGCTCCAGCGGCCTCTACACACCTAATTGTGTACCCCAACCGCGTTTCCGTCCAACTGTTCTCCCTCTTCTAATTATTCTGCCTAATCGGCTATCAGGCTTTCGTCATCCCGCATAACGTACATCCCTTTTGAGGTGACACTCTCGTTGAACTGTCTAATCTTCCCCAGCAGCCTCAGCTTTACTGCTACTCGAGCAATAGTTCGGATATCTCGTCTTGTTCTTCGATCAACTCACAGTTGATATCCCAACCGTTCCAGTCTTACTTTACCCGCCTACCGCTTTCTAGCACTTACCACCTTGATGACAAGCAGAGACGGATCCCCGGCTCTTTGGGCATCTGCCGACTTAACCCCTGTTTCTCCTGCGCCACTCCATCCTTCTTCGCCTGTCTTAGTACCCACACTACAAGATCAAGCCGATAGTCTCTCCACAATGTCGCAGCCTGATGTAGATCAGCCTGGCTTACAGGCTGGTGTGGCCCCGGCATCAAGCACTGGGCCGGCTGTGCCGCTTAACCAGAAACAGGTACCGATGATAAATGGACACGAGGACATCGTGAACAGAGAGATCAATCCGAGCCACCCGGGCATCGAAAATGTTCATGGCAACGGTGACGCCGAGGAACAAGAAGGAAACACAGCGGCGGTCGAAAGCGAAGGGCAGTCACGAAGCGTTTCCGCCATTGCAGAAGAACCCATTGAAAGCCAGCAGAATGTATCCAGGGTCACCGAATCTACTCCCAATACTGATGCGTCTAATACCTTGACAAGTCACTCTGAGCTTCCAGCTCCTTCGCATGACCTTGCCCATGATACTTTTCCCTTGAGTAATGCTCAGGCATCCTCTGCTGCCCAGCCAGCTCCAGCCCCAAACCTACAAGCCAAGCAAGAATCCACTGAAGAGCATCTCCAAGACCCAGTCCAAAAGCAAAGCCCAGATGAGATTCAAACTGCTTCTCCTGCCGATCTTACCACAGTGCCGCTTCAGCAACCCACGGGAACCACTGCTGAGGCGAAAGGATTCTCTGGTAATGCTGCCGATGATGCCATTGACATCCAAGCTCTGGTAGATACCATTACAGCCAATGCAGCCAAAGAAGACGCCGGCCAGACAACAGCACCACATGCCGCTGTGACCGTCGCCGCAACCTCTCCAAGCTCCTCTCTCCCTCCTAGGCCCCCAATACCACAACAGGCAGCCCAGTCACATGTATCTGCAGATGATTCCCGAACATACCAGTCGGGATTCCCACCTACTCTTCCCGCTGCATTGCCACACAGCGGTCCAGCGGTCCCGGGTACCGCTTACTCTGCAGGCGCACCCGGAACCACATCTGATTCTCATGGTGCTCTTCCACCTCCTCCATCCGCTTTGATGAATGCTCCACCCAGCCTTGCTCCCCCTGCGTCGCAAATTCGACCTAATTATTCTACGGTCATGGGCGGTCAGCCCCAGACCTTCACTCCTTCACAGCAGTGGGAGACCTTCCAGGAGGAGGAGCGTAGATATGTATCGGAAGCAAAATGGGATCGCTTCCCCGAAAACTCGAGACTGTTCATTGGAAACCTCTCGAGTGAGCGCGTGTCGAAGAAGGAAGTATTCGACATTTTCTCGCCCTACGGTCGACTAGCACAAATCTCTTTGAAGCAGGCTTACGGATTTGTACAGTACCATACTGTACAGGAAGGTCAAGCTGCCATGAGTAACTTACAGGGAATAGAGATTAAGGGGCGGAAAGTCCATCTAGAGTTCTCTCGTCCTCAAAGGAAGGACGGAGACGGAGAAAAGCAGCGTGGGAACAGAAAAGATAAGCGTGACGGTGATCGCCACGATGGGGTTCGGGGTAAGAGGGACGATTATCGCCCCGCTCGCCAACCCTCGCCAAGACGGAGCGGCCATCGTCGGCAGAGTTCATATGGCAGCGATCGCGGTCATTATGATGCGTATGGTGGCCGCCGCGGGCGCTCGCGATCTCCCCTTCACCATGGAGGACGCGACTCTGGTGGATACAGGCGGCGAAGCCCTAGCCCGCGCCGGTTGTATCCATCCGAAGCCGAACTTGACATTCCCCGGCGTTACGGAGGTAGTGTCCCCGACGTCCAGTTCCTCTTACTACAGGAAGTCTCGAGAGACTTCATCAGCTGGGTTGAGAGGGCTTTCGTCTCCGCTGGTCTGAGAGTTGAAGTTATGTTCCTCAATCCTCGGTTCCCTCGGGACTCCGTCATCCACCGTCAAGTTGCTGAAGGTGTCCATGCCGTCTCAGAGCTTGATTACCGCGCGCAACAGATCGCCAAGATCCCTCTACAGGTGTTCGATCGCTCCGCAGGACAGAACAGCGTTCGGTTTGATCAATACCAGGATCTCGATCCGAATATTGCCGCGCAACTCGTGGTTCGGACGAAAAGTTCGTTACAGACCGTTCCACCGTACACCGTTCAACCAACGTACAACGGCCAACCACCTTACGGTGGCTACTCAGGATATGCGCCGGCGTACGCGCAACCCGCACAGCCTCAATACGTGCCTCCGCCGTACCCCAATCAACCCTACCCTCCTGCAAATGCGGGAGCCAGCCATATGGACAATCACACCCTACAGCAGATTCTTGGAAGTATTCATAACCAACAGCCTGCTCCGGGACAGGGCATGCCAGCTAATCCCGGTGCCCCGGTTGGCCCCGGTGGCCCAGTTGGCGTGAACTCGGTCATGCCCGGCTATGGACATAACCCTGGCGCGCCACTTCCGCCTCAAGGGATAGGTCACGGACCCGGTGGTCCGCCTGCGGGCTCCGGTGATCCCGCGCAACACGTTCAGAACATTATGGCGCAGCTATCTAGGTACCGGCAGTGATTCGGATAGTGGACCGGGCAGTTGCCGTGGGGCTAGACATCATCGTGTAGGAACTCCTCATACGAGGTATAGTGCCTCATCTGATACGGACTCGGACTCATGAAAATAGAAATCGTTTATGACCACTCGTCCCATGGCTTCGCGCAGTGGCCTCGTATATAGGGGGTATTGTAATCACCAGAGGTCACCCTTAGCTACATAGCTTGTGCTTCATGACGCGATATTTCTCAGACCGCCCCTTGGAGTACTTAGAAACGTGGCCATTATATAGAAGCTAAACGGTCAAAGGCGGACAGTGCGCCGCGCTGTGGCGATAGTGGGTCGAAGATCTGCAAACATTACCTCCTTACATAGATCTATCCACTATATACGAACAGGGTCAATGGAGATGCGGTTTCTGGCTCTAACAGCGCGTACTTGAGCGAGCATTCGATCCCAGACGGAGGCCTCGATATTTCCATATATCGTACGTAGAGAGTATGGTCCGCTCACGGTCCTGGCGTAACTGGCAACCCATAGTAACGTCACGTCAGAGCATGGTAGATACTGGGACCGGCCGGGGACTACTGGGCGAACCTGAACCGCCGCCACCGCACGAGATTCCCGTTTGGTAGCAGAAAACGTGGCCGGTACCAGGACCTGTCAATAATGGCTTCTAAAAGGGTGAGTCGACCAGCGCGGCGACCTAATCCTTTGTCGCCAGTATCACGTCTTGGGGATGTCGGCGGGGTCCGGCGGGTCTTTATTGAACGACGTAACCCCTCATCGGCGGAAGACTCACTGCTTACGCGTTTGCACTGGGATTTATTGTTATTAAAGCCGAAGCCGACGGGCGGACCCCGGTTATTCGTTACTGGCCACGGGGATTCGGATACCTATCTTGCCATGGCCGTGAAATTAAAAATTATGCGTATTAGAGATGGGATGCTTTTAACTCACCTACGCGGCGATTTGCACTTCCGGGTCTTCCCGCCTATGGCCGGTCAACCTAGTCCGCTGCCGCGGGAATTTCGACCTGTACGACGGGTTTACGACGAAGGATTGCTCGTATTCTGCCACGCCTGGAACGGAGCATCTCGGTCGTAACTTCGGCCGCTGCCGAGAACTTCTTAAGGGGGGCCGCACGACGAGTCGTGCTGGTCGGGGTCGGGCCGTGACTGGCCCCGATAGGCGTGCATTAGTAATAACTCTCCCATGACGTGACTATGAGCCCAACATCGTGATTGCTACCATCCACTTTTAATTAATGAAGCTATTATCGCCTATGGATATGTACCGAGGTGCTGGAAGGGAGACAGACGGATCTTGGACAGTCAGTTGTACGGAGTATGGACGTCAGCCCGCAGCGGGAAACCATTTCTCCTTATTCGCGATATTATCACAACATATCCAGCGGGCGAATGGGGATTTTCGAAGAGGGGACGCCACAAGCTCGATTGGTTTTGTGTCGCGTGCCTTCATCACGCCTCGTTTCACGCCTTGAGACCCGAGGCCCCGCCCCATAACTTCGACTACCGTCGGGACAGACGGGTGCGGATGCCAAGGGGAAAGCCCGTCGCGTTCGTCCACCGAGATCATCCGAAAAGTCCGACCTTCTGCGCATTTATGCAGTCTCCTTCAAATATGACATCATTCGCGTTTAAGAGCAGGTTGCGATATCCAACCGAGGAGGCTGGACATTTCCGCTGCCTCCCCGGAAGTAAGTGTACCTTCATCGAAAAAATATTACTCTAAGAACGAGTCATCCAGGCCAACGCCCATTTAATCATTTTACTCTAGGTTCCTTGAATCATCGGAGATAGGGGGACATAGCAAAAGTTTCGCGACCGACGATCTGGCTCGGGAGAGCCCGAAGCGCGATGTGGCTGCATGAATCCCGATTTGGTAACTTCGACAGAGCTCCTTTGAGCGCCGGTTGGTGTTGGCGTAACAGTTATTATGCAGGGATGGTTCCTTAACATATTATCATGTGTGATATTACTTACAAACCAGTTCTTGGGTTCTCTTGGACTGGCGATCTTAACAAACCCGCCCCATATATTTGTAGGCATGCTGTATCCAATCAAGCACATCTAAATGCGAGAGCCCATGAAAACGGGAGTTCACAAGCAGGAGAAGGTTCAAAGGTGAGAATTTCAAATTCTCATAAGATCGATCGTACCTAGGACCTCTTCACTCATCGAATAGGAGAAATATTGAAATATCTAAGCACAAAGTATAGAAACACGGTGACATCCATATCTTCCTGTTATGAATCGACCTCTAATGGAATATATAGTGTAACGTGGTTGCTGCGTAAGCATAACAAGAGTCTATCATCGGGGTCTTTATGCACCCGACTGCGAACCCGACCGACCCGAGACTGTCGCTCCCTGACCGTCTCCGTAATAGAGGTAGACTACAGGCATTAGCGGGAAGTCCACACCCCCAGGCAAAGTTTAACTTTCTTATCCAGTTATTCCACACCATGTCGCTACTATAGGACATTAAAACCTACTTCGCCTAAGCGCCGGTCGCAGGCCTTATCCACATCAGGCGTTTCCTTGAAAGCTTTCATAATCATGATAGCGGAAAGAGGCGGGACCTTTATTTTACTGTCATGAAGTCATCACTCGCGATGAGCGAAAGTCTTGGGCAGAGACGACGCCAAGCGCCGAACAGCCGAGTGAAGGGGTTGCGGCCGGCCCATCCGCAGAGATGTTTGGGATTATCTTGCTGTTGACTATAGAATTGAGTAATGATATGCCCTTCCCTTTGATCCCGAACGTCTTACGGCCCATGATTGACGCGCGTTTCTCCTCGCTGTGACGAAGATAGTTACGAAATAGTCGTGGGAAGGACTGTATGCGAGGGAGACGTCAACCTGGCTAGGGACCCGAAGTTAACATGCAGATACCCAACAACATGCTGGGCGTCGTAGCGCTAAAGCTTCGTCCGCTTCCTCTGGCAAAGCTCGCCGCTTTGGATGTTTCCAAACTAACCTTTGCTGAGGGGTCCAGATCTGCTCCAGGGGGCGGGCTCAAAGAGAAGCCTGTAGCCTTGCCACTTGAGAACGATGTTACAACCCTCCAAACGTGGTTCTCGATACGCGAATCTCTCCGGCGGCTAACGAGAAGGAAATTGAGTGCGTTTGACATCCAATATGTTAGCCTGGCGTGCTTGACGACCTTCTCCTTATGGATCATCGAGCCGGCGGCCCCTTTCATCAAGACAGCAGCGTTCCTTGGTTACATGCTGCTACTCCTTATGCCTGCGACGAACCAATTCTTCCTACCCTCCTGGCCGATATGGGTTTACCTCCTTCTTTTCTTCTCGAGCCGGTACGCGCTCCTGAACGAGTCCCTCGATCTTGCGACCGCATCCAATTCTACGGCTGGACGTCAAAGCCGAAGAGTATAGGAGTGCTGACCTGTTACGCAGCTTTGTTCCATATGATGCGCGACCGCTCGTGTCGGTGAAGGTCCTCCCGGCCCTGGAGGACATCCTTTACGGCGGGGACCTCTCCAACATAATATCCGAGTACACGAACCCGATCCTCGACCTCCTAGCTTGGCTCCCGTACGGCATCGGGCACTTCGGGCTACCGGCCGTGTGCTCCGCGCTGATGTTCCTCTTCGCCGCCCCCGGGACGACGCCGTACTTCGCCAGATCGTTCGGGTGGATGAGCATACTAGGGGTGGCGGTGCAGCTGGTGTTCCCCTGCACGCCGCCGTGGTACGAGAAGCTCCACGGCCTGGAGCCGGCGCAGTACGGCATGCAGGGCTCCCCAGCCGGGCTGGCGCGCATCGACGCCATGTTCGGCATGGACTTGTATACGACGAGCTTCACCACCGCGCCCGTGCCCTTCGGCGCATTCCCGAGTTTACATGCCGCCGACGCGGCGCTTGAGGCGCTGTTCATGAGCCATTGCTTCCCCAAGCTCCGGGGCTTCTGCATATTCTACGTCGCGTGGCTGTGCTGGGCGACGATGTATCTCAACCACCACTACGCCGTGGATCTGATCGGGGGCATCGCGATCGCGGTGTCCATCTTCCTCGTCGTGAAGGCGAGGTGGCTACCGCAGCAGCAGCCGGACAAGGCAAACCGCTGGGAATACAGCTCCGTCGATGTCGGCCTCTTGAAGAAGATGCCGGATGAAGAGCTCGGGCTGCGCCGGAATAGCGATACCTGGTCGGACCACTCCGGCTGTAGTTCTAGGACGCTCGTCGCTAGCCCGGTGACCGCCGAGGCCGAGAATTAGTGGAAGCGAGAAACGATATGGATAATTCCTAATCTGGGGATGAGAGATCCTCCTGAGGGTCATCACGCGTGGTACAGAATTGAGGTGTATTAATGGCGGTATCGGCTACCAAGAGCGTTTGGCATGATACCGCACGGAGATCGAACAATTAAACTTTCATGAGTCTCAGATTCAATACTAATGGAAGATGCATACAACTTGTAAATCCCATCCTCGTTCGGCGGACATGTTGTCCACCGACTGCGATTAGGCCCTGGAACCGAGTCCACTCATACGCATTGAATGATATACTTAGGCGTTAGCTACAGTACCACTCCGGTGAAGTTCCACGATGATCATAATGAGAGATTCATAGGGATATGCTGCAGGCGTTGTCAGGAAGCCAGTGCGATAGGGTGATATCGCCCTTATTGTAACAAAAGCCCAAGCCCTAGCCTTTCACCTAAATCTAGAATACAGCTCCCTTTAAATACAACTCTCACCAGACTTTTATCATAACCTCCGGTCGACCCGGACACACGCTAAGTCAATCCATACTACATACGTAATAGGTTATTTAGCTAAGATTTCCCGATCCCGTCCATGACCTTCGTCCGTCTAATGTCTCAAGATTCAATCGGCGCGGCGGTTGAGCTGACAAATATCTCAGCGCAGTGAATACTACGCCCATAGCCTTCGCGCTCATGTTCGTTCACATTGATTAGACTCTTGTCTGATACAATGGTAGCCCTGACAAAGAGAGGTGGTCGTATGAAATAATGCCTAACTTCGACTTATTTGCCAATGCATTGGCTGCGGCGTTGCAGTTTGATGTTCATCTCAATAACCGAGTGAGTGTGTCACGTGAATGCCACGCTCGCTCGGGTATATCCCCGTTGCGGAGCTCCGGCCGGCCGAAGTCGGCACGCTAGACTCCATGTGGCACCTTGGGCGCCGATTACAAAAGCTGGTCGCAAAAAGAGGAGCAATTCAGATTTAGTGCAAACATCATCACGTCAAAATGGGTGTATTCTACGAAGTGATGCCTAAGAGCATCCAGGATTGGATCCTAAACCAACCAGTCTTCTGGGTCGCCACGGCCCCTCTTTCAAGCGACGGGCGTGAGTAGCTTCCGGCGGAACCGCCGAGTTCCCAGTTTCCGATCCCGATGTGGGGAATCCCGAGCGCTGTTTGACGGCTTTTGCGGAGTGTTATCGGCCTTTCATACCACTGCTGAAGATGTACCTTACGTGGAAGAAGCAATTACTAACCGCTGAGTTTCTAGATGTCAACGTATCGCCGAAAGGTGGGCCGTACTTCGGGCTAGTCAATGACAGAACATTTTGGTATCTGGACTTGAGTGGCTCCGGCAATGAGACAATCAGTCATCTATACGAACCGGGCAATGGAAGGATCACAGTCATGTTCAATGCCTTTGACGGCCCGCCCAAGATCGTTCGTCTATGGGGCAAAGGTTCGCATTTCCTACGGGTTCTATTGCAGGTCTCATGACACTGATGACATAGTCTAGGTCGGGTCCTCGAAAACGGGACGCCGGAATTCGAAGAGTTTGTAGCCAAGTACTGCGTCAACACCCTCCCAGGAACTAGATCGATAATTGTCATCGATATACATCAAGCCGGGACCTCCTGCGGGTTCGCAGTTCCGACGTTTGATTTTAAGGAGCACCGTCAGGTCCTTAATGATCACTTGGCGAAGAAAGAGGAGAAGTTCAAGGCTGGCAACAAAGGGGAGAGCATGGACAGGTACGTGTTTAAGCTTTCCATTTGTTCGTCCGACTGGCTAGAAAGCTGATCCTATGCAGATATTGGGCTTACAAGAATGCATGGAGTATCGATCAACTCCCTGGCATGAAGCGTGGCCTTGCGGTAGCCGAGACTGAAAAGGTTGAACCAATTAAGAAAATGGTCGGCCCATTAGCACCAAAGGAGTACAGGAAGCCGCCGTCGCCATCTATCGTGGAAGGACGGATACTATTGGTTGCTATCCTAAGTTTTGTGGCGGGCGTTCTCTTTGCGATTTACGGATCTGAACTCACTGGAGGTCTACGTGTCCCAAACGGCCTCCTAGACTTGCGGACAGCTCCTGAGTAGAAGTCAAGGAACGAATACACAAGCGGGCGGACGGATATTCTACGTATGGATTTCCGGTAGCCTCCTATGAAAGAAGTTCTCCTCGCCACCTATTAACGTGAAACGGTTCAAACTCTCATTGCACTTACCTTCGCTTTCGTCCCTTGGCGTCTCGGCCTGGGTATGCTTCGTAAGGAGGCCTCTGCCATTGAAAAGCGTGGCGCGTCGGTTCTGGGTTTCGCACCTCGTTAAGTAAGGTAGTCTTGGGCTCTCTCCACTCCGGTCCATTCTCAGCAACCCATTCCCAAAGAAAATCATGGTAAGCATCAGTGTCTGAGGTATGTAGTGGCTCCTGAAGCGGATTCCAGTCGATTTTGGCGGAGGTTTTCGGACGGGCGTCTAACCCCTGGGTTCGCCGTTTAGTCCAGTCATCGAGATGCTCGTGGAGGTTCGTCGCCCTGCATGGAAGTTTCGCATTTAAGTGCTGCCCAGTTTGGCATGTCCCGAAATTCCGGCATCTCCTCTCCCCATTTCAAACCGCTCCTTGTATAGCCTCGTATCGTGTGTAACTATTTCATGCAAATCCCAGGCAACGACTTGGATTTCGCCATGAACTGTGCGTGTCAACGCTTGCCCTGATATACTAAGTCAAAGAATTGGAGGTTCCCGTATCAGCTAGAAAGACCTGGAAAGGTCTAGATACTGTACGCGTAAGCGTACAGACGTCGTATAACCCATATAGACGTCATAAAGACTGTCTAGAGCCTTCCAAGCTCGTATTCACAGCTATGACGTTATACTCGACGCCATCAGAATCCTTGCGTCTCGACGAGTATAAATACACCCATATCTTCCAACTAGGTCCTCTATGTAGCTAGTTATCCTAAGATACAGACAACTGAATTCTATATACTGCTCCCTTACTGCTGCATTCCATCTCATTTCTGCTGCGACATATCCTGAGAATCACCTTGTTCTTCCACGAGTCTACCCTGCAACCTTTTCCATACAAATTCACCCTACTTTTCTCATCTCCTTCTACAGGGTAACCTCACTTGCTGTCCACTGACCTCCTAGATCCCGGTTCTCGAATTAATAATGATGTTCTTCGGGTGTAGATTACTGTACTATGCCCAATTCCAGATGAAGGAAACCCAATATATCCATCAGTTGCTCTAATAACTTCATCCTGAAGGGCTTTCTAGTGTTGTTATTGAAATTCCCTCCTTCGATGAATGCAGTGGTGAATCTGAGAATCCAGGAGTCGATGTTATCTAACACGAGAGTACGAAGGGTACAATGCTTTGGTGAGCCGGCAAGACTAACATTTGCATCTCGTTCCAGAATAGCCTCCCATGATGCCCTATACCGTACTAGGATGGTAGTTTTGTCGCTGGACTCCGTGAATCTGTGACGAGGTCGACTCCTGAAGCAAGACGGCCAGTTTCTGTCGGTTTTGAATGGGGACTGTCGGACTCTCCCTCAAAGATAGAACCGTGGCAAATTTGGGGCGGTAGAGGAATTCGATCAGGTCACTGTTATATTTTCTTTATAAAATTGCTCGGAACACAAATCAGTAATCCATTTCGCCGACAGAGTATCTACGGCCTACGTTATATAAAACGCTCTGAACTGGTATCCCACAGACGGAGCCTTGAGTGCATATTATTACTGGCGGAGATGTTGATAGGGACGCAGACAAGAAGGTGTACGATTCATCTCTTCGACAAAAAGCGAACTCTGCTGTTGTGGCAAGTACGGCTACTACAGTGATGAAAGGGACTGTAAGCCATTATTCAAAGATGTTTTACTCACATGTGAGAAAGAAACTACTAGCCGTAAGGAGCTGATGAAGTTCTTTTCAAATTCTGAGGGTAAAAACCGACAGAAGAAGAGGCCTAATAACAAGTTATAAGAAAGGACTAGCCCTTTACTATAAGTAACCTCTCCTGAGTATGTAGTCAAGAAGAAAATGAATACAGATTATAATTGACCTAAAAGCTCTTATTAAGTTGCCGTAAGGGGATGTATCATTTCTAAGATAAGGGACTAGGTTGAGGGAATGGGTACCCGCGGGACACTCACGACAACCCTGCTATTACTTCCTGGGTGGCCCGCCTGATACAGGAAACTGCCAATGTGCATTACAGACATCCATACAAAGTAGCAACAACTCGCTGTCTTTATTATAGTCGCTTAGCTAATGGTTGCATAATTCGCTGCATGAGTATTGTTCACCTGTGACGGTAGAAATTAGGGGTAAAGTAGCAACCTCTTCTGTAAAGGCACTAACGTCCCACTCGAAAACAGCCGGGAACACCTGCCAGCGTCACCCAGAAAAAGCTTCCCACCACCTTTAAAATGTTGGATGCAAAAGTAAGCTTCATTGCTTGTATTGAGCTCGTTAACCGTTGCTAATATCGATTCGCTGAACTCATGGCTTACTCTTTGCCAGTTATCGAAGAGCCGACTTTTAGTTGCAAGGAGGCAAAACCGACTATATATGCCTCATGGGTCTCGTAGTCAACTGCCGATCTGTTCAAGCGTAATCTTGGTGTAGGGTATCGGGTTATCTTTCATCGGAAATCCACGAACACCCACCCTTTTTAATTAAATCCCTTTCCCGAAGGGACACCAATCGCAACGCACGCACATCACCTACATCCCGCCTCCCGACTATGGAAGACAATGTGGCTATGCTGGCCCAGGCTACGCTGGGGAAAGTCGACGCGCTGCTCGGTGAAATGGCTGCGCTAAATGATGCATATCAAGAGCGTCGGGCAGCCGCAACAAGGTTTGAGCGACGAGACATGCCCATCGATCTACCAGGGTTGAATGATCTCATTGCCTCGTCCAAGGGTCTTCGGCACCCGCTTGAAAAGATCGTCCGGGCACGGAGCGGCGGAAATGTGGGGGCATCCTCTGTCGAGGACGAGCAGGAGGAGCGAGATAGGAAGGACATGATCGTGCTATCAAGTGTTGCAAACCACCCCGGTGCGCAGCGGTGGGACGCTATCAAAAGATGCCATGGCCTCGCCGCCCTGCGCCGTCAGTTCCCACTCGGTGACAAGAGACTCAGCCCCGCAGTCGACGCCGTGGTCGAGAACGGGGGCGAATGGCTGAAAGTCTCCGTTATCACGGAGCGGAAACTCATTCGTGAAATGGCCGAGGACGGCTGGCATCCTGATGACTCTGATGACGACAGTTCGGATTCTGAAGACGACGGGGAGGGTACCGCAGTCAGCATCGTGCGTGTGGCGGCTCTACTTGTCAAGGCAGCACGCTTGAATCGATGTCGCAGCCGTCCTCCACGGGTGCACATTTACTTGCCTAACATTTCTGAAGGTTCCGTAAGCGCGGTTGACAAGTTGCTCAGCAAAGTCCGCCGAGCCGGCATTCCCAAAGGCGACGAGCGGCCTGTTGAGGTTACCATTAGCTGTGCCAACAGCGCCTTCGCGAAATCTGGCGTCCCCCCGCTGGAGATGGCGTTTACGAACCTGTTGAGAAACACGCAGTTGGATTGCTTGACTCCCACTTTGAATATGGAGCTCACTCTCCTAATCAGTCTCGTCTCGGATATCACACATGGAGACACCGAGGTGAAACCTTGGTATGGCACACAGACAGTATCCCACATCAAGGATGAGGAGCAAGCTCCGGGCGTCCGCCTCAAGGGCCTGTACTCTGTTATACGTAACAAACATCTCGTCTGCACAAGTGAGGTGATGGAGGAGTTCTTTAATGTCACCAATGACTTAGGGACTTCCACCACACAAGCACGTGCCGCAATTCTCTTCGGGCGTACACAGGAAGGCGTCATTCCGTCTGAAGATCACCATCTCAAATCCAGATTCCAGGCCCTTTCGATTTATCCAGTACCGGAAGACTTGCGCCTGCCA
The DNA here is from genome assembly GCA_004155035.1 of Monosporascus sp. 5C6A. Lineage (NCBI taxonomy): Eukaryota > Fungi > Ascomycota > Sordariomycetes > Xylariales > Monosporascus > Monosporascus sp. 5C6A. The sequence goes on from QJOB01000026.1 coordinate 280,244, forward strand.
ATCAGGGCTGTGAGCAAAGATGAGTTCGACGACTCCCGTGAGAATGTCGAAGCCTTAATCGAGGCGGGCGCATTGCCGCGAGTGGCACTGGATGTCTTCGATAAGCTCGATCGACAATACCACCGCGCATGCTACCTCTACGGCTGGGCGAAGAACATTACGACTGTCTCGGCAAACTCACTTACCGTCCAACAGGTTTACGCGGTCGTCAACAAGTCTCCGGATTTAGGGCCGGACATGTTCTGCGCTCCTCTTGTGATTGGTCTGAATACCGTCAGACCGTGCCCGGAAGATCGATGGAATGGGCTTAAGGATGCGAAGCACGCCAGGAGAGATGCGAGGGAGAAGGAGGCGAAGGCGATGAAAGAGGCCGGGGCCTGGGGACCAGCCTTAGGCGTAAGATCTAAATAAAGGAATATGGGCTTGGAAGCCATCTAGCCCCAGCAATGTCGAGAATTCCATTATGCGGTCAGGGGTAGAACATAACTCCTCGGTTGGACCAAATAGTGTCCTAGAAGCATATTCCTTCGACCCCTGACTACGACACTCCAATGGCACTACTGAACAAGCCCAGTGGTGTACAACCAGCAGGTCTCTCGTCTCAGACACAATTGGCGGCTCTGTGTGCTTGCCCGGTCCCCGACCCGGTAATTAGAGGTTACTTCGTAGAACCCATACTCCCTCGTCCAAGAGTAAAGACTCGCCAGTCGAGTCTATAGATGCTATGCAAAATGATCCCAGTGAGCAACTTCGCATATTACGACGAGACTGCTGATTCAAACTACGACATACTTTCGCTTACGGCCAACTGTACAGTCAAGGGCTTGTGTAGGAATACCTATATAATTATATAACGCTTGAACTAATAACAGTTCGAGCGCCCGATATTTTGCCATAACCCAATAGCTTGACACTGCATCCGCATGGCGACTGCCTCAGCCTGGGCGTCTATGTCATTGATATTTTTGATGGTGCTCCTGGGGTTCGTTTGGGTGGATTATTACGAGCGCAATGCTACTCAATCTTGAGGAGGAACCACGTCCCCCGCTGCAGGTTCGAGTATGAGTGCAGATGTGTCAGGCCGAAATGTACGGTCAGTAAAGGCACCTGACACCGTGCCACGGAGTGTAGGGGTCACAGTGGCCTCGATGAGGGCGCGTATATCTATCTTCAAATGAACAGAGGTTATCTTATTCATTTCGAGCTCATAGTAATTCTGATATCGCGATATTCCTCACATTTACGAAACTCTTGATAGTTCTACCTGCAATTCGATGATCTGATTGCATTTGGCCTCCTTGACGCAACAGGCCACTTTCCGCTTGGAAGACCACCGCTGCGAACAATTTATTGAGACAATGGTCCATACACAAGCTTGTTCACCCGGAATCGAAGCTTTTACTCCCGTAACTCCCGAGTATCAGTTTGTGGGAGGGCCACGATCAGGGTCCCACGTGCGGGGCAGACCGGAGTGAATATTTCTGCACATAATAATACTTAAACGCCTGGGGCTACATATTCCGCAGCATGACCACCGCTACCACACAACAGCCCTGTTAGCTCAAGCAAGGAAATTGCTTGTATTTTCTGCCACATCAGTTATTAACGTTCAAATAGTTGGTAAAACGTGAGACTCTTAATCTCAAGGTTACGGGGTAACCCCCGCATCAGGCTATATTCCCGACGCATCTTGGAAATGAGATACTTTGAAAGATTTCCTTTTCGTTAGCTGCTGATTATTATGATTGCTGTATCCCTTTCTCTCTCTCTCTTTTTTTTTCTTTTTTTCTTTTTTTTTGTTCCTTTTCTCTTCCATCCCGTCCCTCTTTCTGACCATTTCTTTTCAGAAACGCAGATAACTGCACGTATGTTTAGAGGTGCTGCTAAACCTTTGACATCGGTTTGTATAAACCACATGCTTTACTTGCTAAGAGTTATGATAATTAATACTTGCAAAGCAGTACATAGCATAGAGTTGCCGTTAAGAAGAACGACAGGAGGTATAGCCTCCTTTACCGTTGGGAACGTGCCTTTGACGATATGACAATAAGAGGAGGCAATAGGCCCAAAATAGCTGAGGGAAAATATGATGCATTCAAAAAGTGATGGATGGCGGTTTGCCAGGATATTCGCTTACCGACAGCACTTGTTAACCGAAGGATGGAAGGGCGACCGCACGAAGCTAAGTCGTCTCCACCAGACAGGGACGGAGTAAGAGCTTGCGGCCGCAAGGAGATAAGTCGGCCTCTCCACCTTCCCATTTTGGCAGGTATTGAATCTTGAGTTTGCTAGTATTAGCCAAATTCGTGCTTCCTGCTCAGCTGGCGTTAGATCCTGATCCATTAACTTACCGACAGTGGAGGCGCATTGGCGAGCGCCGGCCAATAGGGGATATGGTGAGGTTATCTGGTTAGATGATATTATAGGAACCTTTTACGAGGTTCGAAGAACCTGTGGGCTCATTTTCTGCATATATAAGCCTCCTTCGTCCTGCGTTTTGCCGAGATGGCCGGTGTAGTCAGGTCGGATTAAGATCAGAATATCTATTGTACCTGAAGATGCAGTTTTCTACTACTTTCGGCGCCATTCTCGCCTTGGCCGTCGGCTCCAGCGCCGCTTCGATCGAGTCTCGTCAGGAACCCATGCTAGCATCCATCAATACCTATGACACCGCGAACTGCCAGAGCCTTCCGAATCGTGCAATTGAAATCCTAGCGGCATCAGTTGGCAAATGCGGCTCGTACTCCTTCGCGCTCCAAAGCGTATCGCCTTACATTTTCCAGCCCACTTGCAAATGTAAGTTCTCCCTCCCCTCCCGCAGTTCAATCGGTTAGGACGCTTGCTGACGGTCTCGCAGTCACTGTTTATTCTGGCAAGGGATGCACAGGGAAAGCCACTGTTGTGAACAGCTTTGATTGCGCGGCTAGCGGTCAATCTTACATGCTCACTTGCTAAAATCATCGAGTTGCTATATATACGTTGTTGAACCGGCAGCTGGCTATAATTGTCTTCAGCGAGAAGCTATCAGGTCTTATAGAAATATGCTCTTGGATTATCCTCAACCTGCTGGGTTATCACTTGATAGTGGTCTTTCCAATTGAAGAACAGAGAAAGTAGACCATGTACGGCTCAAGCGGGAAGATGCTGCCTACTATTGCTACTAGGTCTGACGGTTATACTCTGTTTAACTTACGAAGACTATCTTATTGCCATAATGGCTATCTGGACGCCCAGCAAAAGAATAGCAGCTGTTTAAATCTGAGATCTCTCGACTTCCTGTTGTAGTCACTGCGGAGGCTGTAATTATGGACGTAGGTATTTCTGACAGAATAAATTGAGTTTGAGCCGCGTATCTCGCTCCGTCTGATCCAATTCGTTTGAAGCACCCTTGTCACCTTTTTCAAGCTTGCCAGCCATTTACTGGCTGTACGGTATGCGTCTTGTTCTGTTTTCCTATCCAGCCGATTCTTTGGTTCGTTTCCTTTGGGAGTGTCGTCAGAGCCTCCTTGATATTACTTACTTTTTTTGGCAAACACCGCCAAGGTATCCGACAAATCGGACGTATTTAACGCGACAGTGTTTGCCGCAAGTTGCAAGCGTTCGAGCCCATGCAACGACATTGGGGACGACGAATATCCCAACTACATAAGTTCTTTGTGCTTCAAGGAAGTATATTCGGCCCATCTCCTGAGTTGTTCGACTTCGGAGGTGCTTCTCATTCGTTCTTTATCGATGTGCATTGCTCGTTACTAATCTTGTGTAAGCTTCTCTTTAATGTCTTGACCGGGATATTGCGATTTCTGCCGGTCTCTCCAAGTTGCTGAGCATTTTCAGGTAGTCGTCGACAGATATCATGAGATTAATCCGAATCCTATGCTAGGTGGGCTATCCGTTATGTTCACCAAGCTTGACCATACGGAGGTTGCTGTAGGAACTTTGTCATTCAAGTCGCGGTTCATATTAAAAGAGTCATTCGTGGGGCAAATGAACTTCGACTAGAAAATCCCCAATGGCCTCAGCTACCCTGTCGAGATCTATTCGGTATTCCCTTAACCCTTTGGCCGCTTTCCAGTTACTCCATCCGAGTCTTGAGCCAAGGATGTTCGCACTAATGGCGGTTCACTCAAGTTGCGACGGGAGATCTCATACTCGCTGGCAAATGGAGCAACGTCAACGAACTCCCCTTGCGTTCTGATGAAAGTCGCGATATTGATAGGAGGCACATCCTGTGTCTGGCAGAGCCCGAAATTCCCTGCCGCCAGTGTGACCTGACAGACTCTCGCCACCATCATCGAAGCAGAATAGGACCAGTATATAATAGTAAGGTGCCAAAAGACGGCAAGGAGATTACCAGGATGGAAACCCCGACGCGCATAACTCGATCGGTTTGTGTGAGCATTGAATACAACCGCTGGACTAACGGAGTGACCATAGCCAACTGAAGATACGGAGCCCTCGACTGATCCATCCCATAGGGTTTGATGATGTCACAGAAACGGGCCCCCCTACCTAGACCTTCAGGGATCATTCGGGGCAATGTTGATCCGTTTCGGAGCCCTAGAGCCCTATATCAGTGGATCACCCACACCAAGTAGGATCACCGCTTTCTAGATTTTTAGAGATCATCAATATACCTCTAGAGCTGTGCAGCTGCTCCCTAGTAAGTGTGACAGATGATCATCGTATATGCCTCGCATGAATTAGCTACGGTTGACGCGAATAAACATTAAGTGGAGAAAGTACGGTTTATATTATATAAGAGGTTGTTGTCAGAAAACTAGCTTAAGTTCTTCTGTTGCGTTTCCCGAAAGTTGCTCTCACCAACGCCAGTCGTTTACCTAACCCATCATCGCTTTTACTCATGCACTACTCAGGAATTGCTCCGGTATTATTCCGGACACCTTAGGAAGGTAAATCAAAATTGGTTTAGATAACAAGGTAGTATTATACAGACCAGTAAAGTTCCAAAAAAAAAATGCAAAATGCCAACTTTTCGCAAAGGCTATAACAGGAAAGCTATTTTCGGCCACTTAAGGTATAGAAAAGGGCCCTTAACAACCTATAAACATCTGTATAAAAATACTGTAAAACCCAGTTTCTGTTAGAGATTCCTAGGTTATGGTCCACTTGACTTGGTTTTCAGGTATATATATTAATAAATCCCTTATAGTTCTAATAATAAATAATAAATCAGACTTATATTTTTATACAGTTATACATGTTTAATATATGGCTATTCCTAATACGTAAAAATACTTAAATTAAGACCTTTTTATTTAATACTATTCTTTCGTTATTTATTTTATTATTACCATCATCTATAATAAGTAATACCTAACATTCGAATTTATAACCAGTTTTCTTTTTATTTTGCTTATTTCTATCTATCCGGAAGAAGTTACGTAAAATAACGCGGAAGATTAGTAATACCTACAAATAAAGTTAATAACCCCAGCGATATATATAACAGACAAATTCGAAAAATACGAAAAATCTACGTTTATATTAACGTATTATATAAGCTCGTCGCGCGCACAAGCTCGTCGTACGGTTTTTTTACCATATTTATTATCCAACTTTAATTATTTATTTTTTAATATTAACAATATAAAATAGCTTATAAAAAATGCCAAAATAAACTTAGCCTTTTAGGTTAAAAAGAAAAACCCGAAATTTAACTATAAACGGTTTTATATTATATATAACATTCCCGAATTTACTTTAAAAAATTAAATTTACGGTAAACTTTTCCGAATTAATATTATTTTTTATTTACGAAAATTAAAACCGACCGAAAAATAAATTATTATCGACCGAATCCTTAACTTAAATATGCAAACGTTTCCTATCCGGTTTTAATATATTGAAAATATGGCGAATTTGTTATTTGCTTAACGTGTTGTCGATTACGTTAAGGTTAACTGGGTGTCGAACTTTGTTCGACGGCAAAAAAAATTCAAAACGCGTTTAAATCGAAAAATTAATTATTAAAGGGTATTATGCGAAAATCCGGAAATATTTCGTAAGTAATTCGAATTAATTCGGGTTATAATCGCAAAATACAGCATTATAAAAAATATTTACAATTTCGACAAGACGGGCTTTTTAATAAAGCTTTTAATAACATATAATATAATAATTATAAATGCTGAAAAACGTAAAAAATTTAAATAAGTTTAATAAAGTAATCAGAAATAAATTATAATTATATAAGTTATTAATTCGTAAAGTTAAGTTATACCGTTATTTATTATTTTAACGAGAAAAACCTATTTTAAATCTTGGTATTGTAATAACTTATTACTTATTAATTAAAAAGTCGGAATTAATTATAATAATTAAACGATAAACGAATTAAGTTTAAAATAAATCCAGCATTTCGATAAATATATTTAAACGCGTACGAAAAAAACAAAACGTTTTTTTATTTTCGACGATTATAAAAATTACTATTCGATAAAATTCGAAAAATATTATGCAAATAACGATATTATTATATTTTATATACTTTTTTATTCTTTTTATTCTTTTTAAATTTTCGACATATTTTGCTTTTCCGTTTTAAAGCGCGTTTATGCGCTTTATATCGAAAATTTAATACGGCGTTATTATACTTATATTATTAAGAAAAATTTCTCGCCGGTTTTTTCGACGCGTTTAAAACTGCTATAACGTCGGATAATATCAAATCCGGCTTCGTAAAAATTAGACTTATTTTATTCGATTTTAATAACGTTTTTTCCGATTTGGAAATTTTTCCAACTGTACTTACGTTAACCGTTTTACCGTTTACTTTTACCAGTTTTATTTTTCCCCACCGTCGAAAACCCCCCGAAATAAATAAAAAAATAAAAAAACAAAGCCGATATTTGCAAAAAAAAGATTAAAAATTATTAGGGGAGCTCGCCGACAAAAATAATTAAATCGGTTAATCTTTTAACAAAAATAACTTAATACTTTTATACGAAAGCGTTCTTTTTTAACAAAAACACCGCCAAATTACGCGAAACCAATTATTTTTTTAACAAACGCCAAAAACCAAAAATAAACGTTTTCAAAAAAAAGAATATTTATTATAAAAAAAAAACAAGCTTTTCTACTCGAAAAAGAAAAAGGTAATAAAAAAACGTAATTAACGGTTAAAAATAATTGTTGTAAAAAGATTAAAACGAAAAAACGGAAATGTAACTTTTGCGGTAAACCTGGATATAATACGCGTACTTATAAAAAAACTGGAAATACGTTTAGCGAAAAAAAATCCGATTAATTAACATTAATTTATAACGTTGTAGTTATTTTATTTGGATTTGTTACCGAAAAATGCCAAAAAACGCGCGACGAACTTATGTACGTAACGAGCTTATATAATATGTTATCAAATTTTTAAAATAGCCTAATTCTTTAACGAAAAATTATAAAAACTTTATAACTCGTAAAGAAAGCAATCTATATAAACGTTATATCTATTTATTTTTACGATATAATAATTACTGAAATATTAAAGATTATAAAAAAATTTTAAATTAAAAAGAAAGTACTAAATCTTTAAATTTACCATTCAAATTCGCTTACTAATATATTAAAGCTTTCTACAGGTATTATAAAAAACTCGATAGCTTTTTATATTAAAAACAAATCCAAAAACCGTAAGATTTCCCAACAATTTCCACAAAGCGAACATTAATACCGTTAAAAAAGAACAATAAACCAAAATTTGCTAATAGCACAAAATACCGAGGTCAGCTCGACCCCTTAGTAAAACAACATATCGGCTACTTCGTTAACGGATTCCGAACTATCGGCTTTAAACGTAAGTTAAGATTTATAACGAGGTTTAAACCGAGATATATATTAAGCAAACTAGAACGTACGTTGAACTACAAGCCAAGATATACGTAAAAGCGCAAATTAGAATAAGGAAATTCGATTTATCTGTTTTTATAAATCAAAACGAAAGTGTAATACGAATCTTAGCCTACCTTTTCGAAAAGTAAATAAGTTTCGCATTAGCTAGAACGCGGCGTCCATTACGCGTAACCATAATTTCATTAAAGGTTTTTCAAAGTTATATAAGATGTATATAACTAAGGTTAAATTGTTTTAACTAGAAGTTAAAAAACTAAATATAACGGATTAATTATCTATTATAACTAGAAATAGATATATTACCGTAACGTATACTTATAAGCTAAAAAAAAAGAAAATAAGCTAATATACCTAATTGCCAATTTATTGTTGTTAAAAAGCCTGGACTTAATTTCGTAACGGCGCCTTAATTTAATAAAAACAGCAGGTTTTAAAAAGAAAATACGTAACGTTTTCGATTAAACCTAACGACTTTTTTAACAGCAATAATAAATTAATTCGGGATTAAGCTAAAAAAAGCCTAAAAATAGCTAATCCGAAACCGGTATATGTTTGAAAACAATAAGAAGAATAAGCCGATTAAATCCTATATTATGAAACTATTTATATATACGAAATTATATAACGATTTAACCGATTTTCAATTTTCTATACGGTTATATCAAAATTTATATCCGGCATTTCAAATACTATATCCTCAAATTAAAAACATGGATGTTATAACGATATATCTAAATAAGATAAACAATAAAGCCAAAATTAAAAAAGCTAAATAATATACCAAAATCGAATTCTACATTATAAAACGTTTTGTACAATAATATAAACGATCAAGATAATATAACTTGTTAAACAAATAATAACCGCAATAACCGACAATTCCCAGATTAAAAATTCTTATAACGTAATTAAAAAATACCCGGATGTCGTTTTGTTCAATTTAAATTCCCGGGGTTATTAAAAATAAAACTAACAATACGAAAAATTGCAACTTTCTTGACGTCTCGAATCTAAAAAACATTTAAGTTATTAAAACCGCCAAGCTTTTTAACGCTATTTTGGACGATACCGTAAATTCGGTAAAAAAAAACCCGATATTAAAATAGTATTTATACGTTTCTTAACGAAAGATTCGTATAGAAATACGAAATAAACGTTAAAAATTGCTAGTTTGCTTTATAAGCTAAGATTTACATTTATTTTCGCAAAGGCAAAACCAAATAAGATTTTAATTGCGAACAAGATTAATATATATCGAAAAAGACGTCGTAAATAATACGTATTTCGTATATTCTAAAAAGCTTATTAAAAAGTTAAAGGTAAAAATTATCAAAAAACTGGATTATCTATGCCTAAGATACGGCATACTATACGGTATGGCCGAATTCTTTACCCGCTATTTATAAAAGAAATACCTTACTAAAAATGAAGCTATATCCAAACCCCTACGTTTAACGGATTTCTCTAAGCTTATTTTAAAAGTTACTAATATCAACAAAGCTATATATCTCGTTTTAAATAATCAGCAGGTAATTAAAGCTAACTTAAATCCGGTATTAAGGAATTTTATATAACAAAAAGCCTTTTATTTAAAAATAAATATTAAGGCTAATATTAACGCTATGTTAATTAACGTTTACAAAGATACGGGAAGCTCGTCGATCTTTATACAAGGCAAAAGTTAGGTCCAAGCCTTAGTTGCCAGGCTGAGCCAATATACAGAAAATAATTACGCGATAAAATATCTACGATAGATATTATACCTAATATCTTCGAACACGATAACTTTTTAAACGGTTTTCAAGTTAGGGTAGATTACACATCTTAGTCCCGTACCTCACTCCGATTCCAACTAATACATGGTTGCCGACAAGCTTCGGCCCTGGTGAACCTTATGCCCGCTGCGTCGATCTTTATTAACCGAAAATAAATACCCTTTTAGGCCAAAAACTATAAATCTTTTTAAAGTTAATCTTATTTACGTTAAAAATATTAATTTTAAAATCTTTATTAATACCTAAATCAAATTTAACTTTGACATATAAAGTTAAATGTAAAGTAAATAAATTAATAGCTATTTCGTTATAAAACCTAACGTAATCCACGGTTTTGGACCAAAGGTATTATTAAAAATCGAATTATTAACTTAACATAAAGCTAAAATTGATTTCGTTAAAAGAAACTGTACTTTCCGATCGATTTTTAACATCGAAATAAAAAGAGAAACCATTAAAACGGTAACATTAAAGCTACTACAATAAATGATTATAGCAGCCCATATAATAATAATCCCTACTATAATCACATCTTTTACTAACGTTAAATACGCCAACCTGCCGAAACCTATAAAAAGAACGGTATAGCATAACTTTTATATATAACAACAGATTATCCGAAAATATATAATTTCACGATCGATAAATTTAACTTTAAAAAGGCTATTTTGCATAATAGCAAACCTGGCGTTTCGAAATTAGAAAAACAAAAGAATTAATATTATTTATAACTATGCAGGCAACTAAAAAGCCTAGTTAACGAATTGGCATAATATCGATTAATACTGGGAACCCGGTTTAACTCGAAAAAATAGACCAATATATTAAAAACAGCTTATTTTTCTACTAGAAAAAAAGGCTATAAATGCGGAGTAAAACAAATATTTAGCTATTAACTTTTATACCTTTTTATATAGCATTACAAAGCTTATAAATATCTTGTTTGTTAAATTTAAAAACAGGATAGCTATTATAAATAACGACTTAATAATTAATAACTATAACATCTTTCGAAAAAAACATAATCCTAATATCTGGAAAATATAAAATACGTATCGATATTGTCAACGGATAGCAGAAATAACTTAAGCTAATTAAGATATACTTATTAAATATTAAAATTCGACAGGTTTTTAACGAAAAATACGGTAACTTATATATTAAAAATTTTCTTGTTTTTAACCAAACTTACTTTTATAGCAATTCCGGTTTTCGTTATATGGAAAATACTAAACGTCAAACGCGAAAAACGTTACGTAATAACGGATTTAAAACCTTTAAATAAGGAAAGAATCTTTAATATATACCCGTTATTTAATTAAAATAATACTATAAACGATATAACTAATGAAATATAATTTAGTTCTTTTAATATAACAAACTTTTTTTTCTAATTACTGATCTATACAGAATATCGGGATCAAATAATAATTATTAATCCGCGAAAATTAGGAAGGTTTAACGTAATATTAATAAAATTTCGTAATTCTTTTTTTTTTTACTTAACGATATGTAAACAAATTATTTTTCGCGTATAAACGTTTTATATACGTTTATATTAACAATATTATCATTTTTAATACCAGTATCGAGAATTATATAAAGCATTTACGCATTATATTTGATATATTTAACATAATATGGATTTATATTAATATAAAGAACTTCTTCGTAGGATTTCCTGCAATTCGCTAATTTGGCTATAATATCGACGATAGCGGAATCTTTAAAATGGACAACAGCATTAACGTTTTTAAAAAGCTTGCTTTTTTTAATGTACTTAATACTTTGGAAATTTACTTAAGTATAGCAATCTGGCTATGTAAAGGAATTGCATAATACGGTATTAACACTGCACCCGTTAAAACTAAAAAGACTAAACTACTAATAAAACTTAAAAAGTCGGAAGCTTTACCGATTAAAATATTAAAGTAAATAAGACAAATATATACTTTTATAGTTAAATTTATACTTACCGATAACTTTAATATTTACCGTACAAAGCTATTCTTTGTAAGGCGTTTAAAAACCCTGCTAAACCATGGCCAGCGGGCATAAGGTTTATCAGTATCAAAGCTTGTCGGCAACCACTCGGAATCGGAGTAAGGCACGGACTAAGGTCTGCAATCTATGCTAACCGTAAAACCTATTTAATCAGTTATCGTATTCGAGAATACTGGGTATAATATCTATTGTGGAAATTTTATCGTGTAATTATTTTTATATATTGGCTTAGCTTAATAACTAAGGCTTAGACCTAATTTCTACCTTGTATATCTATCGATAAAAGATGGAATTATAGCAACAATTTTAAAATTATTTATATATTTAATACGTTATTTATTATTATTAGAAAAAAAGCTTTTTTTAAAAATAAATACTTATAAAAAGGCCTATAGCATTATAATCTTTTAATTAATTTGCGATAAAAACGGCCAAGTTATCTTTAATAAAAATATATTTAAAACAGAAGTTAGGTTTATTTTATTTATATCCAAGTTAATTTCTAATAGGGAAAAGATATACGGGTTTACGAAAAGAAAGGTAACCGCTTTAATATAAACATATAGAAAATTACAAAAACTTATTTAATCTAACCGACTTCCGGTTAACGTATTTACCATTAACGTTTTTATATAAAGAATTATTACTTATATATTGTTAACAACTATAAACCTTAACAAAACAAATCCCAGATTGGCTAATGTTGTTAATTACTTATTGCAGTTTTAGCTAAAGATATATTACATTCTAGAAAAGCTTAACGTTGTATTAAACGCGTTATTTCGTTTACGTACGGTAATTTCGAACTAAAAAGCGGCCGAATGGGACAGGCAGAAATCGTAAATAGTGGTCCGAGGCATCTCCCAGAACCAGCTCGTAACATCATCGTATCTAATAGTAGCCAATCACCGAAACAAGTCGGCCGATTATGGCTATCATCTCATAGCTGAGCAACAGAAGAAGTGATATTGGGAGTCTTTGGCAGCAAAGAGGAACCTAGATGCCACATATACAGTTCTCATTGCTCTGTACTGTACAGAAACCACGGCACAGTCCAGTATAAGGTAAAGACCATGTCGTTCGCCTCGCATTCCGACCATCTCATATCAACCTTAGGCCGACCCGCCCAGATTTGCCTGCCAGGACTCTAGAGCCGATACCGAATATCGGGTATCAGGATGATCGGGGCCAATAATCTGCTCTCGAAGCCGAATGCAATCCTCCATCAATGCAATCGCGTCATCGCGTCGGCCCGAATCATGCCAAGTCCGAGCCAGGTTCGCCATGGTTATCAATGTATGGGGATGGTTGTCGCCCAGCACCTTTTTCTGCGTTTCCATTACCCGCACCTTTAACTCTTCAGCCTCCTTCCATCGTCCCTGATACCAGTACGTCAACGCCAGGTTCCCCATGCTCATCAATGTATCGGGATGGTCCTCGCCCAGCATAATTTTCCGCGTTTCCATTACCCGTACATTTAAGTCCTCAGCCTCCTTCCATCGTCCCTGATCCGCCTACGTCGACGCCAGGTTCCCCATGCTCATCAATGTATCGGGATGGTCCTCGCCCAGCACCTTTTTCCGCGTTTCCATTACCCGCACCTGTAAGTCCTCAGCCTCCTTCCATCGTCCCTGATCCGCGTACGTCGACGCCAGGTTCCCCATGCTCATCAACGTATCGGGATGGTCCTCGCCCAAGACTCCTTTCGTCACCTTTACAGCGTTTCGCGCAAACCTCTCTGCTTTAGAATATTCCCCCATCATGAGCATATACCATGACACTTTTGTCAGCAACCTGCTCCAGCCGAGTTGGTCGTTTTCTTCCGGCGGTTGCTCATTCAAGACTGACTGAACATGTGGCAACAATATTTGACATTGCTCCCACGTCTCGTAATTCCCAGCTGGAAAATGACTCGAAGTTAGACGCAGGAAAAGATTCTTCCATCGCCTCAAATCGTCAAACCTCGAAAGCCAGACTTGGGTGCAGAACTGGACCAGGGAATGCATCTCGCAGAAACCTTGCGCCGCCGTTATGTTGATGAGCGAGTAGCCTCTGAGAACATCTAGGTCATCTTCAAAATCTTTATTATCATCCTCGTCGCTCTCTCCACAGTCCAAGGCAGAATCACAATAGCCGTGTAGCAGGTACTCGGGAATGTTTTGCGGGTGGAAGAGGCTCATGAGTGCGAGCAGATTAGCCGCGGCTGGTCTCTCGTAGCGGACCTGTTCGAAGGTAACTTGCCACGTCATAACTACGGAATTCGATACGCTCTCGTGCCGCCGAAGATCCCCTACATCGCTGTTTAGGAGACTGCCCCTCCGTTCTTCACTCTTCCGAAAGTCATCCAAATACGAACGGATGGATACTCGAGGGGCGCGTCGGTTGATGTACGCGGCTGCATGATTAACCGCCAGTGGGATGAAGTCCAGCGCACGGACAAGATCTGCAGCAGCATCCTCGTCGACGCATCCGTTTAATTTGTTTCGGAAGAGCTGCAGAGCTTCGGAGTTATCCATCGTGGGGATCCTGATAATCGCCTTGTGGCTGCCCGTCAACTTTTCCGCGGCGCTCAAGCTGCGCGACGTCACCAGGATCTTTCCGTTACCGGTCTTGGGCAAATACGAAGCTATCGGCACCTGCGTGTCGCCTTCGCGTTCGTCCCGGGGGAAGAACATGTCGACGTCATCCGCGTTGTCGACAATCATTAACCACGGGCCCACGTCTTCCTTCTGCAGCCAGTCGCGGACGAGCGCGAAGACGTTGACGCCTGGATCGCGACGACGGGGCAACGCAAGTGCATCCGCGAGGGACCAGTACGACTCTTCGAACCTCGCTTTCGTACTCCCGTGTACCCAAAAGACGCTGACTTCGGGCGAAGCGGCGTGGACGTGGTGCGCAAAGTGGATGGCAATCTGGGATTTGCTTCCTCTCGGTTAGTCCCAAGTACAACCAGGACGCAGAGACCATACCCAAATCCACCCATACCCACAAGGGCCATTCGGCTCGTAGGGCCTGCGTATTGCTGTGTGATCCATGTCCAGACTGCGGGCCGATGGACGAAATCAGGGTCGGGGGGAAATGGCACAGTAAACTGGGGCTTGCGGGCGATGGATAAATCCTCGGCTGCTTGGAAGGAGATCCCCTCGACTTTGTTGGTAATGCTGAGAAGAAGACTCCTACATCGAACAAGTTAGTGTGTTATCCCGATGGGGTATTGCGATTTCGGACGTACGTCTGGTCGATCTGCAGGCCGAGCAAGATGGTTTGTTCGCAACGTTTCAGGTTGGTGACGACGCTTTCAATGTCCTTGCTACAGAAGGGCCATTTCAGAGCTCGGAGGCCAAAGCGGCGCATCGCTTTGCGTGTTGTGCCAGGCTCAAGCTTGTCCTGCACCCTCCGTAGCTCGTCTGTGCATTCCTGGAGCGTATCGGCCAGTTCGCCGGATGCAGCAAGCGGTCGGCTATTTGGCCCTTCTACAAGCTGCTTTGCCCGCCGCAAGGCCACGCCCAGCTGGTTGACCTGGTTTTGGAGGCGCGTAATGTCGCCTCGGGCACCGGCGACGGCGATGGAGTACTGAAAGCATAGTGTGGCAACTTTAGCAGATAAATCAGCGACTGCGATGACGTTCGCGGCAATCCCGAGGCCTTCCATGGCAGACAATCTGGCCCCTGAATAGTGAATCGTTTCGGAAGGTTAGTCATGCGGGAGGTAGCAGCCAAAGCCTCAGCTGTGGCCCGGCTGTGCGGGGTAGTAACGAGGCTGTGATAGGCGTCATGATCGGGACGGACAGCACGTGATCGTCAAGGAAACATTGATTGAAGAAAGTACTGTCCTATTGTGATGATATCCGTACATGCTGCCAATGAAAGACGATAATGGGGAGACGGTTGCCGAACTTCGGTATCGAGAGGACCACCGGGCATGACCCTATTCCGACCTCCTAGGGGCTCGAACTGGATCACATCGATTTTTACACGGGAAAAAAAGTATTCTTTTATTAAAACCTGTTATTCGCAATAAATAAGAATAACCGCGACATTTTTCTTAGGATTACTCGAAGGTATTCGTTAAATTAAAACTTTAACCTTTCATAACGTTTTTGTCGGCAACGTGATGCAAATTCTTCAGACTGGGGGGGCTCTAGGTTGCTTATCTATAACTGGGAGTGGGAGCAGCCAGATATTGTCAGATATAAGGGAAGTCAGTTGCGTTATTATATTTAGCTAACTGCGTAAATGCTTCGTATACATATTGTCAGATATAGGGGATGTTAGTTACGTTGTTGTATTCAGCTAGCTAATTACGGAGCTTTGCAATGCGCGTACTGCTTGTGTATAGCCTAGCAACGGAACAATTATTTTTCGATCAGAACGTAGCGTTTTTGTAGTTAATATGCGATAACATATCTGGCTAGCTAACATATCCTCTTCACGTTTTAAATAATTCGGGGCGTTAATTGTCAGATATAGGGGATGTCAGTTGCGTTGTTATATTTAGCTAATTACGCAGTTTCTCAGTACGCGTACAGCTTTTATGTAGCCTAGCAACGGAACAATTATCCTCCGATCAAAGCGTAGCCTTCTTCAGTTAGGGCGCTTCAGCGCACCTGGCTAGCTGATACACCCCCTTAACGCCTTGAAGAATTCGGGGCGTTAATCGCCATACTTTCGTCATTCTTTAAAGCCACAGCTTTCCATTTAATCTCTCCTCCGGTAATTATATCCTTCTAATCAGCTAATTCTTTATCAGAAATTGCTTTCAGCGTTTTCTTCCGGTAATCCAAGGCCTTTATAATATTTACCAATCCTAACTGCTTTTTAAAGTACCTAAAAGATTTTTGGAATAAGGCTTTAATCAATCCATCAGCCAACATATTTCTTATAAGCATATAATCCACTTTAATTAAGCTTTTTTTTGCTGCCTTTTGCAACCAATAATTATATATATTTACGTACCGAAATTTTGTCTTTAAAAAAGCGACGTCGGCATTAATAAGCCGTATAATTTGCTAATTATCGTACTACAAATTTAACGGTCCTATCTCCAGGCCAACTTTTAATTCCTTAATTAATCGAAAAGCAAATAAGGTTTTTTTAATAACTTACGTAAAAAATAACAATTCCGTTTCGGTTATAAAAGTAATTATTATATCTTGCTTATTTGCATGCCATTTTATTACTTTTTTAAAATAACTTTATAACGTAAACTTAAGAATTTTTTCGATCGAATGTATTATTTATAAAAAAGGCGTTATTCCAGGTATTTAAGGAATTTTTGCCATTTAATTGTAACGTTAATATTTTAGTATTAATTAGGTACTATATAACGCGATTAGCTGCTTTATGGTATACGTTATTAAGGTTCTGGTTAAATCGGGCAAGTTTGGATATTACAAAAAATATATCAAGTTGCGTATAAACCGTAATATAAAAAATGGAACCGATTTTTTTTTTAATATTTATTAACAAAGCTTAAATAAATTAAATTAAGATTCGGCAGTAATTCGGCGCTTGCTATAAGCTTTTTTGGGAAGTTATTTAGATTTTTTTTAGGGATTAAATTAACCAGCTTGTTTATAAAGTCGGATTGGGATAACTAAATTTTTCGATTAAGTTTGTTTTTAATTACCTAGATACCTAGAAATTATTATAAATCCTTATTTTCTATAAAAGTATACCGTTTTTATATTTGCTGGATTAACTAATCGATAAAAGCTTGGTTTTTTTTATTATACGCAGCAATAATATCGTTGACGTAGAAGAAAAGTAATACTTTTTAACGAATAAAGTAACAAAATTTATAAAAAACGGGATTAAATCCTAAATTTTTAAACGTGCTAATAAAGTTTTTCTGTTAAAATAATAACGATTTTTTAAGCCGTATAAGGCCTTTTTAATTAAAAATATCTTATTACGTTAAGGATATTTTAAGGGTATTTTTATAGAAACTTTATAAAGTAAGTTCGCGTTAACGAAAACGTTTATAACGTTATATTACTTAAGTTTTAAATCGAACTTAGCTGTAATAACTATCAGGGCTTTAAAGGATTTTTCGGTTAAGGTAGATACATATATATCGTTATAAACGTTTTTAAATTATTAATTATTTCGTATTACGAAACGGATTTTGTATTTTTAGAGCCAGTTATATTTATTAAACTTATAAACGTATACCTATATACATTTTAAAACTTGTTTCCTTTTAATAGCAGATTAATCGACGATTTTTCAAAACTGTATATCCTTATAACTTTGCAAGTAAGCCTTTTCGGTTTCCAAAAATAACTTCCTTAACGGGTATATACTTAGCTTTTTATGGCTTTTCGGAAATAACAGTAAGTTTCGCCTATATATCCGGCCTTACAACCTAAATAACATTTTTATTCTTAACTTTGTTCTTAATATATTAAAACCTTTCCGATTAAGGTAATACGAATTTTAGGTTATCTTTTTCCTTAAGTTTTCATAACTTACCAGCCGATTATCGATCGTATTAACAAAGTGGGTTTTCCGTTTAACGTTAAACGTTACCTCCCATACCCTATAATCGTACCAATAACTATTATTTCAACACGGAACGTACAGAAAGCCTACGTTTATAACTTGTAAAAAAATTTCGTTTTTTACCGTTACTTTGAGTTAAACTGGGTAACAAAAACTTAAAACTTTCTTTATTTTTTCCGTTAACGTAATAATCGTAATAATTATTAAGATAGACGCTAACGGCGGTAATAATCCAAAAAACGGAAATAGTTCGAATATAACGGTCGTATAAGGATAATCAGTTTTTTGCGAACAGGCTTATTTTTCCCCATCCCGTACATTTCTTTAAACGCCTGTACCATTCTAAAACCATTCCTCCTACCCAGCCGGTAACTGAATTATTCCACTTAGGTCTTTATCTTTTTCTTATATATATATAAGGTGGCTATAGGCCTAATTAAATACGTGAACCTATCGGAGTAAATTTTATAGCTCGTTTTCGATAACGTAAAAAAGGTCGTTTTTTAAGTTTTTGATATTACCTAAAAAATGGCCTTTTTATTAAATTATACGTCTTAAATAGCAATAACCTTATTCGTTAACAGGTTCCAAATCTCGTAGATATTAATTAATCAATAACCGACAAGAAAGCCTATTTACGCTTTAAAATTTAGCTTCTGGAACTTCTGTTTTTTTTTTTCATAATAACGGTTATCATAACGTAGGCCATATAATCGTAAACTTGCAAATAGGCCTGTTAAGGCTTGCGATCAAGCACTGGAACGCCATTTCTGTATACCAAATAAATATAGTAAATCTCGTATAAAGTCTGCCAGAAAAAAACGTATTTAAAGATACGGTTATACAAATATACCGCAGCTTTAAAGATATATACGATTAAAAACGTAGGTAACTTAGCGCTATTTCGCATAACAATCGCCTTCTTCTTAATTATACCCCTTAAACGTTCCGTACCCCCGTTCTGGAATTAAATATATAATATTGAAAATTTAAACCTAATGCTAAAAAAAGCGATTAAAAAATATCTCGAAACAAATAATTCTTTAAAATTTCGTTATCGCATTCGATCACCTATAAGAAAACCTTATCTTAATTTTTCAAAACGTTTAACAAATATCGGAACGCAATAATTAATATATCCTGCTTTCGGTTTTTAAAGTAAATATTCTAAATAAAACCTAAATATTTATCAATAGCAAACATAACGTATTTGTACTTTTTAAAATCTTTTTCGAAATTAATAAAATTAATAATTATTCTTTATCCTAATCGGAAAGCTTTTTTCCTAAACTCGCGGCGTATTTACCTTTTAGCTTTTACCTTACCACATACCTGGCATTCGATAATTATAAAACCCTTTAATTTAATTCTTTTAGTATAAAACTATAATTAAGTTATTACTTTAAGGCCTAGGTGCCCTAATTATAAGTATTACAGGATACCGTTACCGATACGCGGCGGTTTCGGCGTCGATAAGTTAATATTTCGTCTATAAATAGCCAAAACTATAAAAAAGTTATTACGCTAATATCTTCGATAACAAACTAATCAAATTTATTTGTTAAAATAACCACAACTTAGTTATACTTAGCTCGAATATAATTATTAATCCCTCGGTTATCTTACCAGAAACCCTTTTTTCGAAACTGTCGAAATAATACCAAATTATAGGCAAATTACTCGCAATAAGCCACGTTATATAGCCGTAACGCTTTCATACCGTTAAAGCTTCGAAATAACATATTAACCTTTCCGTATCCTTTAATCGGAACAAAGCTATTATCTGCATACACCCCGTTTCCTTATACGGTTAATCTAAAATTCAAAAACTTGTTAATAAAATTAAAAACGTATATTATAAACCTTAAGTCTAAAATAAACAAATTCCGTAAAAGGTAAAACGATAAATTTATGGCGCTTTATTAATTAATAATTAAAAAGCTCGCCAGGATTTATCTTACTTCCTTTAAAAGTTAATCGGTTTTTTATGTAATCATTTTATCCATAAATTTGAATATTCGGTTAATTTTTTCCTTCAGGGATTAATCGGAAACTATTCGATTTCGGATTAATCCCTCGGCTATCTTATTAGGTATAAATTCTACTGGAGCTTTATTAAGGAACGCATAATAACATTGGGGAAACCTGTGTATAGAACTTAGGCACGCCTTATAACGTATACCTTAGGCATCTAATTCCTCGCGTTTTCGTTTGCTGGTGCTTCTGTCCGTATTGGAACCTCCTTAACTGCCTCGTTTCGGTCCTTATCTAGATAATCTACCTCGCGGTTAACGGTTAAAAGGTTTGTTATCTTCCTAATCAAAACTATCCTAATCAGCAGGGTCTACAGATGCTTCGTAAAAAGTCGAAAACAATACCTTAAAATTCCTTAATAAAAAAAGATAAGTTATAATCCAATAATCTAGAAAGTTAGCCGTTACCTTTTAGTAACTAATCGTTCCGTTATCGATTTCAGCTTTCTTTACTATCTAAAAGGTAATAATCCAGATCTTCATAACAAGAACCAAAACTGTACATAAATCGTTAACTTATATAACTGTTATTTTCGTTTCTAAAACGCCGTATCGCTATCTCTAGGTTATTATCTTTTGTTATTTTACAATTTATTCGTTTAACTTTTTGCTTAATTTCGCGGTTTACTTCAATTTTTCTCGGTATTTTCATTAGGTATTAATTAAGAATTTACGATCGTACACCCTGCCGGATTCGGCCATTTTAACATACCACTTCCGTAAGTTTTTCCTTAAAAAAAACTTGTTTTTTTAATTGCTGGAAATACAAACTCCAGAATTTATTTAATAAAGTCGTTAATATTTTTTCGGAAAGTATTATATTTGCAGTCTTTATAAGTATATGCCGTAAAGTCCTAATTATAAGCTTATCTACTTTGTGTAATTATCTTAAAGGTATTTATTAAATGCCCTATAAAATCGATCTTTTCGGTAATTCCTTCTGAAAAAAAATATTAATCCACGTTATATAACGAATTCGTTTTTTCGGATAAAAAATTATATCGGGTTCTATAGGTTTAACAAGCCACGGAAATAACTGATTAGGATCAATAAAGTCCTATATATCAAGCGCGTACGCTTTAAATTAAAATTCGCCTTTAAAGCGGTCCTAGTTTTTAAATCCCTTATAAATAACAGAAAATATAAACGATACGGTTGTTATTGTTATTATTGAAATATATTGAAATAATTGCTATTAATATACAGTTTATATCTTCTTAATAACAGTTAATTAATTAATAATTACTTAAATTAAACGAATAAGATTTTTAATTGTCAGATATAAGGGATGTTAGTTGCGTTGTTGTATTTAGCTAATTACGCAGTTTCTCAATACGCATACAGCTTTTATGTAGCCTAGCAACGGAACAATTATCCTCCGATCAGAGCGTAGCTTTCTTCAGTTAGGGCGCTTTAGCGCACCTAGCTAGCTGACATTAATCGTTACATTTTTATTACACTCAGCCCCAGTCTTATCCGTTCGCGGACCATAACAGTCATATTAAAACATAAAACTTACGCATTTCAAAAAGGTATATTAACTTAAAAATAACCCGGAAAAATATAATACCAAGTAATATATATAAGGAAATACCCTATTATTACTATGATATGAAAATATAACCTAGTTTAATTGGGATTTATATAATTACGGTTTTTGGAAATTATGATATTAGATTAGCTCTTATGCAAGCGGCAATTAGCTAGGGGGAAATTGGATTTAAATGTCGTGGAACTTCCTCAGATTATTATACTAGAACAATTCGATATAAAATAAAACTAAAATCTATATGCCGTACTTCGACTTCGATATATTATAAAATTTAAATCTGAGCATTTTTTTCTATTTTCTGTTAGCTTTAAATATGTTAGGGAATATAAGATATGTAGTAGATTTAGGTTGGATTTAGGTTTGTAAACGGATAAGACTGGGGCTTAGTTTACTTTCTAAAGCTATAACTTTCTATTTTATCTTTTTTCCGGTTATTATATCTTTTTAATCAGTTAATTCCTTATTAAAATTCGATTTTAACGTTTTTTCCACAGGTCCAAAGCTTTTATAATATCCACTAATCCTAGCTGCTTTTTAAAATGCTTAAAAACTTCTTGTAATAAGGCTTTAATTCGTTTATCAGCTAATATATCGCTTATAAACGTATAATCCACTTTAATTAAGCATTTTTTTATTATCTTTTATAATTAGTAATTATGTATATATCAGGGGCTAGAGGAGTGTGCGTACCTTTAAGGGGGGCGTTAAGCCCTTTATATGTCATTCCGACGTAATTGTTACGAGGTCGTTATGGGGTGATTGCTTTATAGGTAGTGGTTTATTTCTATTTTAGGGAAAAAGGGCAAATTTCAGATTAATCCTTATTATACCCGTATTGTTCCTTATATTTTAATCCCGAAATATTTGACAAATTAAAACTTCCTTATTTCGATTAAACCGTAAGGAATAAGCGAAATAATTACGATTTAATATAATGACGAACCGGCTGTTCCAGTTATTAAATTTATTTAGATCTTAAAGCCTAAGTTTATTTTATTAGGGTTCCGGCGACGGCTTAGTAAGTATAAAAAAAGTTTAGTTATTGGATAACGAAAACGACTGCTTGGAAAAAAAGTAATGATATTTATAAGAAATTATTGCGAAAAAACAGCGACGCTTATAATTAGACTATCAGGTCCAACAGCTAAGTGTTATATTACGTGTTCTCCACAAGAGCGCAGTGAGCTTTTCTTATATTTTTTCCGGGCCAGGTTTTATAGTGTTTGATAGTATTGTTAATATAAGGATTTCGGGAGTTGCGGTATTTGCAAACCTTATATTCCCGATAGGTTTAAGCGTTAAGGGATTTACGTTACTTATCGGCGAGCGAATTAAAATTTCGCAAAAAATAGAAAAAGAAGATAAATTACTTAAGACCTTACTTAACTTTAAGTATTAAGGTAAGATTTACTTGAAATATATAAATTTTACGATTTAGCTGGATATTATTTTCGAAAATTAGGAACTTTCGTTACGATTTTACGGAATGAATTATGCGTTGGTATATATTGCACTTAACTTATCCGTAGATAGTTATTGGAAATTATAGAAAGGTAATAAGGCCGTAAAGATTAAGGTACGAAGCCTGAATTATGTTCGTTTTATAGATTGGCAAGGTTTGAAAAAAGTTTTCGAAAATGCTTTCGGAAATGCGATATGGCGGTTTGTTTTTATTGACGTAAAATTCGATACGATATATTAAAAACCTAACGAAACGGTTAACGTTTTTTATTAACGATATAAATAAACTTTCGTTGCATTTTTATAGATAAATAGTATTACTTTTTTAACAAGCCGTTTTATTATACGGTTACGTTTTTATATAATTAGCTTCGTATCCGTAGCTGTTTTACGGAAAACCCTAGATATAACTTATAAAAAAGCCCTAGATATGGAATTATTATTCCGGGTTTTCGTTTTAAAAAACCTTATGCCGTAAATAAACCGATACTTTCTTAAAATCCAGCAGTTATTTTAAAGTTCGTAATCGTTATAGAATTTAGGTCGTATAATAGATACGATTATATTTTGTAGAGAGCCTTTAGGAATACCGTAAAGAGCTTATTTTAAATGCGGAAAAATAGGCTATCGCAAATTGGAATATCCCCAAAAAAATCAAAACATATCGGATATATTCCGAAGGTATATATGCAGCTATTACGTTAAAAGGGGTTATAAACCTAGTAATTGCCCCGAAACGACGTGCTTTAGTTATGGTGCAAAAGGTTATTTTCGAACAAATTATTTAAAATAATCCTTAATAGGTGTTAACTTGAGCCTTATAAATAACTTTCGCTAATAAGAAAAAGGTTCTTTGTTACGTATATATTATTTTTTAAAAGTACGTAAAAGGAATTAATGGATAACGTTTTGTAGTTAAGTGGATTTAAAGGTAAATTATAACGTAATACGCCGCAAAACGTTCGAAAAAGATGGTTAGTTATTTCGATTAAAATCCGAACTAAGGTTAAAAATTTATTTAAGCGACTTTATTACGATATATGGATACGTTACGTTATAAATACGAATTATAAATTTATTTAACATTACGAAGTTGAAAAAATATCGTTTTGCCGTCGTAGAGGCAAAAAAAACCGGATATTTTATTAAGGTTTTTATGGTTTCGAAAAACAAACCTTACCGTTAATTAGTTATTATTTTAATAAAGGTATTAATTCGAACCTAAAAATATTAAGCTTATTAACTTAACGAAAGAGCTACGAGATAGTAACTTTGCCATAACGGTGAACAGTTATTATATTTATAAAGCCGGACGAGAAAGTTAAATTAGGCGAAAAAGTTAAGCCGGATGAAAAGGATAAGAAGTTTGTATTAAAAGAATACGAAAAGTACCAGAAAAAATATTACAGTAATTACGCCGATGTATTTTTTAAAAAGAAAACCGCTAAATTATTAAAACATTCACTATACGAACATGCGATAAATTTAATAAACCGAAAAAAACTTTCCTAGGAACCTTTTTATTTACTTTTAAAGAAAGAACTTAAGGTTTTAGAAAATTTTTGGAGGTGGTAAAAAAGAAAGGATGGATTAGATGGAATAACAGCCCAGCCGGAGCTTTTATGTTATTTGTTTCGAAAAAAGGAAATGCATTATGTTTTTATATCGATTACAAAAGATTTAATCGGATAATCTCCAAAAACCGTATTCCGTTACCGTTAATATAAAAAATCCTGGATCGTCTAGTAATTACCAAGATATATACGAAGCTGGACTTAAAAAATACGTACCGCCGAATACGTATCAAAAAAGTGATAAATAGAAAACCGCTTTCAAAACGACATATAGTTATTTCGAATATTTAATACTGCCGTTTAGATTTAATAACGGCCCAGTTACGTTTCAAATATATATTAACCGGGCGTTAACGGGTTTGATGGATTATATTTATATAATCTATCTCGACGACATATTAATATACAACAAAAACCTAGCAAAATACGAATAGCATGTTCGAAAAGTGCTTGAAAGGCTAAAGAAATGGAAACTTTATGTAAATATTAACAAGTATAAATTTTATATATATTTTAGTTTCTTTTTTAAAATTTCAGATTTCGCCAAATGGCATTAAAATAAAAAAAAGATCGCGTTGAAGTTATTAAAACCTAGCCGTTACCGCAAAGCGTTTATAACATTTAAGTTTTCCTAGGATTTACAGGATTTTATCGAAAATTTATCAAAAATTATGTAAAAATATCTATCCCGTTAACGGATCGGCTTTGCAAAAAGGTTAAAGGTTTTATATAGTTTTTTTTTGCGAAAAGATAACGTTTAAAATATTTTAAATAACCTTTATAGCAAGGAAAATACTTAAGCACTTTAACCCGTTATTACCTATTTATATCGAGATAGATGCGTTAAGAAAAGTTATTAAGGCAATTATATCCCAGTTATATAAAAACCATTGGTGTCCAGTAATATTTAAGTTTCGAAAAATAACGTCGGAAAAGATTTGTTACGTTATAGAAAATGGTAAATTTTTAGCTATCGTCGACGCTTTTAAAAAATAACGTTATTTTATTAATTATTCGCAATTTCCCGTTAAAATTATTACAAATTATTTTAATTTCAAATATTTAAAATTAAAGTAATAGCTTAACGCGAAACAGTAAAGATGGTTAGATTACTTCGTAACGGTCGATTTCATTATTACATTCCGGCCTGGGAAAAATAACCCAGCCGATAAATTATTAAAAAAGCTTAATTTGCTATAAGATAATAAAAAAGAAAAAGCCTAAAAAAAGATAACGTCGAGGTAATAAAAAAATACTAAAGATAAAAATGTCTTAGTTAAATTTTGGAATTGCGAATATTTATCGACTTATTAAAAAGATCGTAGATATTACACGAAGAATAAATATATGCAGGCCTGAAGATAAAGCGGCCAGGAACGTACCTGAAAAGGTAAGATATATACTAGCTGGAATTACAAGTCGCGAATTATTCATTTTACGGCAGTAAAGCGTTAGTAACGTTGCTAAAACGGCGTTATTGCCGGAAAAAAGCCCAATAACTATTGTAATTTTTAAGCTATAACAAAAAGGTAAATTTATCCTTAGCAAAATTTAGGAAATTAAGCGTTTTAAGGAATGTAAAGAGAGTAAGTAACGATAACGTATTAAAGAAAAAACGGCTTATTAAGATATAAAAGCGTAATTTATATGCTATATAACCCAGACTTACGCAAAAAGCTCGTCAGCTAATATTATAATCTCTTTATAGCAGGCTATCTCGACGTTATAAAAACGTACAAACGGCTAATTCGAAATTCTAGAAAACGCAAAAATAAAATATAAAAGATTACTTAAAAAGCTACTTTAAATATTAAAAATTTAAGGTAATATAATATTGACCTTATAGAAAACTCGTTTCGTTACCGATTCCGGATCGCCCGTTTTAAGAAATTAACATGGATTTTATTATAAACTTACCGTTATTTATAAAGCCGCACGGCGAAAAAAGTTATAACGCTATTTTTATCGTTATAAACAAAATAACGAAATTTACCGCCAGCAGTTTAATTAAAATACTTTTTCATTACCTTTTCAATTAATACGGTACGTCCGATAATATAATTTCTAATCGTAACTTTTTATTTACAAGTAATTTTTAAAAAACCCTTTGCGAATCTTTTACGATTAAACGGAAATTAAATATAATCTTCCATCTACAAACAAATAAATAAACGAAACGTTAAAATTAACTTTTAAAATACTATTTACGAATATTCTGCAATTTAAATTAAATAGATTAAACGTTACATTTATTAACGCATAATTTATATATAACAACAATTACCATTTAACGACCAAGATAATACCAGCCGAAACGTTTTTCGGATACACGCTATGAACTCCAGGAAACGTCGCATTTACGACGAAATAATTCAAAAACTTTAGGCTTACTAAGGCAGTCCAAAAAAAATTTGTGACGATACAAAAAAAACGTTACAAAAATAACTTTACAAAACCTAAAATACGTATAAAAAGTATTATAATAAAAACCGCATTACGAAGGAATTTTAAAAGGAATAATAGGTAAAGATTTTTATTAAATATATTAACTAATAAAGGCCTAATAGGAAACTTTCCGATAAATATATTAAACCTTTTTAAATTACGAAAGTTATAAATTCGAAGCTAACTTGCAAGATACGATTTCTATTTCCATATAACAAAATCCATAACGTTTTCCCCATATTACTGTTAAAGTTATGGCATAGCAAAGGTATCTTTAAGAAGGAACGGAAAAGTAACCTTAATGTAAAAACGGAAAAACGCTAGGAAATAAAAAAAGTTCTAACATACCAAAGGAACCATAAAAACAAATAATACCTTATCAAATAGGCAGGTTTTCCCCCCGAAAAAAACACTTGGAAACTTTGCGATCACTTATCAAAAAAACTCGCCACTTTCTATAAAGCGTTATTAAAGCAGAGAAAATTAAAAAAATAAATAAAAGATTACTAAAGAAAATACGGCACAATAAAAAGGTTGCAATATAAAGGAAATATTAATTATTGCTTATTATTTATCAAAAAGCGTTACCGCCAGATCTTTAGGTATATTTATTTCGTAATAAAGTATTTACGGTTTATTGGGTATTTTGAAACGAAACTTAAATCCAGCTCATAATAATATCGAAACGAAAATTATTTAACTATTGTAAAAACGCCTAAACGTCGTTCTTGCCCTGATTGTTATTTTGTTAATTATCCTTTTTAGTAAGGTAATGTATTATTCGGTAATATTAACGATATGCTTAATTTTTCCTTTCATAAAGAATTAATAATTAATTAAAGAAAAAAGATTATTAAATACTTACGTCGAAAGCGGTACGGGTATTCTTTACTTATTAAATATCTTCCTAAAAAAGCTGTAAGGAAACGGATTGCGAAAAAGAAACAACCCCGTTATTACTAGGTAAAAATTTAAGGTAACGAACTTAAAAAGTACCGGCGTTTACTATAAAAAAATCGATACCGAATTAACAGCAAGTTAATTATATAACTTATTACGAAAACGTTACGGAAAAAACTTACATTTTCTTTATAAACTTAATAAACTTTATTAAAATAAGCTTTAACGTTAATCTAAGCCTTTTCGACTAGATACCGTATTAATAAAGTACTCGCTAAAGGGATGAAAAAAACTTATTTCGCGTTTATAAATAACGAAATTCTTTCTAAAAGCTTTAATTTTGCCCTCATTAACGGGCTTGAATTCGGTAAACTTATGAAACGACTTTATAAACTTTTCGGCAAGCTTAAAAAAAGATACAAAAACCTGTCCTTACGAATTAACATTATTATCGTTAAAGGCTAATAGCGCATAAAAATTACCTCAACCATAACTTTACCGCTATTTTAGGAAACAACATATTTATCAATACTTTTCGAGGCCTTATCAACCTTATAGCGATAGCTAGGTACGCGAGCCATCACTACAGTATATCAAAAGCATGAAATATCGCAGATAGCCCTAAAAGCAAGCCATTAGCAAAAAGGAAAAGAAATTACTGAAAAATACTTACAAAATGCGGGTTTGCTTTTTTTTTAGAAAGGGCTATCTTAAAGATTAAGAACTTTATAAAAGGTTATATCGAAGACGCAGAAAAACAAATTTAAAAACAAATTGCGAACAAAAATCTACCTCGTTACTAATTAACAACGAAAATATACAAAAACCCGCAGCGAGCTTAAAAAAGCAAGTTCGTTGCGAATAAATAACAAGTTATATACCGACGAATACGATACGATAAAAAAAAGCAATTAAGTAATAGAAAGAAAGGATGGTTTATATATGTTAAAAGCGGTATGCCCAAAAACGGTAAAGCTTTTCTGCCGGCAGAATTCTTGGCGTTTCAGCTATCTCGCTATGAGTTATTCCAGGTATACTGCTCATTTAAAAAAATTATACGGATTATATCTTATTATTAATTATTATTTATTTCTATTTATTACGAAGGCGTTATGACCCTTTAGTAAAGATATCTTATTAGTTATAGTATATAATAAAATAGGTTTTATTTAGGCCTTTAAAAGTAAAGGCCCAAAAAAAAAAAGCTTTATCAAGGGTTAAGGAAATATACGCACCTTTAAAGAAGGCGTTAAGCCCTTTATATATCATCCTAACGTAATTGTTACGAAGTCGTTACGGGGTAATTGCTTTATAAGTAATAGCTTATTCCCATTTTAGGGAAAAAGGATAAGTTTCAAATTAGTCCTTATCATACCCGTATTATTCCTTATACTTTGATCCCGAAACATTTAACAATATATTTATATATCGTAACTTTATCCGTAAAAAAGTAACGTTAACGTTAATAAGCCGTATAGTTTACTAATTATCGTATTATATATTTAAAGATTTTATATTTAAACTAACTTCCAATTTCTTAATTAATCGAAAAATAAATAAGGTTGCTTTAATAATTTACGTAAAAAATAGCAACTCCGTTTCGGTTATAAAAATAATTATTATATTTTATTTATTCGCTCGTTATTTTATAGCTTCTTTAAATCACTTTATAACGTAAGCTTAAAAACTTTTTCAATCCAATATATTATTTACAAAAAAAACGTTACTTTATATGTTTAGTAAATCCTTATTACCGAACTGTAACGTTAACTTTTTAATACCAATCAAGTACTGAATAACGTAATTAGCTACTTTATAGTATACGCTATTAAGGTTTAGGTTAAATCGGGCAAGTTTGAATATTGTAAAGAATATATCGGATCGCGTATAAACCATAACGTATAAAATAAAACCGATCTTTTTTTGGTATCTGTTAACAAAGCTTAAATAAGCCAAATCAGAATTAAGTAATAACTTTCCGCTTACTATTAACGTCTTTTAAAAAACTAAGTTAACTAACTTATTTATAAAGTCAAATTAAAATAACTAAATCTTTTAATTAATTTTGTTTTTAATTGCTTTAATTATAAAAAATTCTTAAAAATTCTTTTTTATAAATATATATCGTTCCTATATTTATTAAATTAACCGATCGACGAGAGCTTGGTTTTTCTTTTACTATACGTAGCGATAATATCGTCGACATATAAAAAAAGCACCCCTTAACGAAAAAAGCAATAAAGCTTATAAAGAACGAGGTTAAAACCTAAATTCTTAAACATATTAATAAAGTTTTTTTATTAAAACAACGGCAACTTTTGCAGGCCATATAAATCCTTCTTAATTAAAAATATCTTATTACGATAAAGGTATCCCGGAAATGTCTTTATATATATTTTATAAAATAAATACGTATTAGCAACAACGTTTATAATATTATATTACGATAATAACGTTAACCGTTTTGGATTATGCGGTAATCTTTTTCGAATAAATTGCCGTAAATAAAACGGTTTTTATCGAAACCTTCCCGTAACGAATGATAGGTATTTCGTACTTGAGGTCGTATGGCATGTTATACCATTTCGGTTCGTATCTTAATTGATGAAAATTTGAAAAGCCGTAAAAACGATCAAGGTTGGATTTTTTAGTTGTAAACTGGCGACGGCTTATAAATCTTTTTATACGTTTTTAAGGTTTATCTTTAAGGTTTATCGTATAAAGCTATTTTCTGCCTTTAAAAACCTTGTTAAACCTTAACGAGTATTAGGTTTACCAGGGCCGAGGTTTGTCGGCAACTACTAGTCGAAATCGGAATAAGATACGGAAATTAAGATATATAATTTATTTAAACCGTAAAAACCTACTTAAAAGAGTATCGTATTCGAAAATATTAGGTATATTATTTATCATAGAAATTAATCGTAAAATGATTTCTATATATTAACTTAGCCTTATTTTCCAGGCTTAAACCTATATTTTACCTTGTATAAATTTAGATATTGTTATGGCATAGCAATCGAAAGACGGCGCATATACGAATTACTAAGAAAAGGCTTAATATATTAAGATAAGGAAAAGAAAAAAAGTCCTGTAAATGCACCTTTAGAAACGCGTACAAATAAGGTGAGGCGTACGAGCCACTTATACCAGGACCGTAATATTACTTCCCTCTCTGTGTAAAAAAGCTTCGTTTCGAAGCTTTGCAATTATCCTAACCTTTAAAAGATCTTCTTCGGCGTTAGTCTTAGGCTAGCTATCGCCGAAACCATATATTTACCTCCAAGGTTACTCTTATCCGAATCGGACGTATCCTTTATATCAAAATGGTTATGGACTACCTTATAGATATAGGAAATGGCCGAAAGCATGTTATAGTTGCGGGCGAAATAATTAAAGTTACCAAATCGGCGACAACGGTTAAAACGCTGCCATTTATCGCCTTAGGCTTAGGCTAACAATAGAACTAATAATTTTACCAAGTTGGATTTAAGGACTTGACGATTGTCGACGTCGACGTTGTTAATAATTCCTATAAACGTATCCATAGCTTCGGGGCATTATTAATAATAATTTCCGTTATAGAAATAAAAGAAAATGATAAAAGAGCTTGATAAATAAGTCGTAAGTAATAAAAATAAACTTTCGGTTAATTAATTTAATCTGGAACTTATCCGAAAAACCTTGGCAAAACTTTCGAATTTTTAAAATATTTTCCATATCGTCCTTATTACGGGATTGGTATAATGCATATTTCCAATTAATTAGGAATTAAGGAAACGAATCGTTATTTTTTTATTTTCATTTTTTCAAAACGCGCTTTAACAAAAAATATCTTATTAAGGTCGTTATAAATATAATTAAAATTTTAAAAAATTAAGTTCGAAACGTTGTTCCAAGTAGCGGTACGTTTAACCTACCAAATTTGCTATATAACAAAATCCTTAATCTTAGATTCGAGCGGGTTATATATATAATAAGTTTTCGCACAGTCATTGCCGATAGCTTCGCCGCCGACGCGTAACTTACCTTATATCTTAAAAAGCTATACGTTATATATAAAAGGTTTATCCAGTTTCGTAATGTTAAAAGGCTTAGGTTTCGGGTAGGTTAGAAGTAAGGGTTTGGTAACAATCGACGTCAGCAAAACGAATTAATTTCGTAAAGCTTTCGTTTCGACGTTTCGTTTCTAAAAAACGGCGTTAAAATAAATTATTAACTTATCGCGAACGCCTTATACCGGAACTTAAATAGCAGGTTAGACTTCTTGGGCGCTAATTAAGGCCATATTATCTCGGAAACAGAAATGGAAACGGGAACAAAAAGGTATATCAAAAAGCTGTTCGGAAAATCGGAAAGGTCGAAAACGGAAACGGAAACGGAAACGGGAAGGTAGGCGTTAGTATCGTCGTTTCGCTAAAGAATTAACAGGTTTATCAGGTTTTTGCCGTAATTATTAATGGATTTGTAACAGCCATAAGCCTTTAGACCATTCAGAAAATCGAAAAATCGGAAATATAACAGCAAAAACGTTAAACCTTTGGCAAGGGATCTTAATATAATGTTATAGCATAGAAACGGAAAGGCGGCGCATATATTAATTATGAAAGAAAGGCTTAATATATTAAAATATGGAAAAAAAAGAAATTCTATACATGTATTTCCAGGAACGCGTACAAATAAGGTAGGACGCACGAGCTATCTATACCAGGATCGTAAGAGATATATAGTTAATTTCTTCTTTTAACAACTAATTAAAAATAATTCAATTTTTAATTAATAACGTTATTACTTCAGTAAATCGGAAATTTATTAAAGCTTTTTTAAAAAAGTTAAAAAGTGTTAAAATTACCTATATATAACTTTAAAACACGTTTTATAACGAATATTTTATACGTTTAAATCTTACGCTTCCATTTGCTGAGATTTCGATCTGTATAAAAACCTTTACGGCTGTCTTATTTCGGGTTTAAAAGCTTACCTTTTAGTTTATTATTTTCTTAGTTAAGATTTTTCTAATCAAAAAATCCGCAAAGAGCCCCTGGAACATCGGAAACGTTATTTCAATATTTTGTAATATACACGGTAAATAAGTTATAACCTAGTAATTTAAGAAGTTAGCATTTATTTCTTAATAATTAATCGTATTATTTCTAATTTTAAACTTCCGTACTATTTAAGAAATAAGTATCCAATTTTTCATAAAAAAACTATTATTATACATAAATCGTTAACCCATATAACTATTAATTTCGTTTCCGGAATTCTGTATCGTTATTTCTAAACTATTACCTTTTACTATTTCACGGTTTATTCGTTTAGCTTCTTTTCTAATTTCAAAACTTACTTCAGCTTTTCGCGGTATTTTTGTTAAGTATTAATTAAAAGTCTATTGTTATATACCTTGTGTTATGACCCAACATATCTTGGCCTCCAGAAACGGTTAAAAGATAAAGATTCTCCAAACATGGGTTACGTGCAGTTACGTGCAATGATCCAAAGATTATTGGGATTATTCTCGAGTGCAATAATCTAAGGATTATTGGGATTATTTTCGAATGCAATAATTTAAGAATTATTGGGATTATTTTCGAATGCGATAATTTAGGGGATTATAAATAAAGAAGTTTATTATATAGCTACGTTTATTACCCTTTTATAATTTTAAATAACACCAGTTTGTAATATAACTTGGTTACCCAGATTACTTTTGGTTATTTGTTATTACCAGACGTAACCGTTTATTTATTATTACTTAGTTTTTTATAATATTATTATTAATATAAACCCGCACGATTAAGTTTAATAGTTGGTTAATTAACCCAGCCGTTATATATTACAAGCTTTTGTTTAATAATATAGTTAAACTTTAAGTAATATTCGAAGTCGCTAACATATCGATTAATATTTAAGTAACTTTTACTTAAGAGCTTACGGCCTAGTAATTTCAAGATAAGATTAAGGAGCTTAAGGCCACCGTCGAACAGCTCACTTATTAAATGGTATCGGCGCCGGTCGGTATCCGCAAGATAAAACTTAAGAAACCAGGATTATATAACGGGAAGGGGAACGTTCAAAGTTTCCTAACCCAGGTTCGGGTTTATTTTCGTTTCGAGGGGCTTACCGATTTAGCGGATTAGATTTTCGTTATTGCAACCTGTTTGAAAAGGGACGCTTTCGATTAGTTCGAACTTACCATAAGGGATTTTCTGGAAAAGGGAAAGTTCGACTAAGAAAGAATTATTAAGGAGGTTTTTTCCCGATATGTTAATTTCGAGGACAAGCTTAAGAGCAATTTCGAAAACCTGGATAAGGAACAAATTGCGGCTTAAAAATTCCTTTAAGTACGCCAGAAAGGATTAGTTTCTAAGTATGCCGTAGAGTTCAGGAACTTTATGGCAAAAGCGGGATAGGTGGACGACGAGGACGATATTTTAATCGATATATTTTATAAAAGTTTGAAAGAAAACGTTAAGGACGAAATCGTTAAATTCTTACGATTTACAATATTCGACAGGTATATTACCGAAGCAGTTAAAATTAATAATCGGCAGTTCGAAAGGTAACAAAAAAAAAGATATTTTATTTTACGAGTTGGATATTTTAAAGTTAATTAAAGAAAAAAGCGCGAAATTCCTTTTATTTTTTATGGAACAGCTTTAGAACTTATGGAACTTGGCATTACTTAATAACGAAACATAAGCCAGATATAATGTTATAATTGCGGCAAGATGGGTTATAAAGTACGTTGGTATAAAGTACTGCAAAAAACCAACAAAAAGGTACATTAGGCCCCAGTACCAAAGGGACTACCAAGAAATCAAAACGGTAATAAATAAGTTAACATAATCTGTATACATATCGACGACAACTAGGAAAAAGTCCGATAAAGACTAAACGCGGCCAAAACCCTATTATAAGCAACAATTAAGCGATAACGGTTTGCTATGACAGGATGGATGGCGGAATATTAGGGATAAAAGGAGTTGTTTATTCCCAGATTTCGTTTGCGATTATAGGAAAAAAGGCAAAAACGGTACGAATAATTGGAATTGAATGTATGGATTAAGGAATATTACGGTTAGGATAAGGTTTTATTGCTAGGAACGCCCGATCGATATAAAAATTTATATGTTATTTACTGTAGGCAAGTTTATTGTTTAAAACATAAAAAATAACAAAGCTACATATAGCTACATATTATACATATATGGTACTAAGGATTTAATTTCCATAACTAAACGGGAAATGATTTTAGAAATTAACGATAGTATCGATATTTGCGTATATTAACGTTACAAGATATTATCGATATTTTTACGATAAAAAAAGTTAGCCCGAAAGCCAAAGTTATCCAAAAAAACCCGATATATTATTTCGAAACGTATAATTACAAAATACAAAAAAATGGATCTATTAGATAATTATGAAAGCAGTATAGGAAACCTTTAACGATTTGTAATTTCAGCTGGCATTTACGATTAACCTTAATAAACGGCAAAAACTTAAGAAAAAAATACGATTCCAATAAGAAAATACAGCTTAATATAACGCGTAATATTAATAGTTTTATAGTTCCGATAAATGGACGATATAATTAAACCGCCTAAAAAACGTAATCGAATAAATCGAAGGAAATATCATTACTTTAAAATAATACAATAAATTATTCGATATACGTATTATGGAATTAAAAGTAATATTGCGGCGTTAGGAAAGATATATTAAATAATTACAAACAAAAATTAAGCAGCTGGAATATCTAAAAGATAAACGTTACTTATAAAAAAGTTATAAAGTAACGGGAATTAAGGGAATTAACATAAGCCCTTTAAAAAAGCTTTATATACGACAATAAAGCCAAAAACGACTTTATTACAGTTAAAGTACGAATTGGAACGTATTGGTTTATCGTATTTGTAGATAGCAAAGTTTTGGGAGGGAATTATATCGTACTGCAAATAGTAAACAACCTTAAATTACTATGGAAAAACAAAAAGAACCCTTATATTGCCGAAAACGCCGAAGATCAGGTATTTGTTTATAATAACGGAAAAATTACACGCGAAATTAATTATTTCGAGATTTTTATTTAAGGACGAATTTAAATAGTTAATTTCGATATCGTTCCGTTAAGGAATTACGACATAATCTTAGGAAGATTATGGTTATACCAGTATAATATCTTGATCGAGGGAAGAACTGGTTAGGTAAAGTTTTTTTTACTTTATTTCGATAGATAAGAAAAATAAAGATTTTTATACTTAATCGATAAAAAAAAACGACGAATGTAAACATAAAGATACAATAAAAACTTTATTACCTAAAAAACACGATATAAAAAAAACAAGAGTATAATAGACGTTTTCGACGCATTATAGCTATTATCCGGGTATAACTTTATAACATAAATAAAATCCTAAAGTATTAGCCCGAAAAGTTAAAAAAGAACATGGTTAATATATTATTACAGTATTGCAAATATAAACGACTGTTTTAAAAGCTCGAAACGAAGTTACCAGAATATAACGAATGGAATTACGAAATAATCCTTAAGGAAGGCATCTTACCTAAGTTTTACCCTATTTACAATTTAAACGAAATAAAGTTTTATATTTTACGAACGTACCTGGAAAACAGATTCCAGAAAGGATGGATTCGACGATCGACATTTTTAACCGGATACCTTATATTTTTTGTATTAAAAAAATAGCAAGTTACGATTAATAATAAATTATTAATATCTTAACAGTATCACTGTTAAAAATAAAACACCTTTACTATTAATTACCGAAATAAAAAATTACTTATAAGGGGTTAAGTAATTTACCGCTTTAAATTTTAAAAACGGGTATAATTTAATTCGAATTAAGTTAAGATACGAATAAAAAACGGCTTTTAAAACGAAATACAGATTATATAAGTATTTAATTATACCAATAAAACTTACGAACGTAGCAGTAACTTTTTAGCGAATAATTAACTACGTATTTCGAAAATACTTGGATATTTTCGTTATGTGTTATTTGGATAATATTTTGATTTTTTCAAAATCAAAAAAGGCATATGCAAAATACGTTCATTAAATCCTTTAAGTTTTATAGGACGCCAATTTGTTAGTTAATACAGAAAAAAATCAGTTCCATACCTAAAAAGTAAAATATTTGGAATATATTATTAGCTTAAAACATATTAAGATAAACCCCAAGAAAATTGCAGTAATTACCGATTGGCCTATACCTATTACTGTTACAAAAGTATAAGCATTTATTAAATTCGTTAACTATTACCGGAAGTTTATTAAATATTTTAGTAAAATTACAATATCACTATTTAATTTTACCAGAAAAAAAACGAATTCCAGTAAATAACGGAAATAAAAAAAACGTTTTAATAAATCAAAAACGCGATTACTAGTAAACCAATATTGATTATGTACGATCCGAAACGCTTAATTAAATTAAAGATTAATTCGTCGGATTACGTATTAAACGCGGTAATCGGATACCGAAACGATTAAGGAATATTTTACCCGATTACTTTTTATTTTTACAAGTTAAAGGGAGCAAAATTTAATTACGGCATTTTCGATAAGGAATTTATAATTATCGTCAAAGCTTTCCGAAAATTTAAATATATATTTAAAAGAAACCTTTACCAAATTAAGGTTTATACCGATTACAAAAATCTTACCCGTTTTATTATTACACAAGAACTTACAGGACGATAACTACGTTATACAGAAAAGCTAGTTAAATATGATTTTATTATTATATACCAGAAGGGATTTGAAAATAACAAAGCAAACGTTTTTAACAAATAACCTGATTTAAAAAAAACTAATTAAGGTTAGCTACTAAATTTTCGATATTACTCTAAAAGGATATTTAAAATTACGATAAATTACAATTATTAAAGCAGTATTCCTTAACCTACACCAGAAAATCCAGCAATATAACGACAACCTACCCGATAACCAAAAAACAGATAAAATATAAGTTCCAAAAAATGTTAACAAAACCTAATATAAGATATATACCAATACTTACTTTATAAACATCTAAGGATTTACAAAACCCTAAAACGACTACGACATACTTATTATTTTCTTAAAATAAAAACTGCAGTACAGAAAATTAAACGATAATGCGACGTTTGCGCTAAAGCTAAAACTCTATAATACAAACCGTATGGAAAACTGCAACTATTTCCAATTTCACAACGACCATGGGATTTAATCACCATAAATTTCATTATTAAGCTTCCCTTATCCGAAAACCCAGCGACAGGAATATATTATAACAATATTTTCGTTATCGTTAATCGATTTACGAAATTTTCTTATTTTTTGCTATATCTCGAAAATACGAACGCGAAATAAATAACATACATCTTTTTCAGATATATCTTCAGCATATATGGATTACCAACGGAAATTATCTTAAATAAAAGCATTACATTTACCTCTAAGTTTTAACAAGGCCTTATAACACAAATCGGCCTAAATCATAAGTTATCCAGCATATTTAAACCTTAAACAAATAAACAAATAAAACGATTAAATCAAACTTTTAAAACCTACTTACGATACTATATTAATTACGAACAGAATAATTGGGTTAAAAAACTACCAATCGCCCAGTTGGTTTATAATACGAACTACTAGGAAAATATTAAAACAACCCCAGTAAACGCCAATTTCGGTTTTATACTAAAGGTTTACAGAAAAATACGCAAAAACGGTTCAGTTAATATTAAAGCTATCTTAACATTAAAACAACTTAAATAACTGCACGTAAAAACAAAAACAAAACTTAAATTTGTACGCAACCAAATAAAAAAATATTACAACTAAAAAAAGTTAAAGGGACCAACTTTCTCGAAAGAAAATATGATCTACCTAACCACCAAAAACATCAAAACTAAACGCCCAAATCAAAAACTTGATTTTAAATATATCGGCCCATACAAAATTGCCAAGAAAAATTTAAAAAACAACTACCAGTTGGAATTACTACCGAAAGTTAAATTTTATTTAATTTTTCATATTTCTTTATTAAAATTAACAGCAAATATTATCAAAATCAACATAAAATACGAAAATAAAGCAGAAAAGGATATATTAATATACGAAGTAAAAAAAATCCTAAATATACGCAAAAAAAATAAACTCACTTAATACCTTATTAAATAAAAAAATTACCCAAACTTCGAAAACACTTAAAAACCCGCCAAAAACTTTATAAATACCCAGCGCCTCCTAAAGGACTTTCACCGACGACGCCGGAACCAATCATAAACGCACCCCAGTTTACGACCTCGACGATGGACCAATAAATAACGTTAACACCTAACCAGCCAATTAAAACGGAAGTTTGTACTGTAAAAACGGAAAAGTTTAGCTTTTCCTTTCCCGCTTCCTCGCGTTCCAATCGTTCCAACTTCTTAAAATTATCGATATTTCGCGT
Source organism: Monosporascus sp. 5C6A (assembly GCA_004155035.1). Lineage (NCBI taxonomy): Eukaryota > Fungi > Ascomycota > Sordariomycetes > Xylariales > Monosporascus > Monosporascus sp. 5C6A. The sequence continues at coordinate 319,825 of QJOB01000026.1, forward strand.
TACAGCTTTCATTATCTTTTTATACCATATTCTTTTCTATTTACGGAAACGGCAAAAACAAACGTTTACCTGGTCGGCTTCCTCCTCGGCAACCTTTAGTTCCAACTTCAATTTTCGGTATTAAGCGGCTACGCGTTACAGTTATTCAAGGCTTAAGCTTTTAACATCACAATTAACCTGGTTATATTTGATACAAAACAAACAACGGGAAAAATCTTTTTCGGAAAGCTTGCAATCTAAACTGCGGAACTTGCAAAAAAAACAAGGTGCTATTTCAACAAGATTAATAAAAACAGCGGAAAAAAATCTGGCGCATTATACAGCCTTTTCCTTAAAAACAGGTTTAGCACGTCTTTATATTTTATTAACCATATTTTCAGCAACAAAAAGGGAAAAATTTACAATCTTCGGAACGAAGATTTCGGAAGGGAAAAATCATATTATAACCTAACACATCTTGGCCTCTAGAAATAATCAAAAAATAAGGATTCTTCAAACATGGGTTACGTACAGTTACGTACAATAATCCAAGAATTATTAGGATTATTCTCGAATGCAATAATCTAAAAATTATTGGGATTATTCTCGAATGCAATAATCTAAGGATTATTGGGATTATTTTCGAATACAATAATCCAAGGATTATTGGGATCATTTTCGAATACGATAATCCAGGGGATTATAAACAAAGGAATTTGTTATATAGCTACGTTCATTACCCTTTCATAATCTTAAATAGCATTAATTTATAATACAACTTAATTACCCAGATTACCTTTAATTATCTGTTATTACCAAACGTAACCGTTTGCCCCTTATTGCTTAATTTCCCACAATACTACTGCCAACATAAACCCGCACGACTAAGTTTAATAGTTGGTTAATTAACCCAGCCGTCACACCTTGCCGGATTTAGCAAACATAACGTACCACTTCCGTAAATTCGTTTCTAAAAAAAGGTTTATCTTTTTTCTTACTAAAAATATCGTTGTTAGGTTTTAGTTTATAAAAGTTTTTATATTCTTACCAAATATATCGTATTTCCGATCTATATAAATAAATTCGGTAAAGTTCTAATTATAGGCTTATCGGCTTTCGGTCGTTATTTTAAAGCTATTTATGAAATAATCCGTATAATCGATGTCTTTAATAATTCTTCCTAAAAATTAAAATAAAGCTGTTAAAATATTAATTTACGTCGTATACCAAATTCGTCTTTTCGGATAAAAGGTTATATCGGATTTCGTAAGGTTAATAAGCTATTAAAACTTTTAATTAGGATTAATAAAGTTTTAAAAATCAAAAACGCGTACATTAAATTAAAATTCGCTTTTTAAACGGTCCTAGTTTTTAGGTCCTTTATAAGTAACGGAGGTTGACGGTACGGTTGCCATTATTATTATTAAAGTATATATAAATAATTGCTATTAAATTACAGTCTATATTGTTTTAATAACAACTAATCTATTAATAAATTATTTAAATTAAAAATATAAAATTCTTAATTATTAGATATAAAAGATATCAATTACGTTGTTATATTTAGCGAGCTACGTAAATGCTTCGTATATATATTGTCAGATATAAAGGATGTTAGTTATGTTATTATATTCAGCTAATTACGTAGTTTCGCACTACGCCTATTGTTTTTATATAGCCTAGCAACGGGACAATTATCCTCGAATCAAAACATAGCCTTTCCACAGTTAGTATACGATAGCTGTCAGATATAAAGGATCTTAGTTGCGTTATTATATTCAGCTAATTCCGGAGTTTCCCAGCGCGCGTACTGCTTTTATATAGCCTAGCAACGGAACAAATATTCTCCGATTAAAAGGTAACCTTTTGTAGTTAAGATACGATAGCATACCTGGCTAACTGATATACCCTCTTAACGTTTTAAAGAATTCGGGGCGTTAATTGCTACATTTTTATCACTTTTTAAAACGACAGCATTCTATTCCATCTTTGTTTTAGTAATTATATCTTTTTAATTAATCAATTCTTTATTAGAGATCGCCTTTAAAGTTTTCCTCTGTAAATCCGAGGTTTTTGTAATACCCATTCATTTTAGCTGCTTTTTGAAATACCTAAAAGGTTTTTCGGATAGAGCTTTAGTTAATCCATTAATTAACGTATCGTTTATAAATATATAATCCACTTTAATCATGCGCTTTTCTGCTGCCTTTCGTAGCTAATAATTATATATATTTACATACCGTACTTTTATCTGTAAAAGAGCGACGTTGGCGTTAATAAACCATATAGTCTGCGATTTATCGTATTATATATTTAAAAGTCCTATATTTAAGCTAATTTTTAGGTTTTTAATTAATCGAAAAATAACTAAAGTTTTTTTAATAATTTACGTAAAGGATAACAATTTCGTTTTAGTTATAGAAGTAATTACTATAATTTACTTATTCGCTTATTATTTTTTTACTTTTTTAAACAATTTTATATAAGGTAAAGCTAGATTAAGCCTGAAAGATAAGGCTGAGCCAATATATAGAAATTATTCCACGATTAATTTCTACGATAGATATTATATCTAATATTTTCGAATACGATTATTTTTTAAATGGTTTTTTACGGTTTAAATAGATTGCATATCTTAATCCCGTACGTTACTTCGATTCCGATTAATACGTAATTACCGATAAATTTCGGCCTTAATAAACCTTATACCCGCTAGCTACGGTTTAACAAAGTTCTTAAAGATAGATAATAGCTTTGTATAGTAAACCTTAAAGATAAACTTTAAAAGCGTATAAAATGCTAGCTTTATAGGCTCTTATTAGTTGTATAATTAAAAAGTTTAATTTCGATCGTTTTTACGGTTTCTTAGGTTTTTATTAATTAAAATATGAACCGAAATAATATAATATATTATATAACGAATACGTAATACCAGTTATCTAGAACGGGAAAATTTCGATAAAAACTGTTCCATTTACGGTAATCTTTTCGAAAAAGATTACCGTATAATTTAAAGCAGTCGACGTAACTGTTAATTTGGAAAATTATTCTTAAAAAGATTAATCGCGCTTATTAATTTTCGGATACCACTTTATTTTCAATAAAAAGAATTTACTTTCCAACAAAATTATTATAAATAATTTCGATTTAACGGAAAAACTACTAACGAAAGTATAAGGAAATAAGGATAATAATACTAATAAGTTAAATAATTCAAAGATCTAGTTGCTGGAATATTACACGTTAAACGATTACGAGCGTTGATTTATTCGGCTACTTAAAACTACGAGGAATTTTAAAAGTTTCGATAAAAGTCGACGTGGATAAAAGCGGAACTAGGCAATCTGGAGTTGCCTTGGAGTGAGATATTGGCGAGACGGAAGGGTGTTAATGAAATATAAGAATTAAAGTAGTAATCTATCATTTTATCTAATTTTATATATACGATTACGTCTTTTCGAAAGAGATTACACAATTTTATAACGTAAATTTAAGAACTTTTCAATTGATTATATTATTTGCAAAAAATAATTATCCTAGGTATCTATCGAATTCTTGCTACCCAATTGTAACGTTAACGTTTTAATACCAATCAAGTACTATATAACGCAATTAGTTACTTTATAGTATACGTTATTAAGGTTTAGGTTAAATCGGGCAAATCTAGATATTATAAAGGATATGTCGGGTTCCGTATAGACTATAACGTATAAAATAGAACCGATCTTTGTTTGGTATTTATTAACAAAATCTAAATAAGCTAAATCAAGATTCGGCAGTAACTTTCCGTTTGTTATTAACGTTTCTGGAAAACTATTTAAATCTTTTAAAAAAAGTAAGTTAACTAGTTTATTTATAAAATCGGATTAAAGTAACTAGAGTTTTCTATTAAATTTATTTTTAATTTTTTCGATTTTAAGAGATTATTAAAGGTTTTTATTTTTTTTTAAAGATATACGGTTTCTATATTTGTTAGACTAACTAATTAACGAAGGTTTGGTCTTTCTTAATATATGTAACGATAATGTTGTCGATGTAAAAAAGAAAAAAAACATCTTTTAATAAATAAAGTAACAAGGCTTATAGAAAACGGAGTTAAATCTTAAATCTTTAAACGTGTTAATAAAAGTTTTATATTAAAGTAATAGTAATTATTTAAGCTGTATAACGCCTTCTTAATTAAGAGTATTTTATTACGTTCGGGATATCCCGGGAGCGTTTTTATATATATTTTGTAAAGGAAGTATATATTAACGAAAACGTTAATAGTGTTATATTACTTAAGCATTAAATTAAATGTATAAATCTAATTAATTAAAAGCTGTCAGAACTATAAAAGATTTATTAACCTATATATCTAAAAGTCAGGTCAAGGGGACTATAACCAAGAAATCCCTAACAAAAATCTTAAAATTCTAAATTTATCGAACTTATATAATTTTTAATTTTTATAATATATTTGTAATAACGGATACCTAATTAAATTAAGTTAATTTAACGTAAATATAGGTCTCAGCCTTCTTTTCCAGGCTAAACTAATATATAGAAAATTATTTCACGATATAATTCCTACGATAAATATTATACCTAGTATTTTTAAATGCGATAACTTTTTAAACGGTTTTTATAATTAGGATAGATTGCACATCTTAATCCCGTACCTCATTCCGATTCCGACTAATACGTAATTGCCGACAAGCTTCGGCCTTGGTGAACCTTATGCTCGCTGGCCTCGGTTTAGCAAGGTCTTTGAATTAAGTTAATATCACCTATTTAAATCCAGGGTTTACTTATTATAACGTTAAATATATATGGCTTTATTAATTTAATTAATATCGAAACGGACTTTTTTTACTATTCACTTTGATCTTTATATCGCATCAGGCTTGACTTATTAAATGCCCAATTCTTAATTAATATAAGACCAATATCGTAAAATATTAGGTATAAATCCTTAAACTTTATAGAAAAATTATTAAAAACCTTTTCCATATAGCTAAAAAAAACTCCTTTTAATAACTTGTTAATATACTTATCTTTGCAAGGTCAAGTGCTATTAGATATCTAGCTATATACAAGCTGACCGCCTTACTATATATATACACGACTGGTTACACGATGCGACCGGGGAGCACCTCCTAAAAACCGTACCCACAGGCGGGCCGGATGAAAAACCGTATAGGAGTCTTGAACACGATGACAAATCAATGAGTGTACACGATGGTTTTGGTTGGTCTAGACCCTACTAGCCCAACCACTCCAATTGGTGCCAAACACGATTGGAAACGCAAGCGCTTCCGCTAGTCCGTGCGCTGGGCTTGGCAACCCAAGACACGCTGTCCCAAGCTGGATTCGAACCAGCTGCCTCTCGCAAGTTGTTGGTTGCCGAAGCCAACAACAGGCGAAACGAGGCATACCCAAGCTCGCAACCACTGAGCCATTGGGACATACTTATCTTTAATAACCGTTTTATCTTTATATTTAACTTTTTTCAAAATATTACATAGTTTAATAATATATTCCAAATAATATTTATGAATATAACAAAGTACAATACGTTAAACTTACTTTGTTAAAATTTTTAGTTGATTTTTAGCAATCTACATTTACTTAAAATCTTAACACTTAAAAGTTTTTAAAATAATATTAACAACTATATCCTATTTAATAACTTCGTTAATAACAATTTTTACTTAATTTTATATATTAAAATTATTCGTTTAATAAAACAACTTAATAGTTATTTTAGATTTCTTAAACTTAAATATTTTAAATAATTTATAAACGCCTTTAATTTAATTGGTAGCTTTAATATATAAAAAGCAGAAATTAAATAAACTAACAAATTCGAAAGAATTACGAAAGGTAAACTTGTATTTATAATATTTATTAAAAAACCATAATCCGTTTAATTAATAAATTCGTATAATATAACGTTCGGTATAAATTAAGTTAATCTAATAGATAACTCCAAAAAAACATAGGTTAATAAAACTTTTCGCTTTTTGAATATTTTAATAATAATTTTAAAACTTTTTAAATTTTAACAAACTTTTATAATCTAATCGAACTACTCGAAGGCTTTACTTTACTAACTTTATTTCCCTTTTACGTATCAATTAATTAATATTAAATAATAATATCTAACACAAAATTATAATTTCTTCTAATTTTTCTTAACGAAACGTAACTGTATATACAAAATTGGATAAAATAATAAAGTGCTACCTTAATTCCTATGCTTTACTAACACCCTTCCGTTTCGCAATTGTCTTACTTTAAGACGATTCCAGACTGCCTAATCCCGCTCCTATTTACGTCGATTTTTGTCGGAATTTTGGAAGTTTTTCGTAATCTTAAACAACCGAATAAATTATTATTCGTAACCCTTTATCGTACATTGTCTTATTAACAGGATTTCGGCGTTATCAAATTTGTCGTTATGATCTTTTATTTTTGCCAGTAATATTTCCGTTACTTTGAAATTCTGCAAAATAAACTAGTCGAAAAATATATTCTTTTAATTATTAAGCATTAACCGGTATTCGAAAATTAAAAGTTAACATCGATTTTATTAAGAAATACTTCCTAAATCGACAGTGGCGTCGACTGCTTAACTTATCTAGTTACTTTTTTAAATTAACGTACTATAAACAAGATGGTTCTTGTTAAGACCTTTCCGTTACGGATAATAAATATCTCGTATTTAAATAATATATCGTATTATTTCAGCTATTGTTTTAATAAAGAATAACTTAAAAAGATATCGTAAAAAGGATCGAAATTGGACTTTATAATCGTAAAACTAACAAGGACTTACAAAGCTTTTCGCAAGCTTTTAAAGATTATTTTTAAGGTTTATCTTTAAGGTTTACCGTACAAAACTATTTTCTGCCTTCAAGGACCCTGCTAAACCGTGGCCAGCGGGCATAAGGTTCACCAAGGCCGAAGCTTGTCGGCAACCACCAGTCGAAATCGGAGTAAGGACGGGATTAAGGTGTGCAATCTATCCAAACGGTGAAAAACCATTTAAAGAGTTATCGTGTTCGAAGATACTGGGTATAGTATTTATCGTGGAAATTTATCGTAGATCATTTTCTGTATATTGGCTCAGCCTTATCTTCCAGGCTTGACTTACTTTTACCTCGCAAAACGTAATAATATCGTAATTCGCGCAATATTTTTCGAATTTCAGTAAATAATAACTTTCGTAACCGTCGAAAATAAAATAAAAAATCCGTTTTTTTCATACGCGTTTAAATATATTTATCGAAATGTTAAATTTACTTTAAACTTAATTCGTTCGTTATCTAGTTATTATAATTAATCCCGACCTTTTAATCGGTTAATAATAAGTTATCGTAATATTAAAATCCAAAATAATTTTTGTTATTAAAATAATAAATACCGATATAACTTAACGGTACAAATTAATAACTTATATAATTATAATCCATTCTTAATCACTTTATTACGTTTATTTAAATTCTTCACATTTTTTAACATTTATAATTACTATAACACATATTATCAAAAGCTTTATTAAAAAGCCCGTTTCGTTAAAATTAAAAATATTCTTTTTTACGATGCTGTACTTTACGATTATAACCCGAATTAACTTAAACCATTTACGAAATATCTTTAAGCTTTCGTATAATACCTTTTAATAATCGATTTTTCGATTTAAACGCGTTTTAACTTTTTTTACCATTATATAAAAATTAACGCCTAATTAACCCCAACGCGTTTTATAATACGTTAAATAAACAGTAAATTCGCTATATCTTTAATATATTAAAACCAAACAAAACACGCTTACATATCTAAATCAAGGATTTTTCAACAATCGATTTCTTTTCGGTCGGCGTTAATTTTTACAAACTAAAAATAATATCGGCTCTGGCGGGTTTACCGTTAATTCGCGGTCGTAAAATAATAAATAAAACGTTATAAATAAAACTAAGCTTTTTATAACTAAGTTTCGGATTTTGCTTTTTAACTTAAACAGCTAGGTTTATTCTCGTTTCTTTTATAAGTCGTTCTATATTATAGTTATTAAGAAATAAATAATTAAAGTTAAATAGCTAAAACGGTGAAAAAAGTGTACAGCTCGCCCATATATACAGCTCACCTATATAGTACGTTATATTATATATTATCCGATTAATAAAAAGAACTTTAAATAATATTATAAATAACTTTATCGGACGTGTTTTATTATATTAAAAAATATTATTTCTATTCTATAATTTTCACTTCGTAACTAAAATACATAACTTTATAACCTTATTCCTTTTTTATTAATATTCGCAATTTGCTTTATATTATTAATTTTATCGGTGTTTCGTATAATAAAATTTGGCAAAAGTGGAGTTAGCAGGAATTCTGGCTAGCTTCCTATTTCAACACCCCCCCTCCAGCTGTACGACACGATTCATCCGTACAAGTGCAGATGGACCTTTTTGATCCAATCTCTTCGCTACTTGCCGGGTTCGAATGCGTAACCTCGCGGGGTTTCTTTTTCTGATGTTGCCACTTTCCCAACATTACAGGGTTAAGGGGCTAGTCACTACGCTAACCGGGCTCATAACCTGATAAAATTTAGCAACAGTGGAGTTAGCAGGAATTCTGGCTAGCTTCCTATTTCAACATCGTAATTTTAATCTTTTAATTCCCTATTAACCACGTTACCAACCACGCGGTTTTAGCTTTTTTAAATCTTATTATTAATTATTCGTTTTTTATTATTATTTCGTAATTTCTTACGTAATAAAAATTATTATTTAAATTACGCAATCGATTTAAAATTAATTAATTTAATTATATTTTAAACCCGATATATTCGTTTTTTCTTAATTTATTATTGCGCAAGTAAAGCTTTATTTCGTTATACTATATCGTATCATTTTAACTAGCAACTTTTCCTTTTAATTAACTATAGATAAAGTCGGCGGCGTTATCGTTTATATTCGTTCGTCCGTAAATTCGTAAATATCTTAAATCGCTATAATCGTAATCGCTATACTTCGTACATCTTAATTAGAACTTTGAATTTTCCGTTTACCAATTCCGGAAACCGGGGCTGCTTCGGTAACTAACTAAAACCAGTTTCCTTACCGAAAATACCAAATAAAGTAAACCGGGGTAATTTGGTCCTAATTGATATATAATTGCAAGGTATATCTTAGTAAGTACTTAATAATAAATTCAAACGCAGTTTATATTAAATGGTATTAAGACTATGGTAAAGTCTGAAAAATAATAAGGTTACGCCCAGCGAACATAAATCTTTAAAAATATATGCGAAATGCGGATTGACTAATCGTCCGAAACCGGACATTAATCCCTATACTTTGCCCCATTTTAATATATATTTATTTTAGCCGGAAAATCCTTACAGCCTTAATAGTTATTATAGTTACGTTCGACTTTAAGTTTAAGTAATATAACGCTGCAGACGTTTCCGAAATATCCTTAACGTAATAGGATTTTTCTAATTAAGAAGGTTTTATACCGCTTTAAAGAATCGCCGTTATTTTGGCAGAAAGACTTTACTGATACGTTTAAAAACTTGAAACTTAGTTTAATTTCTTATAAGCCGTGTTATTTTTTAACGTCAACGATATCGTTATAACGTATAGTAAGAAAGATTAAGTTTTCCTCAATCGGTTAATTTAGTAAATATAAATACGCTATATCTTTATAAGAAGTAGAGACTTTTAATAGTTTTTTAAAATTGTAATAATTAAAAAAAATAACCAAAAATATCGTTATTTTAATTCGATTTTATAAATAAGCTGGTTAACTTAGTTTTAAAAAAAGATTAAATAGTTTTTTAAAAACGTTAATAACGAACGCCGAATTACTGCCTAATCCTGATTTGGCTTATCTAAGCTTCGTTAATAAGTATTAACAAAGATCGGTTTTATTTTGTATATTACGTTTATACGCAACCCTGTATATATTTTGTAATATCCCGATTTTCCCGATTTAATTTAAGTTTTAATAATGTTTATTACAAAGCAGTTAATTGCGTTATATTATATTTAATTGGTACTAAAACGTTAATGTTGTAATTTAGTAAAAATGATTTAATAATTACTTAAAGTAATGTTTCTTTTGTAGGTAATATTTTCGATCGAAAAAGTTTTTAACTTTACATTATAAACTTATCTAAAAAAGTAATAAAATAACAGGCACATAAATAAAATATAATAATTACTTTTATAACCAAAACGGAATTATTATTTTTTGCACAGATTATTAAAAAAGCTTTATTTATTATTCGATTAATTAAAAAATCAAAAGTTGGTTTAAATATAAGGTTTTTAAATATATAATACGATAATTAATAAATTATACGGTTTATTTACGTCGACGTCGCTTTTTTATGCATTAAGTTATGGTACGTAGATATATATAACTATTAATTGCAAAACGTAATAAAAAAGCTTAATTAAAATAGATTATATATATATAAGCGATATATTAGTTAACAAATTAATTAAAGTTTTATTACGAAAACTTTTCAGGTATTTCAAAAAGTAGTTAGGATTAATAGATATTAAAAAAGTTTTAAACTTGTAGAAGAAAACGTTCAAAGTAATTTTTAATAAGGAATTAGCTAATTAAAAAATATAATTATTAGAAAAAAAGCGAAATAAAAAGTTATAGCTTTAAAAAGTAATAAATGTTACGACCTAATGTCTTGGACGTCTCGGTAATTCAAAAGAACGGTCGCAACCACGCCACAAGTAACTAAAAAAACCACGCCACAATCGGAACGGCTTTATATGCTAAAACAAAGCGGGATTTAATAAAACAATATAACCTTAGATACTAAGGCATAGCTATTCAATTATGCGGTATAACCCTAACTAGTTATATAAAATTATCCAAGCACGGTTTAAATATATAATTACGATCGTTCCTTATTTTCTAAACTTAAAAGTAATGTTTATAATAATATTTAATTACGCAAAATGTATTTTATTATTATTAAACGTAACAATACAAACCTTATTACTTAATGTTTACGATTTATTTGTTAACATAAACTACATATTTAAAGTTTAATAATTAAAAACTTCCTTAATCGTTATACGTTATAAGCTTTTATTTAAAAAAATCGTTAAGCCCTAAGTAATATCCTAAATACCATATTAACTAATAACTAAAATAATATTACCTAATAACTTTAAAACCGGATTAATTAATTAAAATTTACTATTTAGCAATTTACCATAACTACGGATATTACGATATACATCTAAACTTTACAAATTAAAATAAGTAAGCTTTAGCCGTATAACGAAAAAAAAATATTCAAAGTTTCTTAACCCAGGTTCGAATTTACTTATACTTTTCAGGAATCGATAATTTAATAGAAAAAATCTTTGCCGTTATAGCTTTCCTTATGGAAAATGCTTTTAATTAATTCGAACCCGTAATAAGAAATTACCTGGAAAATACAGAAACCGATAAAACAACGTTTACTAAGCAACTTTTCGCTAATTACGCCAATTTTAAAAACAAGTTTAAAATAAATTTTAACAACTCCGATACAAAACGTATAACAACATAACAAATCTTACATTTACAACAAACCGGACCAGTATCTAAATATATAATAATATTTCGAAATCTTATAATTAAAACCGGCTAAACAAATGATAATGATAATAACTTAATTAATATATTTTACAATAATATTAAAAAAAAATATTAAAAACAAAATTATCAAAATCGAACGATTTAATAACTTTAATAAATACATTACGGAAGCCATCAAAATTAACAATCGATAATACGAACGACGTCGCAAAAAAAATAATTTACCCTACAAACGGGATAACATAAACCTAATCAGGAAAAAAACACGAAATACTTTTTACATTTTATAATACGTAACCAGGATTTATAAAATTAAAAACGACTTAACGACGAAATTTAAATTAAGTCCAATATTACAATTATAACAAAAAAAAACATTTAACATGCAAATGCAGGATACTAAAACAACCCAAGAAATATATATATTAATAATCAGTATCTAAATAAAACCCATAAAATAACGGATTAAAAATAATCGTTATAATATACTCTCGAAAAAATCCAAGTTTAAATAAAAAAGTCCAACAAGAAATAAAGACAACTAAAGCGTTAATACAGTTAATAATCTAACAACAAGTTACGGAACAAACGAAATAGAAAAACTTAATTAATACAAGTTTAACAATCTTTTAAAACCTAAAAAAACAACAGGTCTTTAAATAATAAATTTAAAACTATTAAGAATAAATAAAAAATCTACTATTAAGAAAACCTAAACATTATAAGCTGGTTTACTTGATAAATTACGTACGACTTAATTACGTAATCCATAAAAAACAATAACGATACATTATACGACGTATTAACAAAATATAGAAAAAAAATTTAACTTTCTTAAAATAAAAAGAAATAAATACGATTAACGTTAATACTTACATTTTCGTATTTTCGCATTACAAAACGAAATTAATATATTTACGGCTAAACGAAATTAACCAAAAAAAACCATTATCGACATAACGACCCCTTATGTTACTACCAGTAATATAATTATTAAACGCCAGAAAAATTAATATACCATACGGTAATAAAAACAATACAACGAACCATCGGCAACTTACAATTCGACTTAACATTTACTACGGACCCTAAAAAACGACGAAAACTTAAAAGAAAAAAAATCTAAAAACTAACAAAAAAGTTAATTCAATACAATATACAACATTAAGTTAAATAGGCAATACCCAGACGAAAAATAACTAACCATAATTATAAAATACGTATTATAGAAATAAAAACATAAATTAAAATACAAAATAAACAAATCGCTTATTTATGAAAAACTAATAAATAATTAACAAATCGAATTAAAGAATTTACAGAAACTATCAAATACATCGACGATATATTAATCGGCTATAACGAAACTGCAATATAAACCGAACCCCCCCCAAAAAAACGTTACTTATAAAAAACCTCAAAATAACAAAAACCGGAAGCAGTAACAAAAACTTCTTAAAATAACTTTAAATATAACGACAAAAACGACGAATAACCTTATTACGTTACGAATACTAATTAAAACGCATTAATACAACGCAATAATAAATTACGGAATATTAAGCGCTAATTACATTATACCGAAATTAATAAACACCTTTAAACTATTATAAAAAAATAAAGAAAACCCTTATATTACTAAAAACGCCGAAAAACAAACACTTACCTACGACAATAAAAACATTACACGAAAAATTAATTACCTCCGGATTTTTGTTAAAAAAATTCCAGATCGTTAATTTCGACATAATTTAATTAAGGAATTACGATATAATCTTTAAAAACCATGGTTATACGAATATAACCCCTTAATTAATTAAAGTAATAACCAGGTAAAATTTTCTTTATATTCTATTAACAAAACAAAAAAAAGGAAAGTTTTCCATATTCAATCAAACTAAAAAAAAACGAATATAAACATAAAGATACGATAAAAATTTCATTACTTAAAAAAATAAAATATAAAAAAAGAGCATAATAAACGTATTCAACGTATTATCGTTACTATCCGGGCATAATTATGCAACACAAACGAAATCTTAAAAAGTTGACCCGAAAAACCAAAACAAAAAAATATAATTAATATATTACCACGGTATCGCAAATATAAACAATTATTTAAAAAAAGCTAAATACGAAACTACTTAAATATAACGAATAAAACCACGAAATAATCCTTAAAAAAACACATTACCAAAGTTTTACCTTATTTACAATCTAAACGAAAAAAAGTTACATACGTTACGAAAATACCTAAACGATAAACTTTAAAAAAAATAAATACATTAATTAATATCTTCCGCCGGATACCCCGTATTTTTTATACCTAAAAAAAGGGAAAATTACGATTAATTATAAATTACCGACATTTAAATAACATTACCTTAAAAAATCGAATACCATTACTTTTAATTACAAAAATAAAAAATCATTTGCAAAAAACCAAATAATTTATCGTATTAAATCTACAAAACGGATATAACCTTATTTGCATCAAAAAAACAGGAATAAAAAACAATATTTAAAACGAAATACAGATTATACGAATACTTAATTACGCCTATAAAATTAACAAATACCTTAACAATATTTTAACGAATAATTAACCATATATTACGAAAACACCTGGATATTTTTATTATTTATTACCTTAACGACATTTTAATTTTTTTTTAAAAATAACATAAAAAACACTTCCATATAATCCTACAAACTTTATAAAATATTAACTTATTAATTAATATAAAAAAGGTCAATTCCATATACAAAAATTAAATACCTTAAATACGTTATTACCCTAGGCTATATCATAATAAACCCCAAAAAAATTACGGCAATTATAAAATAAAAAAACCTAATATTATTAAAAAAGTACAAACTTTTTTCGAATTCGTTAATTACAATAAAAAGTTTCTTAAAAACTTTAACGGAATTATTATACTATTAACAAACCTTACTAAAAAAAAAAGACAATTTAAATGAACGGAAATAATAAAGCAAACTTTCCAAAAAATTGAAAAAAACTATTACCAAACAACTAGTATTAATTATATACAACTTACGACAACCTATCGAACTTAAAACCAATATATCAAATTATGCCCTAAAAGTAATTAGCGGATATAAAAATAACAACGGAATGTTATACCCTATAACATTCTATTCTTATAAATTAAAAAAAACAAAATTAAACTATACCATATCTAATAAAAAATTTATAACTATAATATATGTATTCCGAAAATTTAAATACATATTATAAAATAACATATACCAAATCAAGGTTTATACGGATTATAAAAATCTTATACAATTTACGATAATTAAAAAATTAACAAAATAATAACTACGTTACGTAAAAAAAACTTATTAACTATAACTTTATCATTATCTATTAAAAAGGCTTAAAAACTAACAAAACAAATACCTTAAGTCGATGACCCAACTTAAAATAAAACTTACTAAAATCCAATATATAATCTTTAATGTTATAATAAAAGAACATTTTAAAATACGACAAATTATAATAACTAAACAGCAACACTCCATTAACTTTTATACAAAAATACGACAATTTAATAAAAAGTTACTAGCAAAATAATAATAATAATAATAACAAATATTAAAGAAATATTAACAAGAATTAATACGATACATATATAAATATTAACTTTATAATTACCCGGAAATAAATAAAACACTTAAACGTTTATAAAAAATATATATATTCAGTTATATAAAAAAATAAATCGAAAAAGCATTACAACAATACAACATATACAATAAAGTTAAATCACGACGATATCGGCTATACGAAAAACTACAGCCTTTATTAATCATAAAACGATTATAAAATTTAATCACATTTAATTTTATTACAAAATTCCCACTTTTAAAAAACCTTATTACAAAAATACGTTATAACAACATATGTATAATCATTAATCGATTTACGAAATTTTCTTATTTTTTACCATATAATAAAAATATAAATATCAAATAAAAAATATATATTTTCCTTAAATACATCGTTAATATATACGAATTATTTATAAAAATCATTTCAGATAAAAGAGTTATATTTATATTAAGATTTTAGCAAGGCCTAACAATATAATTAAACCTAAACAAATAATTAAATAAAAAAACGAACCAAATATTAAAAGTTTATTTACGATATTACGTTAATTACGAATAAAACGATTAAGTTAATGAATTATTTATTACGTAACTTAATTATAATACGAATTACTACGAAAACATCAAAATATTTTTAACAAACGGCAATTTTAAATTCATACCGGACATTTATAAAAACGTATATAACGGACTAACCAATATAAAAACTATTTTTACAACGAACGCATTTAAACAATTATATTACGAAATAAAAACAAAATTAAAATTCGTACGGTAACAAATATAAAAATATTATAACCAAAAAAATTAAAAGTATTAACTTTCCAAAAAAAAAATTAATTTATCTCGCTATAAAAAATATCTAAACCAAACGATTAAATTAAAAGTTAAATTATAAATATATTAAAACATACAAAATAATCAAAAAATTTTCAAATAATAACTACGAATTAGAATTACTTCCCAAAGTTAAGATATACCCAGTTTTTCACGTTTCCTTGCCTAAGTTAACAATAAATATTATCAAAATTAATACAAAATTTAACGAAAAAATCTAAAAAACGCACCAGTTTACGAAACAAAAGAAATACTGGATATACGAAAAAAAAACGGACTTACCCAATATTTTATTAAATAAAAAGATTACCAAAATTCGAAAAATATATAAAAACCCGTTAAATACCTTATAAACGTCCAGCAATTATTACGGAATTTTTACCAGCAACGCCGGAAACATTAATTAAAAATCCCTAATTAAATTAATCGATAAACGGCTAATCGGTATTTTCGAAACCCGATTAATTCAAAACCAAAATTAACGTTAAAACAAACGCAAACGTATTCAACCTTATACGTTTTTATTTTTACCTTTCTTATTTTTCCAATTCGTTAAACGACTATAAATTACGACAAACTATTTTAATACTTTATATACGAAGCCATTTTTTTAACGTTTTAAACATTAAAAACAATTAATCGTTTTATTTATTTCCTGCTAAAAACGTAAAAATTATTATTTAACTAAAACTTCCTTACGTGTTAAATATTTAAACTTTCAAATAATATTACGCAAAAAAAACGGGTATACCGAACCCATTATAAACACGTTAATGAAAAACATAAATATTATAACGCGATAAACCTTCAAACATAACACATATTACATAATCACGAAAACAAAAAAACAAAACATAACTTCGAAATTTAATAATTAAATATAAAAAACAAACTCGACACGCTCTTTTTTACGATTACATTTACGAAACTTAACCAGACGTTCCTCCATAATAATATAATTAAAAAAATTTATTTACTACAAAATTACGGATAGTTTTCGAAAACAAAAATCTTTTAAAAAAATCGTATTACAACCTAACGTTTCGGACGTTTCGGTAATTTAAAAAAAGGGTTATAATTACGTTATAAATAACTAAAGGAACTACGCCATAATCGAAACGGCTCTATATACCAAAATAAAGCAGGATTTAATAAAACAATATAACCTTAAATATTAAGGCATAATTATTTAATTATGCGGTATAACCTTAAATAATTATACAAAACTATTTAAAGCACGGTTTAAATATATAATTACGATCGCTTCTTATTTTCTAAAGTTAAAAATAATAACTTGTAATAATATTTAATTACGCAAAACGCATTTTGTTATTATTAAACGTAACAATACAAACCTTATTACTTAATATTTACGATTTATCTATTAATATAAATTATACGCCTAAGGTTTAATAATTAAGAACTTCCTTAATCGTTATAATAAAGATATAATAATTAACGTTTCGAATTTTTCAAAACGTTAAAAAGATATATTAACTAGCCAGATATACTAAAGTACTTTAATTATAAAAGGTTATATTTTGATCGGAAAATAATTATCAGCTAAGTAGCGTAATAAGTACGTACTTATCAATCTAGTCTTTTGGTACAGTGGCTATATAACAATAATTGCTCCGTTATTAAGTTATATAAAAGTAATACGCGTATAGAGAAATTGCGTAATTAGCTAAGTATAATAACGTAACTAAGATCTTTTATAGCTAATAACTGCCAATATTAATATATTAATTTTATTATATTTAAATTATAGACTTTTTCTAACAATTAAAGAAAAATAAGGCTATATATATTTATAAATAACTAATAACTAAACAGGTTATTTACTTATTATTCTGTACTATTAAATTTATAAAAACGGGGTAAGTAAAGTTCTAGATATAGTTCTAGAAAGAGTCCTAGAAGTCCTAGACACAGCCTTCTCGACTTAGGTGTGTGGACCCACTTTTCCTAGATAACCCCTATTTCAACAGTCCCTACTCGATAGTCCTATGCTCCGCAATCAGTATCCCAGTATACTGTGCTGTAGACGTTGATGTTGAGCTCGCCGTTCACATTGCTATATCTTCCTACCAAGAAACAGACATCACGTTTCTCCTCATCCGCGTAGACGGGCCAAAGATGAGTTTGAGATGCTACGCTTCCACCGACCTAGACTCATTGCTCCAGGGGTAGTTGACAGCTTTTCGCCAAGATATTTCTACCTTGGGAGCCACCTGAGTTAAGATAGGAAAAGGGCGTGTTCCAGGGATTACCCTAACAGTGTGCTGTGAAGACATGTCACAATAGGTAAAAACTCCAGGCCCAGGGCTACAGTAGAGAGTATTCCTCACCAAGCACTTCAGGCACTCCTTGACCGGAAGGCTGTGCGACGGACAAGAATGTGAATCTGGGAAGCGCTTGAGATTGGTATTGCAAGGTAGATAATAGGTCCAAGCCTTATTTTCCAGGCTGAGCCAATAAACAGAAAATCATTACGCAAGGTAAAGTTAGGTCCAAGCCTTAGTTGCCAGGCTGAGCCAAGATACAGAAAATCATTACACGATATAATTTACACGATAGATACTATACCCAGTATCTTCGAACACGATGATTGAGATTGGTATTATGCTCCCGGTGTTCAACACGATGATGCTCCAGGGAGAAGGATCACATCATCCGACCCTTTCATAACTTACCTAAGGAGGAAACAAGTGATTCGAGTGCTGTGAGCAAGCAAGTAGACTCAGTATGAATCACCCTAATTCCTCACCCTAATCCCTACCGCTAACTTGATGAAGTGTAGTGATTCACCGTTGCTGTCTCCTTGAGACTCTGGAGCTCTGAATCAGATACTCGGACCGTACTGACCCATTGCTTGCTCCCAACCGGCTTGCCAGCTTCTATATATTTGCGGCCTAGATATCTAGATTTTGCCTGTAGCAGGTCGTGATATACTTGCAAGCGTTTTGTAAAGTATTTCTCAATAATCTATCAGGAGCTTCCCAAAGGGAACATTGCAATGACTACCTGGACAATTCCATTAGAGCTCTTCCGCCCCCATATTACGCAGTATCTCGATAAGGCGACGCGCTTACATCTCTGTTTAGCCTGCAAGACCCTATGTGATGATCTACTCCCTCCCCTCCTCCGCGATGACGCACTGGATGGTCAACACAAGGCCACCTGGCATGCAATCAAGCGCGACGATATCAACCAACTGATGCGAATATTCGAAACAGCTTATGAACACTTGGGAGCGGACATGGATGCACTCATCGCAGAGAAGCCGGGCCTCTTCGAGATCTGGGTCCAGTATGCCGCTAGTACCGTTGGCGACTCCGGGCTTGCCTGCCTGCAGTACCTCCTTAACCGCAGTGCAGGCAGGTGGATACCGACTCGCCGGACGGCCGCGGAGGCAGTGGAGGCTCACAACCTGCCTGCCCTGAACTTGCTGCTAGGAAGGGGAGCGCTTCTGGGAACCCCCGACGGCGAAGACGAGGTCGAGCCTCCGCCGCTATTCAGGGCTAGATCGGCGGCGATGGTCCGATTCCTCGTAGAAAACGGCGCCGATATTCATGAGATCTGGGATGGCCGTAATGCTCTACACTGGCACTGCGACGAGAAACACACTTCGCCGGCCATCATCGAGGTGCTTGTGGGGTTGGGCCTGGGAGTCGACGACTTGGATGAAGAACCAACCGTACTGCCGGCTAAGCCAAGTCGGGGATGCCGGCAGGTGTGTATAACCAGGACTTTTTGAGAAAGCGCTTCCGTACTACCCCTCTAGGAAGAGCAGCATCCAAAGCGAACGTAGCTGCTGTCCGTACCCTGCTACGGCTAGGGGCGGATCCTCGCAAGCCGTCTCCTGCGCGACAGGATGCGGCTAATGCTAAAGGGGGCCCACTAGCCCGTTACCACTTCATGTCGCCTCTGAATATGTTCGACGAAAATCGCATTTGGGGCCCAAAGGGTAGCTGCCCTTGGAAATTCCACTTGTTTCCCGAGGACGAGGAGAGGGACGACATGGTGGCAGATGATGAAGAAAATGTGCTCCCCGTCCATTCCGGCTTGCATTTCTGCCACGGACGTGGCAGAAATTGGGACTCTGGAGTCTGCAACTGTTCTTATGCTTGGTACGGGGAAGACGTTATTGGAGATGGACGCGATGGTATTTTCGACACCGTCTCCAAACGCAAAGCCGTCTACCTTGAGCAAGTGAACAGAGTCGGTCGGCGCCTCGTCAAGTGCGCGAAGCTTCTTCTAGAAGCGGGCGAGCCGGAAGTGGATTACGACATCTGGCGGGACCTTCATGGAATTCTCCAGGATGTTACGCTACCGATAGCCTTCTGCTATGGTGCCGCGGGCGGCGTAATGTGGGATTATGATCGAGGGGATCACTGGCCGCAAATGCTTGAGTCGCTGCGGGATTTCGACCTCGCACCGTGGGGCGAACTCTTTGAGCTTCTCGTAGAAGCCGCACCTGCGACCGGCCTCGGTCTTGATTACAAAAATCTCCCTGGCAATGGGCAAGACCGCCTCGTACACTACTTGCTTCGTTTCGATTTAAAAGGCGTTGGGTATTCCTTAATCAGACACTTCGGGCTCGGTCCTGAACCCCTAGCAGCTGCACGAGGCTACACTAACGCAAGTATCAAAGTAGCGAGAAGACGCTATGAGTGGGAAGCGAGATTCCGGATCACGGTTCTTAATGAGGCGCCGTGGAAAGAGGAGGAAGATAGCGACTGATTTGCACTAAAAGGAACGATATCACCTCCGACCGATTACGGCACTATCTCCTCGGTTGAGCGGGAAGCTAACAGATTATGATAGGAGGGAGTGAGTATGGAGATATTCAATTCTAGCAATTGCGAATGTTTTCTTTGAGTATGAGACACCGTCGCAATGTGATGGCCGCGGAGGGAAGGGATGGAGTCTTGATTACCCAACCGCCTGCTCACACATGAGTGGGCGACTCTTCTTGGTTTTCTCTTCTGTATTCCCCTTTAGGATGAAAATTAGAAACACGCCCCTGTTCATGAAAGAGGGAATTCATTCTAGGCAACGGGTATGCATGCCTTGCAGCGTGGAGTTGACGGACATATAATCATGATAGTCTGGAACCACCAAAAGGTTCCCTGTTGGCGCATAAAGCTTGTGCAGAGATTACCAAGTAGTTCTGTCATTACGATCGGCTGATACGACACAGTATGGAGTTGTGTTCTAGATGAGTACCGTACAGGACTGTAACCTGAACCGAGAATCGCAACTCAGCACTGCCTTATAGCCGCTTATCCGTATCTTCCGCTGCTATGCCGTTATAATAGGTAACTACGCCCCACAACAGTCGGATAAATACATGTGTGTGGTTCCCAAGCACTCATGGCTGCACATTTAACATGGAATCCAAAAGGTATTCAACCTATCTCTGATTTCGACGTCTCCGTAACCACACGGCGTCTCTCTTCAGCCATCAGATGGACGTTCTCAACTCTCTCTCAAGCAGGGTCTTAATAGCATACACAATGGATGCTGATACACCAAGGGTGTATGCGAGGAAGAATCTGGAACATGGCAAATCACACGAAATTCGATACTGCCAGCAGCCCATGGGCTCCTGCTGAGCGAACAGAACATAAATCCGGGCATGATACCGTCGCCGACCCCGCCCCTGCAAGGGGGTGACTGCCGACGGGCCAGGGCACAAGCCCTGATCAACCACGTAGACTGCCAAAGTCATAGACATGAGGTACACCTTTTTCGGGCCCAACTTGAAGGATGTGGGATATCTTGAGGAGACCTCGGATGCATCTAGCACCCCGACGCTGGCGAGGTCATCTAATACGACGCCTGCGAAACCTGATGCGAGTTGCATGTCGTATCATAATGGCTGCCACTCGAGTGTCTGCGAGGCGCACTTGAAGGGACCATAACATACCGTAAGAACATATATATCATGGTGCGTAGATGCTGGGGTTCATAAGTTACACAAAGGCCCTTACCGATGGCCTCGCCTCCTTTACCATGATATTGCATATACGGGCAATGACCCCAAAAGAGCCAAACGTAATTCACGGTCCCCGACTCGGAGGATGTCAGATTAACCGCACACAGTATGGATGATTTCCCAAGGGGATAGGGCGATTTTGAATTGGCTTTCCATTACTTTTGATCGGTATCAGTTGGAGAAACCAACTGAAACCCCATCCTTGATGGCAAAACCGAACGCCTTCCTTCCTGTAGGTATCTCAAATCTAGGGAGTCCCTCATACGCCTTTGACGCCGTACCTCGTCTGAATATTATGTAGAATGTATCCAACTATGTGCACACTGATGTCCACTTGCAGAGCCTCACTAGCAGCTCAAGGCTGTCTCACGGCCGAACTCGGCCAATGGGAAGGCTGGGATAAGCCGGGGCAACCCCTTGAAGCCATGAATCCGGCAGGACGACGCATTTTCGAGTTGATGTCAAATTAGGACCTCATTCCAGGAACAGCTGGCGGTGGGATAGGAGTTTGCTTGAGCTTAGTAGCCGAGGATTGTGTCGTAGTACCCTTCTTGCTCTTCTTATCCTTGCTCTTTGATGCGGGTGCTGCCTTGGACGGGGTGCTAGTAGATGCAGCAGATGCGTCGGAAGCCATTCGTGGGAAGGAGGGCGGTACTATGGGCGTCTCCTTGAAACCAGCTGGCTTTGAGGGTTTTGAGCTGGAGGTCTTTGACTTAGAATTTCCTGACGGCGTAGTAAAAGCAACCGCAGCCATAGCAGCCGCGGATGCCGATTTACCTGACTTGTGCCTCTTGGAAGACTGCTCAGAAGGCGTCGCCTCCTTGGCCGGAGACTTTCGCTTCGACTTTGAATGGGCATGGGGTTGCCTGGGCATCTTTGAGGGGGTTGAAGATATAGGTACTGATGATGCAGGGGCATCAGCCATTTCTTCGTCGGAACCACCGTCGGATCCGCTCTCTGAATCCGAAGTCGAAGACTCGGAGTCTTCCGTGGCAACAGCTTGTTTAGCAGCCTTCTGTGGCTGGTTCACTACTGGCGTAGGCTTATTTGGCGGGGGAGCCGGGACCCCAATGGGGAGGTATCGCGCTTTAAGACCTTGTGGTTGCTCTCGAACAGCCCTGGATGGAGGAGCATATTGCTCTGACGCGGTGGAGCTGATAGTGCCTTCGGGGCCGAATTTAGCCATTCGCCGGAGATGCACAGTAGAGTCGATGCCACGATTCACTGACTTAGTCAGTTTTGAGTGTATGAACGGTTGAAGGGACAGGACTTACGGGTGTTGTACTTATCCCCGCCTTTAGACGGAATTAACAGCTGAATCTGGGTGCTCGTAGCATGCGCCTCAAGGTCTAATCCGTAGTTGTCACCCTGGTGGTTCAGTATGGGACCGCCCGCTGTGGCCTTTACGAGATCGATTTCCATCTCCTTCAACACAGTGATAGGGAGGGAAGCAGGCGCGGTGAAATACCAGACTTGTTTGCCCTCTAGATTAGTCTTGTTGAAGAAATCAGCAACCTCCTTTCCAGGGTTATCAGAGGAAGCTTTGCGCAGCGTGAAATCTGCGTTGTTTAACCAATTCGGACGCGACCTAGAAATAACAGAGATTAGTTAGGTGCGACATACTGCAGAAAATGGGCTACCCACAGCTGAGAGCTTGAACCTGCTGCTGCATTGCCATTGACCCTACCAACGGCCGTACTGTTGCCGCTCACGCTCTTATCACCTTCCTCCTCCGAATTGGATTCGCTCTCACTTTCGCCCTCCGAAGATTCACTGCTATCGTTCTCGTCTCTATTTGCGCCTTGTGTCTTTGCTATCTCTTGATTCTGAACGGCGGCCTTGCCGGCAGCTTTCGCATCGTTATCTTCATTTTCACTTTCACTGTCTCCGCTCTCGGATTCGCTCTCTGATTCGTTCGTGTTGGGTGGGTTAGCTGCGCCACTGGGTTTTGCAGCCGTCTCATTACCAGTAGCAGTGCTAAGGCTTGTCTCTGACTCTGATTCGGATTCGGACGTTGTTTCAGGCTTGACAGCGGGTTCGGCGGGTTTGTGTTCTCGTTGTGTTTGTAGCTTCGTCCCATTGACTTTCGCTTCGGAGTCTTTCTTTTTGCTAGCCATTTTCGCATGCAACTTCTTCCGAGCAGCGTCAAGATCATCGTCATCGTCGCTATCGCTGCCACTGCTGCTGGTCTCGTCTGAGACTTCGTCACTGCTCGTGTCCTCGGCGAATTCCTTCTTGGCGGCATTTTGTTCACGCGCACGCGCATGAGTGCCCTTGGATGAAGCGGCGGCCTTCTTGTCCCGGACGGACGAGGCCATCTTGTCGAGGGAACCTATTTTCACACGCGGCGCCATGGTGGGGAGAAGATGGAGATACGAAATCGGCGAAATTTAAGGGGGGAGAAGAGGGCGGGGGCGGCGGCAATTGGTACGAGGTAGTGTTCCGCTTGAAGAGTGAATGAACGTGAACCGTGAACGCGCCGGTTCGCGATATAAAGAAAAAAAAGAAAATTTGGTAGTTCTGTTAGAGAACCGGGTCCATGCTTTAGCTCTGGTGGGGCAGGCCGATGCGCTCAAGTAGGGAGGTACCCTTGAATACAGCCATATGCATTCGAGGTACAGGGAATTATGTGCCTGTCTCACCGCTAATAAGGTTCCCTGAGAGAGAACTGAGTGTACATGGTACATGAAAAGCCCTTGCTGAAGCAAAAAGCAGGAACCACATTCAACTGCTTTAAAGAAGTGGCAGGTGCGGTTTGAGAACGAAATTTTGACAGGAGACCAGCCAGCACAAAAAATAGAAAGTACCCGTTGCTCAGTTCAAGTACAATATTGGAATATACTACGATTAATATCTTGGTAGTGTTTCTACATGGGTCAGAATGGCTAGTAGTAAACGCAGAAAGCTTGATATTACACAATCACCCCAACGTGAGATTTTACACCTGCTTTGAGTCTTTGACCATCAACGTTTTCTAATAAGTTAGCAGCCCCAGCAATGAGTGCATTTGCTTTGCGCAAAAGACTCCTCAGTGCACAAACCGCCAGCAGTCCCGCCCCCTCAAACATCACTGCTGAACAGCCTGTCAAAGGTGACGCTGCATTACCGACACCAAGCACTGAGAGCCAAACCCAGGACAAACCAAGTCCCAGGAGATCAAAGAGGACTCGGCTCGCTCGTGCCCCATCAACTCATGAAGATCAACCAGAGGCAGAGTCAAAGGAGCTCTCACAAGCAGCTCCGGTTCCCGAAAAGGGGCCCCCATCAGACACAGCATCGTCTTTACCTGCCGAGTCGTTGCCTGCCGTAGGCCATTATGAAACACCAATTGAGCCACCGCCCGTTCTTTTTTCAAATTTTAAACCTTCCAAAAGCAATTGCCAGAAGAGGAAGGATGGCAAGCTTCATCTGAAACTGGTTGAGGGAGAGGTTCGTCTGCTCACGTTCGCAGTGGGATCAAGCTTACCACGATAGCCAGCGATTGGTTGTTCTCGGAAGTTATGGCATTTCTGTGGGTTCTGGTGAGGTAATAATCAACGGCGCGATACTAGGGAAATCGACGAAGGTGCATTGGGTTGCTGCCCCTTTTTGCCATGCACTACCGGTCATTCGGTGTCCGGAAGCAGCCACCGTGGACCTTCATCCCCATCCAGGTGCTTCAACCCTGAGGGACTTAGGAAAACTCTCGCCATACTTTCGCCGACTATGGAATGAGACTCCTGAATCGGACTCGACGTTTAAAATTGTAAGTGCCCCATGACGCTGCGCTGATATCGTATCGGAAGTCTAATTCAACCATAGCTCTACACTTCAGCGGATGGACCAAAGCGAGCATTGCTACAGGATCTTATCTCACCTGCGGAGTGGAATAAGGAGATAGGGAGACTGGTTAGCAAGTCGGCTTCTAGACCGATATCCGTCATGGTCACCGGGCCAAAGTCCGCTGGAAAGTCAACGTTCGGCAAATTATTGGCCAACAGACTCGTCACTTACTTTCCAACTGGTACCAAGAACAAGAAGATACCTGACGTCGCAGTCTTAGACCTCGACCCAGGGCAACCAGAATATGGCGTACCTGGCCAGATCTCCCTTACCCGTCTTAACGAACCCGTGTTGCAGCCGTCGTTCTGCCGTCCCTTGCCCGGCGACGGGTTTGAGTTAATTCGTTCTCACTCATTGGCGTCCATATCACCGGCGTCCGATCCTGATCTCTACATCGAGGCCGCGCGTGATCTCGTGACTCATTACCACAACATCCTGGGCACTTGCCCACTGATCATCAACACACCCGGTTGGATACAAGGTACCGGTTTAGACCTCCTGACATCTCTGATCACTGATCTGCGCCCTGCGGAGGTCATCTACATGTCGCAAACCGGCCCAACCGAAGCGGTGGATGCTCTACGGGAAGCTTGTAAAACAGCTACTTTTTCGACACTCCCGTCCCAGAGCACGCAGTACACGTCGCGTACCGCGGCACATCTACGTGCCATGCAGACGATGTCATACTTCCATGCGGAAACCAAAGTTGACCGGCCTCTGACAAAGTGGAACACAAACCCCTTGACGACCGTGCCCCCATGGCTGGTGAGCTACGCCGGCGAAAATCGCGGTATTTTTGGTATCATGCTGTACGACTACCAGACCTCGCCGGAATTACTCGCCGACGCTATCAACGGCACTATCCTTGCAGCCGTCGAAGTAGAAAACGCCCTAGCTTTCCGAGACCTCGTTGACACGAAGACTGAAGCGAAGGGCGGCGATGACGATATCCACGAGGCGGATACGAAGATGGATGTAGACGATGAGAACGACAGCGATGCGCAGAAGCCCACAGCAACACCCTCCCTAGATGAACTCCAGAAGCAGCTAACCGTCCCGACGCCAGAGGACCTCCCCCTCATCGGCGCGACGCACGGCACCACGCTCGACCCCAGGTACTCACAGTTCCTCGGGCTCGTGCTCGTGCGCGGCATCGACGTCCGCAACAGAGCTCTGCAGCTCCTAACGCCGATCACGGCCGAGGGAATCGACAAAATTACCGCCAGAGGCGGCGAGATTGTGCTCGTCAGCGGCAGGTGCGACCCGCCCAGCTGGGCGTACACGGAGGACTTGCACTACCGGCGGGCCACTAACAGCGGCCACGACAGCAACCAGACAGACAATGACGAAGGTGCGGGTGATAATAATGATGGCGGGGACGATAACGAGCCGATGGAGGTTGTCGAGGACGGGGAGACCGACGACTCTGCCTCCGAGATCGAGGACGCGGGGCAGGGGCTAGGCACGGACGCCACCCCGACACCCTGGATCGAGGTCTTGCGCGGGAACCAAAAACGCGGCGCGGGGTCCAAGGTTTGGAGGGTCAGGCGGGATCTGGGACGTGGGGGGAATGGTGCTGAGTAAGAACATAGCCTAGTTATGGCCGTATAACTGTGAGAACATAGGAGACCTGGCTCAAAATTCTGCTACCACATCCAGCCGTGTTACTACACCCGGCTGTATTGCCACTTCAGAATCCTACTGCACCTAGTTATCTCCGCTCAATGTCGCGTATCGGGTCTATACGGTGCTTATGAACGAGATTATCCGCAAGGAGCAAATCTTACTATATACGATCGCCATCACTGTGGCGCTCCTTCAGGATTTTCACAGTAACTTCGACTATATCCAGGACAACTCAAAGCGAGAAAGCCTCCCATACCCTTCCCTATCACAAGACGCATTCCATTGAACACCCCAACTACGCAGAACATAAAATCATTGCTTACTAATCGAGAGCCTCACGTTCAGTTGAACCAAGCTATCCACTGACAATAGTTAACCAGCCTTCCTCCCGAGGCCAGCCACCTTGTCATCCACTTTGAATTCCACTCCACACTCCCAACCTTGCGCATATGTTGAATAACGTGCGACTACATCGAACCCAGGTCCTGGTTCATATAGTCCAACCGTGCCATCATTTGATGCAGAGACAATCAGCTTCCCGTCTGGCGAAAATGCAACTGCCCGGACCCAGCCTGAATGGCCAGTAAGAGTCTTTACTTGATTTCCAGTGCTAATTTCCCAGAGCCTAATCTTCCAGTCACTTGATCTAGACGCAATCAGCCTTCCAGGTGAGAATGCCACTCCGAAGACTGCATTTGAATGGCTGATGAGCTTCACCTCGCTTCCAGTGCTCGCTTCCCAGAGTCTAACTGTGCAATCACCTAATGCAGAGGCAATAAGTTTTCCATCCGGCGAAAATGCCACTGCCCAGACTGTTGCCGAATGGCCAGTTAGAGTCTCTACTTGATATCCAATGCTGATTTCCCAGAGCGTAATCGTCCGGTCATCTGATGCAGACGGGATCAGTCTTCCACCAGGTAAAAATCCCACTCCAAAGAGTTGACTTAAATAACTGATAAACTTCTTCACTTCGTTGCCAGTGCTTGTTTCCCGGATCCTAACCATCTTGTCAAATGACATGGAAGCAATCAGCTTCCCATCAGGTGAAATTGCCACTCCGAGGACCTCGTTGAAATGGCCAATGATCTTCCTCTACCTTTCAAGGTCTGGAAATAGAGCAAGTTTGAATCGCAACCAGAAAATAGAGATGCGTATGCGCCGAAATGCAGAGTCCTAGACTATAAAAGTAGACCCCCCGCCAACATCCATAGGGTAAAGTTGACAAGGCGGATACCAGTATTGGCTAAGTAATCTCACGCAATTCAACCCGATTGGGCTCTTGTAGCTTGGAACTTGACCTTGCACTGGCTCGGTAGAGGACAGGGAGTTCTCGTTGCACACCATTAGCCCCGGGTAGGGGAGACAGCGCACAGTTATTGACTGGTTATGAAACAGGGAGGCAAATATATCGCATTGACTAACGTAATATTATATTAATGCTCAGTCGTTACTTCTTCGAAGTGCGAACCCAACCAAAAAAACCCCCATTAAGGATGCGATGGCGACAAAACTCGAATCCAAAGACAGAAGGTTGAACGAACCACGAAGCTCGCCGTCCTCTCATTCAACAACCCCCTTAGGCAGAACAGCAATATAGTCTAAGGGTGCTGTCTCCCTCCCATGTGGCTGCGTCTCGATCCTCACTACGTCGCCCTTCTGGATCTCGACGTCCCTGAACGTGATCCTCGTGGCCGAGTGCCCGTCGATGCCCCTCGTCAGCGTGTACCCGAGGCGGTCCTCGAGATCGCCGACCCACGTGCCCAGGCTGCGGTCGTTGAGGAACAGCTCGTAGCTCGCCTGGCCCTCGTACAGGTCGTAGTACGCGACGGCGAGGTCGTAGACCCCGGCGGGGAAGTCGAGCGTCGCCCGGACGCTGGCGGCGGTGGAGTTGTCGACGGTCTGCACGATGCGCAGCCCGGACGCGGCCTCGAAGGGCGTCACGGCCGTGACGCGGTAGCCGTCGAGCTCCATGTCCTCGGCCTCGACGCGCCAGGGGTAGTTGCCGACGCGGCCGCGCGCGTCCGGGATCGACGACTTGTTGAAGTAGAACTGGTTGATGGCGTCGCGCCACACGATGGCGTGCCCCGCCTGGTACTCGAGCCGGAACAGCATCTCCTCGAACCGCTGCCGGTCGATCTTGCCCTCGAGCGCCGCCCACTGCGCCGGGAAGCCGAATGCCGTCTCCGCGCCCGCGTAGTGCGCGTCGTAGAAGTGCTGGATCACCGTGTTACCGTTCTTGAGCCGCTGCGTGTACGGCACGTGGTGGAACCAGAGAAGGAGCTCGTCGGGCGTCGTCTCGACCTTCTCATACATCGCCGCGATCTCCGGCGGGTAGTAGCCCGCGTTCCCCGTGCCGTTCCACACCGTGCGGTCCATGCCGATGCTATGCTCGTTGGCGCGTGTCCACTGCAACGTTTACAGTTAGTGATAGTTCTTCAAGAAAGCTTTGCCACTATGCAGGAGCTCCTAAACATGTTTCAGGGGTTATAGAACCCCAGGTGTCTCTGACGAGAATCTGTGCGCGTGGCGTAGGAGATAGAGGGCCAAGAAATATAACTTTATAGGTGGCCTACCATTCCCCAACCATTGCCGTCATGCGAAGCCGGATTGGGCCCGTAATGCGGACCCGTGATGTCCGTCAGGGTCTGGATGCCGAGGTTGCCCGTGTAGTTCTCGTACGCCGGCCACGAAACCATCGACATCTTGGTGATCGTCTCGAGCACCGTCTCGTCGAAACCGAACGTCAAGCGCGTCCAATCCTGCAGTATGCGCACGTCGTCGTTTGTCGGGTCCCAGGCCAGGCGCCCGTAGGCATACAGGTTGGACATGGCCAGGTGGGTGCCAAGCCAGGTGGTATTCAGGCCCACGTTGACGACGGCAGCATAGCCACTGAGCGTCTTATTAAACGTCTTGCCGGTGAGGATATCCGTGCCGATGACGGATTTCTCGCCGCCCACGCGGAGATCGTAGTCCAGAATGGTTCTCCACAGCGGTGGAATGTAGACTAGGTGGCACTGCTGTCCATAGTACTCCTGTGAAACCTGAAGCTCTATCGCCGAAGCTGTGTTTGGCAGGTGGGCGAATAGCGGTGACGGAGGTTCGCGGACCTGGAAGTCCATCGGGCCGTACTTGATCTGGATCACGACGTTATCCTCGAAAGCACCGTCCAGGTCCTTGAAAAACTCCATTTGGCCGTTGGCGCGGTCGTTGTACCAATTTTCATGGCTCAAGTGGTGGTCGTAGACGAAGGCACGGAACATGACAATACCGCGATAGGGCTGCACGGCCTTCGCGAACAAGTTCGCCCCGTCGGCGAGCGTCCGGTTGTACGTCAATGGGCCCGGTTGTCCCTCAGAATTGGCCTTGACGAGGTAGCCTACCATGTCTGGCACCTGCTCGTAGAGCTTGTCCGTAATGTCCGTCCACCACGCAATGACCGACTTGTCAAGGGGATCGTAAGTGCCCAGGCCGCCCAACGTCTGGGGCGAAGCGAAGTTGAGCGACACGCCGATTTGGACGCCCCAGGGCCGCATCGCATCCGCGATCCTTCCAAGTCCGGCCATGTTCTCCGGGGACAGCAGGATCGGATTCGCATTGACGTTGTTAACAATGATGCCGTTGACGCGAATGGAAGACAACAAACGCGCGTACTCATACACGCGGGTCAGGTTAGAGACGGTAACGTTGTTCTCGAAGAAGATAGAGAGACCAGCGTAGCCACGCTCGATGGTGCCGTCCATGTTATCCCATTGGTTTACCCAGCGGATCGGAGCGCTCGGGTTTGTGGCGTAAGCGACCTCAGAGAAGTTACCCTGCGCTATCATCGAGAGGTATTCGAAGGCGCCGTATAGCGCGCCTCGTTCATTCTGTCCGACGATCTCGACACTGTCGCCTTCGGTGTTTAGCCAGAAGCCATCCTCTTCCAGCTCGGGGATGTTGGAGGCGCCCCCTGTTTCGGCATATGCTTCGATGGTGCCCACCAGAATTGAGCTTTTCCCCTGGCGGTCATGGAGGCCTTCATGCGTCACTTCGAGTTTCTGGCCAAGGATGCCCTGAATACCCTTCTGCAACTCCTTTCCGGCCGTGAAGACGGGGCTGACCTCGCTGGTGTTGAGAGCGATGATGTTCGTGGGGACCTTGGCATTGCGGAGCATGCCGCACGGCAGTCGTGCATATCGCAACCAGCCGTCCAGTCCGTCCTCTGCGGCCACAAGCCCCAGGGAGGCTAAAATCCAAATAGCACGCATCCTGGCGAATCCCGAGCTACGGACAGATCCGATGCCAGATGCTGGGAGAGAGGATGATCCGGGTCTTTATACATTGTAGCGACCCAAATATACGGTGACATCGTCTGTGAAGCTGATGGCAGTACGGCACCAGAAGCCAGGTTTGAGCACAAGCCGTTGCTTTTAGGCTAAATACTGCTAATATGCTAGACAAGATTCTGTGTAGCTCCTCTGCTCCATCCACGCATAATACTGTACGGTTCATTGCAGGTGTTCGGCCTTGTTTAATGCGATGGAGTTGAAATATTACTCCGCCTTCTCCGCCTTCTCCAGCTTCTCCGCAAATTCGGGGCATACAATCCCTAGCCCCGGGACTTGGATATGGTAATTAACGAATAGCGAGGTCCTGATAAACCACATTAGGTAGTTATAAAATATAATAAAAATAAATACGAGGCTATACTGGCGCGGCTCCCCAAATAGGTATAGCTCCCCTCGCCATAACCAAAGCTACCGCCGCCGCGTGAGGCTTATAGCGCGCCGCGGCATGCACAATATCCGATGAAGGGCGATAATGCGTCAGTAATAAAAAACAATCTTCGACTTATAGGTACAAGTATTTGCTAATCATCCCGAACCGAGCGAATAAAAATGGAGCAAATCACTACCGTTTCCTTATTGGGGTAACCCAGTACAAGGGTATCTCCAGGGAATTGTTATGACCAATGCCTTATCGCCCTTCGTCTGATATGCCGTTGTTTTAAAGGCCCAATTCGTTACCGCTTTTCGTTGCTGGTTAAAAAAAGAAGAGGGCCCTCTGCGTATTCCGACATATCGGCGTTTTAACACGGGCATTGTACGCCTTATACGTTCCGGCACCCCTTTTTTACTTGGTCGGCGTCGTGTCGCTCAAAACCGAAAACCTTGGGCTCCCCGCTCCGCTTTTAATTAGGTCGACGGTAATGTCAGGATTTCGTGGGCTTCCAGGCCGACGGTTGCCCAGGTCGACGATAAAGTAAACAACTATAGCTCCAAAGCTTCAGAACATTAATTAGCCGTCGACCTACAAGCCTTAGCTAGGCGTCGACCTGGTTAACTGTTTAATTTTGGAATCCTGGCTAGCCGTTGACTTAGGTCGTCGAGGGTAGCTACGTTGACGACAAGGTTGGCAATAAGGTCAATGGTAAGGTCGACAATAACGTCGGATTAAAAGCTAGGGCTCCCAGCGCTTCGGGGTACTATGTTATCAGGCAAAAGTTTTAAAACTCTATCATGTTCCAGTGGGCCGCGCTAGTAGCCACGCTACCCAAATTAGGTGTAGCATTTACATTGGTCAACCGGCGGTACGTTCGGAAAATTGCAGCCTTTTTGCAACTCCAATCTAAGGTAGGTTAATACAAAGTGGGACTTTTTGCTAGAATACCCAACAGTGATTTAAACTTACCCCTAACACCATAGTAGTGTCGGGTTTCGAGTGGGCCATACAAAATTGGCAGGGGTTTAGACTAGGAGACGAACCTCATCCGAACGGGCCGCATGCTGCTTATTAAATTAATTTCCTATTTGGGACGTCGGCCCCTAGCGCGGAAAAAAAAGTAGAAACAACGCGACACAATAACCCCTATCGGCTTCCTTCGCAAGCTTCGTATGTTAAAATAAGGGCACAGCCGTGCCGGGGAAATTTCCCTTTGCCCACCCGCCCTGATCCGACATCGAACCACATGCACCATATCCAATGAAGGGACATGGCAGATTTATTATCTTTCTCAGATCCGCGTCGGTGTCACCTTAATTTGTAGATTTCATCTGAGTTCGTCCTTCGTCCTACAGTACACTAAGACTTAGCTGTCTGCTACTGGCTTCATCCAACTCATTTGCCCCAGGTGCTTCCTTCAGCTCCCAGCGTAGCTTCAGCTTTAACTTCAGCGGCGCAGCCAGCTACGACAGATATCCCCGCCGCCATTGTCGCTTATTCAAATTTTAGTGTCTGCACCTGACTCGCAGTCCGCCAGAGACGATGGACGTAGCTCTCGAGCTTCTCGATCCTCTCATTCTAGATAAGGCCTATGCCTGGGCGTTACCTTATCCCGGCGCCAGCATCAGCAACTCCTCATATTCCGACCCCCCAACCGCCGATACTGCGCCTGCGTCTCTATGGCCACGCGACAACATCTATCGCCAAATTATATCGATCCTCGTAATCACTCAACTCGGCGCGACTTCCCTCTACCTCATTTTCAGCGCTCTATCCTACTACTTCATATTTGACCGACGACTCGAGTACCATCCTCGCTTCTTGAAGAATCAAGTCCGCCAAGAGATCATATCATCCCTGTCCGCCGTTCCGGGTATCAATATTCTTACCCTGCCGTTCTTCCTGGCCGAGGTCCGTGGCAAAAGCTTGCTTTACTCCAAGGTGAGCGACTATGGCTGGCCCTGGCTGTTGATCTCGACAATCCTGTACATGGCTTTCAATGATATCGGCATCTACTGGATTCATCGCCTGGAGCATCACCCCAGCGTATATAAGTACATTCACAAGCCACATCACAAATGGATCAGTAAGACCTCCCACCTCGACCTCGCCTTCCCGTACCTGCAGGTGCAGACGCTGACGACATTATAGTTCCCACGCCATGGGCTGCGCTGGCTTTCCACCCGCTTGATGGATATGTGCAGTCTCTGCCATACCAGTGAGTATCCCAGTCCTTCACCACCGTTATGCTCAATTGCCATGATTTCTAAAACTCAAAAGCATCTTCGTCTTCATTTGCCCAATGCAGAGATATCTGTACATGGCCCTCTTTGTTGCCGTCCAGATCTGGACCATCCTGATTCACGACGGTGACATGATTACGGGCCATTGGACGGAGAAGTTCATCAACAGCCCCGCGCATCACACGCTGCACCACTTGTACTTCACCGTCAACTATGGGCAATACTTCACCTGGGCCGACAGCTACTTCGGCTCGCACAGGGCACCGGAGCCGGCGTTGGATCCTCTCCATGATGCCCTCAAGGTGATGCGGGCGAAAGGATATGTGGACGAGCAGGGCAACCCAATCAAGAAGCCAAAAGGGGAGTAGAGAGCTTTCGATTTCTCGGAGGAATTGATATCTCCAGTAATGTGCATATGAAGATTGGACGCCGCAAGGCAGGCTACTTATTTTAATCGCAGCTGATTAGCTTTTCGTGGGTCCGATATCGGCACCAGCAGTTGGAATTAAGCATACGGTTATGCCTTTCACGACCGTCATGTCACGACAAATTAATACGAATATATTATTGTTAGCTAGCCAGAGGTGCTAGGTGCACCTGATACACAGAAAGGCCACCTACTGACCAGAGTATGTATATTCTGTGGTTAGGCTACCTTAAAGCAGTGCGCGTACTATAGCATACGCACTTAGCGAAATACAACAACATAACTGATGTCCCCTATATCTGACAGAAACGGCGCCTAGGTAGTTAGCCGCTGCAGCGTCTAGTCATACTTGCCTCAGCCTGGCGGCTATCAGGATAAAATTCTTTAAAGCGCGACACGCCTACCTGCAATGATGGTGACTCTCCACGTCTGCTCACTGGCAGTACGAGTCGGACTTCGGCAGCCTTGCATTTAAGATCTACTATGCCCTATGTAGAGGGTGAATCGATTTAGTGGTCAAACTTAAGGGGGTGGGTCCCACAAACCTAGCACTATCCGCTAATTCCAAGAAGCTTACACTGAGTGGATTTGGATATTCTAAAGCCATATTACTAGGGATAAATCTTCAATAACACAGGCGCCTGCCGAATAAAGGTCCTTTATAAAAGGTGGGCAACTCAAGGGGATAGTCACTTTAGGCTCCAGGACGTTATACGCAAGGCTTCTTTGAGCAGCTGACAAGCCAAGTGTAAGTAGAGTGAAGCTCTAGAACAACAATATTAAGAAATTTATAAGCCTAATAGTCAACAATACATGATAAAACTTGCGCTAGTTGAAGCTCACCCTAGCCCTTTTAAACAAACGATGCTGCATTTAGGTTTAAAAACGGAAAGTGTATTATCCAAGTTATTATGAATTCATCACCAAACGTTATAACTCGATACTCTCATAGGTTGTCTTATATGAAACACACGGAGTACGGGGCAAAATTCTAATCCAGCAGTATAGAAGCCAATCAGTGTTATGGGGATCCTGCTCAGACTGTGGAGATAGGGCTCGAATAGGGGTAATACGACCCACACACTTCTACTCGTACATATAACTATCTCTTCCTTGACCCTTCGAGGCTAATCCTCAATTTGCGCAATATAATAACATCACAATAGATACACGCCTACCTCTCCCTGGGCGGCTCCGACCGCCGATACTTCTGCACATAATCTAGTGTTAAGTTACAGTACTGGATACGTTAGGATTACATATGACTTCAGCAAGGTCTCATTCTCTATTCTGAAGGCACTAAGGCTTTGTGCATCCGGTTCGGTGGGACAACTCTTCCCAGGGCATTCCCGGTTGATATGGGTAGAGAGGGTCTGCGTAATAATTGTGCACTCTTCTGTATTAATTTCTTTTATACATAAGTTAGCCTTGTCTAGTGATGGCGTCCCAACGGGGTAGGAGTAAACCGAACTCTAAATTAGACGCCTGCAACGGCAACCTTCTTCCGGATTAAGGAGAAGTAAAAGTGACTTGGTATTAAGTTAAAGCTTGTCGGGGTTTGCTCCGTCATTTGAACGACATACACATTGGAGGGGCCAACTGAGAACAGTCTGTTACTCGAGAGTAGAGAGGTGAAGCGCCTCTAAGCTTACAAATCAACATGTAGTACGCCTGGTCGCGATTGTACAGTAATAAGGTCCAAAGTGTAGCATTAGATGACCTAATGAGGTTGGTATCGCTAAGTACATGCCAGCTCCAAGTCCAGTTGAATGCCCACCATGCTCTGTGAGGCTCCTTCCCTTGATGTATTGGCCCCACCGTAGCAAATGACCAAAGTCAAGCAGACGAAACTCTACCAAACCCCCCCTCCCCCCCCCTCCAAAGCTTCCCCTCAGGTATCCCGAGCGCCGGTGGTCTGTGCAAAGCACTGTGGCGAATGAGAACGGGCGTCAGGCGAAACTCTAATCGGTGTGACTCATCGCCTGCCGGATATATAAGGCGGTCGGAGGGGCTCGCACCTATAAAAACGAGTCTTCTCCCGTCAGCCAAAAAGGCTGACGAGAATTATGGGATGCTAAGAAAAGTCGTAATGGTGAATCCTTTCTCTAGGAGGAAAACCACGAGGAGATCATAAATATATTATCGACGTCATTGCAGAGCCCACCGTCAACTGGAGGAGCTGCTGATTGATATGCTCTTTGCGGGGAGAGGAGCTCGGCTGATGATGATACGCAGAGGATCTCCGTTCGTGCTGGCTCTGCCCGGCTTCGGAAGAACCATGCCTGACTGAAGTCGACGAGGTTGTGAACCGTGGACAAGTGTCTGATGGTTGGGGAAAGCGGTGAAATACGTGTGGAGGATGGTGGCCAGAGGGGCCTGAGATGAAGCGCAAAGAGAGAAGACAGGGAACTTGGCGAAGCGTGGTGAGTGAGGATATGTGTCAAGAAGATGTGTGTCAAGAAGATGTGTGTCAAGAAGATGTGTGTCAAGAAGATGTGTGTCAAGAAGATGTGTGTCAAGAAGATGGAGGTAGAGAAGATGGAGGTAGAGAAGATGGAGGTAGAGAAGATGGAGGTAGAGAAGATGAAGGTAGAGAAGATGGAGGTAGAAAAGATGGAGGTAGAGAAGATGAAGGTAGAGAAGATGGGAGACTTAAAAGGACCAACAGGACAAGGGATCATTCGTGCTTCTTATTGCACGATTGCGTAGACACCATCATCTACTAACATCGAGGAAGGCAGGATCGGGGACGCAAACGAAGTTGCATGAAGCGTCGATGTCATCAATGATGTCAACGCTGGACCTGGCAGGCGGTCCTCGTGAGTCAATATTCTCGGTGAAGTCGGCTCTGACCATCCTGTTACTCCTTACTCCTCTGTATGACAGAGTTGTTGCTGCTGCCGTTTTCCTTGAGATCTGGGAAGCCGGTAGGTAGTGTACCTTATGTGCTTACACATGGCTATCCGAAATACACAGCAACCATCTTCCACGCTCAGGCAGCCTTCCTTCCCATCCAGAGCCTCCTTCATCGCTTATAGCGGATCATGAATAGTTTAAAGAGTCCGCTACTTCCGTCAGATATATAGTTTCCGACTTTCCAGTCCTACGCGGTGTCCCTGATCTGCACGTCTTCCCAAGGCCATGTAGGTAGCACTTCAAAGGGCCGACTCCTCGGCAGGCATGATGGAACCTTGTCAGACTGGCCAGTTCTCGAAACTCCAGATGGCAGCTTGGTACAGAACATAGAAAATGGCCTCCCTATAGCACCCATTAGAGCTTCAGGGTCATTCGGAACAACGTTGATCCTCTCCGAAGCCCTATATCAGTGGATCACCTACACCAAGTGGGATCACCGCTTCCTAGATTCTTAAATGTCATCAATATATCCTCTACAGCTATGCAGCTGCTTCCTAGTAAGTATAACAAGTACAGAACATAGAAGTCGTTTACGTTCTTGGCCTTTCTACTGAGCAAGAAGCGAGTTGCTGGCGAGTGCCTGTTCATGGGAATCCGTCACCCTCGACGCAAACGAAGATCCGCTTTCACATGCAAGGGACGCCCAAAGGCAAGCGCACTCGTAGTGCGATGGCCTACTACCTAACTACAAGTCGAGGTTCGCACCACTAAACAACCAGCTCCGATGCCGAGATCCCTACTACCCACTCTCCCTACGTAGTGCCGCCAGCAGCTCCATTCAGGGAAGGATTGATGGCCTTCTCAAGGGAAAGTACGGCTC
The DNA here is from genome assembly GCA_004155035.1 of Monosporascus sp. 5C6A. NCBI lineage: Eukaryota > Fungi > Ascomycota > Sordariomycetes > Xylariales > Monosporascus > Monosporascus sp. 5C6A. Next base: position 358,452 of record QJOB01000026.1, read on the forward strand.
CCTTCCTCATGAACCTACTGTAGAGACATGGATTGGGCTAAGTTGGCAACTGGTCTGCTTGTGGATTACTATTAGCAAGGCGGCGGGTTCATATATAACTTCATCACTCCAGTTCCGAGATTAAGATGAATCACCACCTGGCGCCGTCGCATAGACGCGTGTATTTGGAGGCATGGAGTGGAAGACGGCTTCGCTCGTGTCGGACGGCCTAATATGGAGGCATTCAAACATACCCGACATACCTACATCAAGTCGCGTCTTCTACTAGGAAATGCAAACAGGGAGTGTGCAGGAGCATGATAATTCCTATTCCATGTGTCGCAGATCAGAATGCACCAGGGTGATTTATCCAAACCCTTGCGCATCAGGTTCGAAGGAGTAATCTTGGCATTGTCCTTCCAGATAAGGGATGGTCGAAGCGCGTGCCCAGAACTGACTAGTCATACCACGTAATCCTTGAATGAGTCCCGCCGGTTCGCGGGCAACAATGGAACTTCTGCCCAGATGATCTGCGTACATGAATCTCTAACGGCTGAGGTGGGGCCGCTCTTCCCCCCTGGACCATCCCGCACGGGTTCTCCCTTTGAACCCCCCGCCAAGCCACCCTATATTGCCTAGAGGAGTATCGATTGGTAGTTATCCGAAGCACGCAAAAGTATCTCCGTGCTTACGTCGTATCTACCCGGAAGTTGTCCCAGAATCATGAAGAGAGGTGATGGCCTGGCCGGTTCGCCCAGCGTGAAGGTTTCGGCAGCGTCTCGTCCTCCTGCTCATTACCCCCTGAGGTCGGTTATTTGATGGAACGGTGCGTCTCCCTCGTCTCGGTTCAGTAGGTATATTATGTAGTGGGAACGGATGGGTGGCTGACGTTCTCCATCTAATCGAATTGCTGGGAACCATAGCGCCTATCACTGCAGCGGACAGTCTCCTTAAATTAAAGATTACCATCCGCCAAAATTATACTCTTCCATATGATTGAGCTGCACTAGACTCGTCTTGGAGCATCCTCCGAGGTATTTCATTCCGGAGTCCCAATCCTACTTTTCCGTATCTCTATACTTGCCCCCATCCTCGTTACCAATCGTAGCGGTGGCTCGTAGAGACTAGCAATCAGGCAATGGCGGTCGGAATGAGAGATGTACAGCAGAATCCTGCCGCTCGCCATTCCAGTTCGTTGAGTACCCTGATGGCCGTCCGTATGGCAATAGTGATACACTTTCCCGTCTCCTTGAAATCGTTGCCTATCATCACATATCATTATTATATACCCCGAAGAGCTTCTCGCATGTCGCGTCCTAATAAATAAAACCACCAGCTGCTAGACTGCCAGTTCTGGACTCTCTCTATGTTCATTTTGGACTTGTACGGAAACGGGCTTCCCCTTGGGAGTCAAGCGGTCCATCTCGCTGTCGGGGTCGATGGTGCGGTAAGGTCCACCAGCTACGGCATCGCTGAGGTGGCTCTTGTGACTCCTCGGCGTGCGGACGCTCTCCCAAAGCCCCGGGATATGTCTGAGGAGCGGCCGTAGAGCCGCGGCCGAAGCACAGAAGATGGCGAGTCCCAACTCGATATCGGCCCATAGCAGGAGATCGTAATGTAGGCCTTTCTCCTCTTCCTTCGAGGAGCTAGTTAGCTTGATGATGACGATCAGCTTGACGATGGTGGCGGAGCTTGCACTGTAAGAGTGATGGGGGTCGTTAGTCCGTGTTCTGACATTCGCTCCTCTTCGTCGCTAGGGGCGCGGGACCACTCACAAGACTCCTAGCCCGAGTAACAGGCAGACTGTGATCTTGAGCCTGATGCTCATCTGCACGTTCCAGAGCATGTATACGGGCAAGAGGGCGTAGAAGTAGTCGATGAATATGTTGGAGATGGTGCGGAAGTGGCCGACGGTCTTGCAGGTCCCGCTGCCGGCGTAGTTACTCGACCCCTGCTGTGCACATAACCAGGAGGTGTACACAGTCATGACCACCGTCCAGATGCCCACCAGGAGCATCGACACAAGAAGAATCAAACGGAGACTGCGGGAGGCGGCGAGACGGTACAGGACCAGGGCTACGGCGAGCTTGACTAGACCCGACGAAATATAGATGCACACCTGGTTGGCGTAGTGATACTGTGCACCCCGTTAGTACGTCCACGAGCATTCACGGGGACGTGAGAATGAGCGCACTCTCTTCGATTTTGCCCCATCATAGTACGGCTTTTCTTCCTCTGCGGCATATCCGTAGGACATGGCTGTAAAGCCCATGGCACAGTGGAAGACATACCCAACCTGCCGGGCATTGAATCAGCACCTAGTGCGACCCATGGCATCGGTAGAAGAACCAACATAGGTTACGAGCAAAGCAAGGTCATCCAACCCAAACGACCGGGTCTGCAGCTTCATCCGGACGTAGACGCGACCGGCCAGGGCGATGCCGTCGACAGTAAGGAAGGTCACCATGGCCGATATCAAACTCGTCCGATACCCAGTGGCTGACATCTTGTCTTCGATTAAAGTCGACAGACAACGCCAGCGTGATCTAGTCGGTATAAGATGGCGCGTTCGTGCGCGCCACGGGGGATGTACGGCTTATGGGGAGCATCTGAGCTTATTATGAGTGTCGCTTCAGCCAGCCAAGGGAGGCGGGAACCAAGAGACCAAGGAACGGGGGATGTGCAAGAGAGAGGCGTGGCCGGGTATGGAGTCCAAGCAGCTTATTTAAAGACCCCTGGGTATAAGACGAACTGCCGGGTCCAGATCGTTGCTCCTTACCGCAAGAGGGAACGGACAGCAGGAAACGGGACTGGGCATCGATGGTGCATTCCAAGAGGATATTGAAATGTCAGCTCCCTTGGGCTGACGGCCGGAATGCGGCATTGCTGGGCTCTCGTACTGCCACACTGGGCTGGGTGATACGGAACACGGAGCCAATGAATCGAATAGTCTTGTGTGGGTCGACACCGCCAGTATGGGATGCTTCAGGTCACTGGCTGCCGTGCTGACATGTCTTGATATCTGGGGCTTCAACCATGGACCAAAGGGAGTAGAGAGGATGCATGCAAGAGGGGATCGCTCCAATGATATGCACCCAATATGTGCACCTGCCCATTCCACCCGCTTCAGCTCCAGCGGCAGTGCAACGCAACACAGCTGCGGGAAATCGACACTCCAGGCAGTACCGACAGATGTGTCCAATCCCTGCTTGGAATACTCGAAAGAAGGCACACTCGAGTGCACAGGGAAAGGGACATTGGTAAGATCCGGGCTTTGCACGATGGGATCAGAACGCCACTCAATTAGTCCATTTAATATCCCTTTTCATGGTTAAACTCGTCTAAGTAAACAAAGCATAGTGCGCCGATCCCGGGCGACTTTCAGGTAAGACTGTGCACCTTGCCTGAGCTTCGAGGCGTTCATCGCCTTGGTCCGAGAAGCAAACAGCCTATCCGACCTGTCAAAGCGAGGCGGTAGCGGGGAATGGGATGTGTCGACAACATATAATCCAGAAAACTGGTACTCCCCATTCCGGCCGACCGGGGTATCGGCGAGAGATTAGACAAGGGCTAAAAGAAAAGAGGTGTCGGGCAGTAAAGGTAAGATATTACGGTGGCTTTCCCTTACAGCTGAAGCTTAAATCCTTCCCACGTGTGAATGCCACCTAGGGTCGTAATGATAATCTCGAGCGGTAATGGGTGACGCCACATGGATATAAGAAGCTTGATAGAGAACCTTACTTAGTACAAGGGTAACGATCCGTCGGAGGAGAAAAAGCCCGCGCTATGCTCCGGCTGCTCGAGGATTTTGGCTAAGTACTCCAGTTGCACCCATATAGGAACAACTATCTTTTAGTTTCCCGACGCTAAGCAGTTCAGGGTAACTCCCCGAACACTCTAGGAGAGGCACGTCACTTTTGAACAGCGGGGTTTCGTTTTCGGGGCTTCAGCTCCCAATCCCTTCCTACCAAATAACAAACCCAAGTGGGATCAAAAGCACTCTCTTGCGGGGAAATTGGAGGTCAAGACCTTCAGGTCGGCTCCCTGTCGGTGCTTGAAACCAATGGAATGACCCCAAGGAGTCGGGTGTTCCCCCATTACAGTAATAGGAAGCCGATGATCCCTGATCGCCTCACATTTCAGCTAATCTACGAAGTACGCCACTTGGAGGTGTTCGATATCTCTCAAAGCAACCTTAAAAGGACCGATGCAACCCATCCCCCGCTTCCGGGTATGTTCCCTTTCGATTGGGTGTCTGCCGTACTCCCCCATCCCGGCCATACACAATCCTACCCAGATTATTCCTACCACTGGTATTACTTTCTCCTGCACCAGGCAACGAAGTGAGCATGCGGGCGCAGCACTTTCTGGCACGAGCCGTCACGGCCTTCACCTGCTTCTCCACCGGGATCTCGGGTACCGCAACTAACGTCGAATACTCCAAATGGATGGCACGCAGCACCATGTCCCGTCGCCAGGGCATTATGACCGGCGACGGCGGCTCCTCCGAGCTGCTCCAGGCCGGGTTCACCCAGAAGACTCTCATTGCCCTCCTCAAGCAATATCCGGATACTCCCTCTGTCCGGGACTACATCGAGACTAGCGCCGCGTCCGTGGTACCCTATGTCCTGAATGCGACGCACAGTGCCCTATCGTATCCGATGGACCGGCTGTCGAACGGCCAGGCGCTGCTACAGTTTTCTTCCCCGGATACTCAGACTGAATCGTTCGGAGCCGCGGCAGACGCGCTACGGGAGAGCATCGACCTGAACCGCCGCAACTCCGCGGGCGGGCTCTGGTACTACGTCTATCCGGAGTGGAGCTATCTAGACGGCATGTACTCGTATGCGCCCTTCTACACGCTCTACGCCAAAAACCGGTCCGAGGGCGAGGACGTCCCTGCCGAGACCCTTCAGGAGATGTATTTCCAGGTCGACCTCCTGTGGCAGCGCACTCTCAAAAAGTCGTCCGGCTTGCTGGTCCACGGCTACGACGCCTCGCGCACGGCGGTATGGGCGGACCGGGTTACCGGTGCGAGCCCGCACGTCTGGGTCCGCGCTCTCGGGTGGTATACCATGGCTCTCGTGGATACCCTCGAGCTCCTCCCTGCGACCCGCACAGGATCGACGTACAAAAAGCTACTCCGCGGGAAATTCCAGTCCCTCATGGGCGCTATTATCGCCGCCGTAGATCCGAAGACTGGAGCGTGGTGGCAGGTCATGGATCAGCCGGGGCGTAGGGGGAACTACATCGAGTCCAGCGGCAGCGCCATGTTCGCCTATTCGCTCCTCAAGGGGGCACGCCTCGGGTACCTAGACGGCAAACTGGGTTGGGACGCTGTCAGAGTGGCGACTCAGGCTCACACGCACCTAACCAAGACGTTTGTGATTCACGAGGCAAACCAGATTTTGGGTTACAACGGCACCGTGTCCGTGTGTAGCTTGAACTCGACCGCAACTTTCGAGGTAAGAGGCTATGTGTTCCTAGCTCCTATTGTTCGTAATTTAGTGGCCAAGAACGCTAACAACTATGATAGTATTACGTTAACCGACCGATTGAGTACAACAACGTGCTCGGGTCTAACGCTTATATCCTCGCATCCCTGGAGGTCGAGAGCCTGGGACGTTGATGATCCATATTCGAGAAACCATGGTATACAGCGGCTGTAGAGCCATAGCTGCTTAGTGCAGCACTGTTTATAGGACGTAGTGGAGCACATAGATGAAACTTCTGCATATACATATTAGCAACGACTATATACAGTTGTCCCTAGTCAAATTAGGTTGAATCACCCCTTCGATTCCATAATAAGTGAATAGCCTGGAGGGCCTTACGAACTAATTATATACAGAAAGTGTAGGTCGCCTTTTAAGAAATCCTACTAGAAAGGTATACTTTGCCGAGCTGTGCTTCCTCTGCAATGAATGGGTTTTCGACTCCGAAGCCTGGAACGACCACTGCCAAGGCCATCTGAACAGCGTGGAGACGTTTCCGATCTATTGCGATCCTCTCATGCATGGCGGAGTTCTTGCCACATCCGGGTATTGTCCCTTTTGTCTTACAGACTCAAGGTTGTCAGCCGCACGCGGATGAATCAGTTTTTGAACCATAACAAATGGCTGGAGCACATCCACAAGCACGTCCGGGGCCTAGACGAAAGTAAACCACTAAAATGTCCACACCCACAGCCTTACTGCGCCAAATTATTTGAGTCTGTCAAGTATTTGCAGTTTCATCTTCAAGACGCTCATGGTATTGACTACATCAAAGCCCCCACGAAGTTGAAGAGACCAAGAGACGAAAGCGAAGAGACCCAACCCGTGGCTGTAAAGAGACAGCAGCGTACCTATGAAAGAGAAGGTAAGAAAGATGCAGAAGGTTTCAGTAAAATAGACTATACCTTCGTCAACACAACGATGGAACCTATGGGCGACCGTGGGCCAAGCAGATCCGGAACATCTTCTAGCCACTCGACACCTCTCTATGGTTCCGATAGCAGCTTGGCAAATGATGAAACTCCCCCTGGATACAAGACTCCGCTGTCGTCCGTGTGCAGCGAAATGCTGATTGATCCGGCAATCCTCCCGGTAGAGCCGATGCCAGATCTTGATGCAACTGAGGTCGTGGACCTTACGAGCGTTGATGATACACCGGAGCCGAGGTATCCTATTGCGGCTACGACCCAAAGTGCGTATTGAAAGCCAACGCTATGATTTGGCACAGCTAATCAAGGACATAGATGATCCTGCGAGAGACACGGACGACGTTTTGGCCACTGGGCCCAACATATATGGGGACCGGCTGGGTCTTGATATAGATATTGTCACAGAAGAAATTGAGGCTATATTGACAGCTCTGACTCTCTTGAGGGAAAGATCTCCTCGAGCCACTTGGGCCGCTGAAAGCCCTTTTTATAGACCCTGGTGGAGCCCACCAGGAGTGTCTGATTGGAGCCTTTTAGATCCCATTTTTACCATGACAGATATGAATTCTGATTGAGCCACGGCGGGCGATGACGAAGTGCTGCTCTCGAGCCTCCATATGCAGGAGCACGCTGGCGAGCTACATCCAATGGGCAATGCTGGGGGCTTGGAATACGATTGGCCTCTTGATATAGATCCGAAGGACAACCAGATCGATCCCCGACTTCCCACATCTGCCATTCCGCCTCGCACGCCAAGCCAGGCGATTAATGCTGTCCGCCTACAGTGCCAAACCGAAATAGGTGGATCAACTGAGGACTTAGGAAGCGCAGTAGCTCAGGGCGACGAATCAGCTACAGGAGCTGAGCTCAAGCAAGACAATATAGCCAAGCTCTACTGGGGTAGGGGCTACGCTCTACTCCAGAAGGAAGTGAGCTAAATCGATTTACGAACAATGCCCAGAGACGCGAGGAGATCAGCAGCAACATCAGCCCAGAGCATGTGATCAAGGGCAGAAGGCTGAGGAACCCGAAAGAACAACGACTCCAGCGTCAACCTTCCTCGCATCAGTCGCACTTGCGGCGGGGTCTCCGGCCTCCTCGCAAGACGTCCCAACCCCGCTGTAAGACCCAAACCTGTGTGTCTATCAACCAAGTCAAGTAACTTTGCTTGATTCGTAAAGCAGCACTGTTAGGTCATACTGGGGCAGTCAAAGCGTTGACAGCAGCGAATGCAACAATCGATCCTCGCAACAAAGATCAGCTTATACCCCTTCATATTGCAGCAGCGAGAGGCAATGCTGAGGCAGTCGAAGTGTTGACAGCAGCAAGGCAGCAGTCGTTAGAATAGGTATGTTGAGCTGCTTGAACAACGGCAAAAGCGACCTATAGCTGGCCTGCAAGAGAATATTAAAAATCGCAGAATATCGCAAGTTAACGGTTTCGCACCGTAGATGGCCCTCCTGTCCGTACATATCGCACGTCTCCGGTCGCATGCAGTCCTTGCCCTGTGGCCGAACCGCCTGCACTTAAAGCAGGTCACTGGCGTTCGTCTCTCTTCGAACGGCGACACGATGATCCCTCCTCCGCCGAACGTCACGCTGTCCGACTTTAGCAGCTTCTCAGCATCTTCTTTCGTTGCTACCTTGACGACTACCGATGCATGCTCTCCACTGGGCCTTAGTCGTCCGAGCCACCGCATCATGCAAACCTCTACTCCGTTCTCTGTCCTAAAGCGCTCCATGGCCGACTTGCTGACCGTTCCGGTATCTATGTCCATTCTTAGCGGTACTTCGACCCAGTCTGCTTTGACTGCGTACCTTTTGTGGTCCCCTAGGATTATTAAGATATTGTTAAGAAAAAGGTGAGGGTAGGAGAAGAGTAGGCAGTCGAAGCAGTTTGACTACTGCCCGGACCCGTTCTCTATCGCTCAGGTCGGACTAAGGCCCTGATCGACAACGCGTTCGGGGCACAAAAATGGGGGATTCCTATTGACCTGTGCGGTCAGCATAAGGGAGAGAAAGTTCTTGGCAATGGGAGTGATGTGGCGATCGTTTGTTCGGGCAATTGGCGTCATTATCAAAACTCGGTCTAGCAGTGGTGCTCGACGTGTTTTTCAGCATCATATTGGCGGGGGTGATGGGGCCGCGTCTACGGGCAGAAGGCGCCAAGGTATGGTGGCGACTCCGTGGATAGGTGTGCAACAGAGATATGATCGTATATCAGTCTATGCGTTGTATCGCGAAGTTCAACGGTGATTGTTGTGAGCGGAGTTGAAGTTCGGGAAGCCCTGGAGCTCTTTAGCTGACTCAGCAACACGGCCACGCTTAACCGCACTTTGTCCTAATGAGAATCGGCTGTGGCTAGTTAGTGGCGCTACAACGCCACACCCAAGAACATTGTTCCTCACTTCGCTAACACAATTGCCTCTACTTTCTCCACTTCGAAAGTAACTTACTTTTAGACCTTCACAAAAAAAGAAAAGGTCGGTGCCGGTGCGGGTCGGCCGTCTTCCCCGTTAGCGTCACTGCATAGTAAGGTGTTCGTCCCCTCAGTTTGGCGCATTGCAAAATCGCCTTCGGCTCCCCACATGTCAGCCTTACCGCGCCATACTGTGGGCTGTGCAATCGCCCGCCCTCAGCTGAACATGTTCAGCCTTCCTTAAATATGCCGACGCACAGCGGAATCAGCTCACAATACTGGCACTATCCTGTTTTTCGATGCGATCCTTTAGTAAAGCTCATTGTCCCTATTTCTTGTATGCGCGCTAACCTCCAGAGCGAGGACTGACGTTCTTAGACGACCGAGTTGCGGTGGTCCTCTCCTTAACTGGGCTGCCGCGTTGAGCCTCCGAGACCCCTATTCCTACTATATGCGTCCGGCAGAGCTGCCTGCGTAGCAATGCGTCTTTTGCTACGCAGCAACACTGGAGAGTTTAGCCTCACGGAAGAGTTCGTGGGCGATGATATTATCCCTCCCTATGCGATCCTTTCGCATACCTGGAAGGAGGGCGAAGAGGTGACCTTCAAAGATTTGATAGATGGCACCGGACAGGACAAGGCTGGCTACAAGAAGATCCGGTTCTGTGGACAGCAGGCCGAGCGCGACGGCTTGCAATACTTTTGGGTGGACACCTGCTGCATCGACAAATCAAACTATGGTGAACTTCGGGAAGCGCTCAACTCTATGTTTCGCTGGTACCGAGACGCCGTGAAATGTTACGTCTATCTATCAGATGTTTCGACGGCTAAGCGAAAAGCAAGCAACGGAGTCTCTGAATTTGCTTGGGAGCCAGCTTTTCGAGTTAGCAGATGGTTTACGCGGGGTTGGACGCTTCAAGAGCTTCTTGCCCCAAGTTCGGTCCAGTTTTTCTCCCAGGAGTGGAACAGGCTTGGTGACAAGAGATTACTAACAAAACAAATCCACAAAATAACGGGAATTCCCGAGTCGGCGCTTCATGGAGCTCCTTTGTCCCAGTTCAGCATTAATGAGCGATTGTCGTGGATAGAAAACCGCCAGACAAAGCTTGAAGAAGACAAGGCGTATTCATTACTGGGCATTTTGGACGTTTACATACCTCCTCTCTATGGCGAAGGAATGGCGGGGGCGTTTAAGCGGCTCATGGATGAGATCGATAAGCGGGACAAGTGTATCCAAGACCTACACCTTACTGATCCCCGCGATGACAAGAAGCGTATTGAGGAAACTAAGGGCGGACTGCTGGAGGACTCGTACCGTTGGATCCTCGAAAACCCCGACTTCCAACGATGGCGTGACGACGAGCAGAGCCAACTGCTATGGATTAAAGGCGATCCCGGCAAGGGCAAGACGATGCTTCTTTGCGGAATAATTAATGAACTGAAGAAGCCAATAGCCGAGACGAAGCTTCTGTCCTACTTTTTCTGCCAGGCTACGGACGAGCGTATTAACAATGCTACGGCTGTACTGCGGGGTTTGCTATATTTACTTGTCACCCAGCAGCCATCCCTCGTCTCGCATATACGGAAGAAGCACGACCATGCAGGTAAAGCGCTTTTTGAGGATGTGAACGCCTGGGTTGCCTTGTCCGAGATCTTCATAAACATCCTACAAGACCCGAGCTTGAACAGTACGTACTTGGTCGTTGATGCGCTCGACGAGTGCGTAACGGACTTGCCGAAACTGTTAGATTTTATCGTACAGAAGTCGTGCGTGTCTTCTCGTGTGAAGTGGATCGTCTCTAGCCGCAACTGGCCCGACATCGAGGAGCGTCTGAAGACGGTAGGACATAAGGTGAGGCTGTGCCTCGAGCTGAACGCAGAGTCTGTCTTTACGGCTGTCAGCATATTCATCCAGTATAAGGTGCTCCGACTGGCGCAGCAGAAGGAGTACAACAACTCAACGCGAGACACCGTGTTACGCTATTTATCCTTGAACGCAGACGACACGTTCCTCTGGGTCGCTTTGGTCTGTCAAAACCTCGTACAGATCCCGCGATGGAAGGTGCTCGCGCAGCTAGAGGCATTTCCACCTGGACTCGACGCTCTTTACGATCGGATGATGCAGCACATAAGCAGCTCGGACGATGCTGACCTGTGCAGGCACATACTAGCCTTGATCGCCATTGTATATCGGCCCGTTACGCTTGACGAGCTGGCATATCTTTGCGAACAGCTTGAGGATATGGCCGATGACGTTGACTCAGTTCGGCAGATCGTTGGCCAATGCGGTTCGTTCCTTACGATTCGAAGTGGTATGGTCTCCTTCGTGCATCAATCCGCAAAAGACTTCCTATGTACAAACGCCTTTAACGAGATCTTCCCATTTGGAACAGAGAAAGTCCACTACGCAGTTTTCTCAAGATCGCTCGGAGTCATTTCTAAGACGCTCCGACGAGACATGTACAGCGTACGTGCGCCGGGGTATCCTATCGAGCGGGTTAAACAGCCAGACCCAGACCCGTTATCCCCAGTGCGATATTCTTGTATCTATTGGATTGAACACCTACTCGCCTGCGCACCCGCCAATTTTGCGCCTCAAGATATCCAGGACGGTGGATCCGTTCATGTGTTTTTGCAGCAGGGCTATCTTTATTGGCTTGAGGCTCTAAGTCTTTGCAGAGACATGTCGGAAGGGATGGGATCGATGACGAAATTCGAGAAGTTTCTCCAAGTACATCACAGCCCAGCCTCCGTTTTTATGAAATACTTACGTGAAATAGGCAAAAGTCCACACGTCGAGACTCCTCGAGCTTGTCCGAGATGCACGGCGATTCCTCATGTTGCACAAGCCTATGATGGAGAAATATCCACTTCAGACATACGCATCTGCGCTTCTATTTAGTCCAGCCAAGAGCGCAATAAGGGATATTTTCAGGCACGAAGAACCGGGGTGGATCGCCATACAACCGGGTATGCAAGATCAATGGGGCGCCTGCCTGCGGGTTCTGGAGGGTCATTCAAGCAAGGTCAACACCCTGGCGTTCTCGCCGGACGGCCAACTGGTCGCGTCGGGCTCGAATGACAAGACGGTCCGGCTTTGGGACATGGCGACCGGCCAGTACAAGAGCGAGTTAAAGGGCCATTGTTGGGCTGTTAGTACCGTGACGTTCTCGCCGGACGGCCGTCTGGTCGCGTCGTGCTCGGGGAAGTCCTGGGACAAAGACTCCATTTACGGAGACTCTACGGTTCGGCTCTGGGACACGGCGACCGGCCAATGTACGAGCGAGTTAAAGGGTCATTCGGACTTCGTCGAGGCGGTCGCGTTCTCGCCGGACGGCCGACTAGTCGCGTCCGGCTCCTTAGACAAGACGGTCCGCCTCTGGGATACGGCGACCGGCCAGTGCAAGAGTGAGTTAAAGGGCCATTATTGGGCTGTTAGTACCGTAGCATTCTTACCAGACGGCCGGCTAATCGCGTCGTGCTCGTTTGACCCTTCCGGTAGCGGCTCTACGGTCCGGCTCTGGGACACGGCGACCGGCCAGTATAGGAGCGATTTGAACGATTCGGGCGCCGTTAGCATTATGCGGTTCTCGCCGGACGGCCGGCTGGTCGCCTCAGGCTCATCCGACTATATAGTCCGGCTGTGGGACACGGCGACAGGCCAGTGTACGAACGAGTTAAAGGGCCATTCGAACGCGGTTAATACCGTAGCCTTCTCGCCGGACGGCCGACTAGTCGCGTCAGGCTCATTCGACTATATAGTCCGGCTGTGGGACACGGCGACAGGCCAGTGTACGAACGAGTTAAAGGGCCATTCGAACGCGGTTAATACCATAGCCTTCTCGCCGGACGGCCGACTAGTCGTATCGGGCTCGTGGGACACCACGGTCCGGGTCTGGGACACGGCGACCTGCCAGTACACGAGCGGGTTAGAGGGCCATTCTGATACGATCACCACCGTGGTGTTCTCGCCGGACAGCCGGCTGGTCGCGTCGTGCTCGTTCGACTGCTTGGGCAGAGACTCTACGGTCCGGCTCTGGGACACGGCGACCGGCCAATGTAGAAGGGTGTTAAGAGGTCATTCAAGGCCGGCTAATACCGTAGCCTTCTCCCCGGACGGCCAGTTGGTCGTGTCAGGCTCGTGGGATAAAACAGTCCGGCTCTGGAACACGGCGACAGGCCAGTGTACGAGCGAATTAAAGGGCCATTCGGCCGCGGTTAACACCGTAGCCTTCTCACCGGACGGCCAGTTGGTCGTATCAGGCTCGTGGGATAATACAGTCCGGCTCTGGGATACGGTGACCGGCCAGTGCAAGAACGAATTAAAAGGTCATTCGGGGGTCGTGAATACCCTGACGTTCTCGCCGGACGGCCAACTGGTTGCGTCGGGCTCGAGAGACATGACAGTCCGGCTCTGGGACATAGTAACGGGCCAGTGCACGAGCAGGTTAGAGGGCCATTCGAGCAAGGTTAATACGGTGGCGTTCTCGCCGGACGGCCGGCTGGTTGCGTCGGGCTCGGGGGACTTCTTTGTCAATTCCTCCTTTTACGGAGGCCCTACGGTCCGGCTCTGGGATACGGCGACTGGCCAGTGCACGAGCAAGTTAAAGGGTCATTCGAGCGAGGTCAACACCCTGGCGTTCTCGCCGGACGGCCAACTGGTCGCGTCGGGCTCGTGGGATAATACAGTCCGGCTCTGGGACGTGGCGACCGGCCGCTCACTTGAGACCATCCATCTCAATACCATCATCGACACTCTCTTGTTCTCGTTAGACGGATCCTACCTTGAGACAAATCGAGGTCCAGTTCAGCCAAACTGTGCCATTGCGACCCGTGCCAAATCAACTTCCACTCGAGCTTTCTCACCCCTTCCCGCTGGCGTATTTATTGATCGTGATTGGGTTTGCAATGAACGGCGGGAAAGACTTCTCTTGCTTTCTCCTGAGTTTCGATCGACCGCCTCCGCCGTCCGAGGCCGCGTCCTAGTGATAGGCCACGCTTCCGGACGCGTCTCGTTTCTTAGCCTTTCTTATTAAATAGTCAGGTAACCCTGTCCACTCCTCTTTATTCTTCTTTTTTATTATGTCTTTTGGTCGGGGGGTCTGGGCGAAGGGAAACATTTATAGTGAGAAATATCTATAGCAAGTTAAGATGCTGATATTTGGAGGGGGTGCTGAGACTCTTTTATCCTTTGTCGTGATTATGATATTTTGAGTTTGGACGCGGCCACTGATGGAAGGTTCGAAAACTACACGTGGCATTTATTCTACGAACAGCACTTTTATCGTACAGCACCTAACTCCTCTCACGAACCAAGGATATCAAGCTAGGAAAGAGTCCGTTCTGGGTAGATGAGAAAGAAACACACGAGAGGCTGGTTAGTCAGTGCCTTAAACTGATGTCGAGCGTAAACGGCCTGCGGCAGAACAAGTGCAACCTCCGGATGCCTGGGACTCGGAGGGACGAGATCGATGAACAGACAATTGATAGCTGCCTACCACCGGAGCTACCTGTGGCCCGCTCCTAAAGCCGCTGAGCCCGTCCGCGGCGCGCTTCTCGGACCTCTGGAGGTTCCTGGCGCAGAACTCGCGGGGCTGGGCGCCGCGGATCAAGGGCGTCTGCGACAGCCCGTCTGCTGGCTCGTGTCAGGAAGATTAAGAATGATGACGACCGGTCCGACCAGTCCGACGAGCAGCAACAGCAAGAAGATCTCTGCCAAAGTTCCTCGAGGGCCTGTCCAAGTACCCTTAGCTCCTCTCGCAGGACGAGGAGGTCCTCGGTATCATCAAGTCGACCATCGATGGGGGCGCGCGCCGACACCACACCGCGGGGGGGGTGGCTGACCTACACGCTGTACCTACCTGCTGTCCCGGCACCCCGACGCGCTTTTCTGGAGGACTATCACGCGAGCTTCGCGACGCCTATTCTCCGCCGTCACCCCCTCGGACGTGCCGAAGCGGGTCGCAGGTCTCCAAGCTGCGCTATCTCGACGCCGTGCTCAAGGGAGTCGATGCGCGTCCTGCCCATAGCGTCGCCGCGGGGCCTCGGCCGCGTGGTTCCGCAGGACGGCGCAACCATCGTCGGGACATACGGTCGTGGGCTGCCAGACCGACGCGGTACGCCCGGACAGGGACGTCTACGGGACCGACGCATCCGAGTTCAGGCCGCGGCGGTGGGTCGAGGCTGGCGCGAGGAGCGGGAGACGCCGTATGGAGCGCGCCTTCATCTTCCTGGCTTTTTTTTAAGCTGCGGCAAGCGCGTGCGCAAATCGCGTGGCTGGAGATGAAGAAGACCCCGCCCTTGATCCTGATGAATTTCGCCGTAAGTCATTCCCTCGGCGTCCATATTATAGGTTGAAGTCGCTGACGCCGAACTGGCAGCTTGGATCTGGTCGACCCCAAACCCAGGAGTTGGCCGAGGGTATCAGGATTAGCGCTGTCACGTATCCACCTCCTATCTGTATGTACATTAGGAGAAGGGACCTAGAAGCGGAAATAACAGTATGTTTGGAAGTGTTATGGGACCAGTCGAGTAAGGGGCAATAGCTTCTATATGTGAATGTATACGTCTGGATTGTGCGTACTGAGGAGATTAAGCCACCCATTTGGTGGGACGGGAAGGTATTTAAGAGTAATAGCACTCAGCGACAAACTTCAAATAAGAACCTTGGAACCTACCCAGTACGGGCCTCGTATAGAGCATTGCCGTTTGTGCAACGTAAAATCCGTGGCAACATCGCGCACAGAAGCCTGAATGAAGCAAACGCTGCAGTGCCGCCGAAGGGCATTCATTGTTCACCTCCCCGCGTGAGATCCGAACCATCGGGATCTATTTGAGTATCTTGTCTTCTCTCTCTTTATCACGTTTATGTACTTTGGAGTAATCCGCAGTCCAAGCCATTGGACAACAAATGCTGTTCGTCCCCAAGTCCCTACCTCAACAGCCGGCCCTTGCCACGTTCCAAACCGTATCAAGAGGCATCAACCCTCTATCAAAAACGCCCTCTATGCCGGCACGACTCGGGTATCAAACGCCTTTGGATGCAGCACACCACCAACGCTGTTTCCGAGCTCTATCCGGCAAATGCTCGCCAATCCCCTTTTCCGGAATGCACCAAAAATTCCCCGCGACCTCTATCCGCCGTTGCTGCGGGTTCGCCGACAATCCTATGATGCTTCTTTCCCATCGTCTATAACCCCAGACACCAACGCTCCATATGCACAGACAGCCCCAGTCCAACCATAGCCGAGCCTTACTCGACAAGGTTATGGTACACTCGATGAGAACCGACCGCTGATGCGGGTGCCCCTTAACCCAAGAAAGCCTGTCAAGGCTGCTGTCCGTCTTCCTCAAGAGGGGCGATGCATACTGGCCTTTTGTTGTTAGCCTAGTTCGTCACTGCTCTCTCCGCCCAATTTCACGATAGTGGGCCGGCGCCTTTTAGCGACGACTTCGACGTAGAATGTCGACGTCCGTTTACGCCGAGTTTCTGATCCCGTCCTCTCACTCATGTCGCTGATAGCAGGCGTCGTCAAAGGTGTCTCGCGAGCCAGCGGTTCGGAAACGCCAGCCGATTGCTCATCCAAACTCGAGTTCAAGTGGATCGGGTCACTGGGAGCACCTAAACCTGTCTCGATGTTTTTGGTGATGATGTAGTTATTGGCGGCCGCCCTCTGCGGGATAGGCTTTTCGTCGAGCATAGTGCCAAACCACGCCTCGCGTATGGCCAATCCAAGGGCTAACGCCACCTGCCGCGCCACACTGTTGCCGACAATTCTGTATTGGTTCAAGGCCGATCCGACAAGGACTTCACTATCGAGAAAGCCCTGCGCTCGCCTGGCCTCCAAAATTGTGATAGGCCGTGGTTGATACCAATGGTTGAGTTGGCCTACGCGAGCGTCCGCGGGGCAGCAAGTCGTAGTGATCGTAGGGAATACAGTCTTTGGCTCGATGCGACCCCAAGCCCTGGAGATTTTACTAACCCGACTTTTTCCCTGTATGGGGTATAATTGTCGCGTGGATTCGTCCATAAATCCACCGTAGTAGGCCTTGCTGAAATTCATCCCCCATGGCCGAGCGGGAATATGCTGCACTTGTTTCCGCAACGTAGGCGTATAACCCATCGCCAACCGGTGATCGGGGAACCCGACGCAGTAATCGGCTTTGGAGTCCTGGATATCCGGAAGGTCGCCTGTTGCTTCCATGGCACTCACGAATTTGAATGGTGTTGGCAGGTGCTCACGTTGGCCGAAGCTTTGTCCATTAGACATCAACCCAAGCTTACGTCGTGGCACATCAGGACGCGAATGTGTTGGTATGGGAGCTTTGGGAACCCGAAGACCAGGTGCCGTGAACATAAGAAACACGCGACTCCGAGACTGCGGTGCTCCGAATGACCACGCATCGAGAAAGAGAATCTGCGTCTGATACCCTAGGCCGACGATAGCGCTGACAAGCTGAGAGAAGACGCATTCATCGCGGTTGTGTTTCGACTGGACCATTTGGACGACATTTTCGAGCAAACCGTAATGAGGGCGATACAGGTCAACATAAGAAGCGAAAGATGCAACGAGTGACTGATTCTTTCGCTGCTTGTCGGTCGTCTTGTCGTGTGTCAACGATGAAAACCCTGGACAGGGCGATCCACCAGATATGAAATCGACCTCTCCCGGCCGTGGCGTCTTCTTACCGCCCAGCAAAGCCCGGCGCAGCAAGTCGTCGACAGAGCCGAGAAACGGCGTGCATATACCGGGCGTGGTATTGGCCATATAGGTATGGATAGCCTCCCCCCAGATGTCGTTGGCCCATCGCATCTCGATAGCGCCGCCGTCTTCCAGACCGCGTCCGAAGTTTCCACCGCCACAGAACAGATCAAGACCTCGCAGTCTCTCCGACTTGGTAGTGCGATTCGGGTTGAAGCCCTGCCGTAACAGACGGAGTGCGTCAGGGTCAACGGGCACGAATTTCGTCTTGCCATCTCCCGTGACCAACTCTCTGTGCGTAATGAAGAACGCGTCACCCGTTCCGTTACGGTCATAAGGCGCTGGAATCCTCTCATCGCTGTGGAAAGCCCTGACCAGGCATCTTCGAGAAATACATTTGGCTTCGATTTCAACGACCCTTTCGGAATAGACGAGTTCGTTGGGCGGTGACTTTGGAGCACTAGGATCAACAAGTCTCCGTCGCAAAAGTCTCCGCAGCCGGACAAACTTCTTCGTCTCTTTGGTGAAGAATTCTTCGACCATAAAGTTCTCCAAGTCAAGAGATTTCGACTGAGTCTGGACGAGGACCGCATCGCCAACTTCAAACTCCTCAGATTGACGGAATAAGCCTCTGCTCTCGCACTTCATGTGTTCGTGCTGCAGCGTAACCCATCGCTGCTCGTCACAGAGATACGTTTGACGTACGAAAAGATTAGCTGACGTGGGCGGGGTGCCAAACCAGTCGACGGTATGGGTAGAGATGATGTCCTCTTCTCTGACCTTGGCAACATCGCTATGACAAGTGCAGTTATCAGACAAGAAGAGCTCATTTTTCCAGGGGTACTTCATCTTCGCGCAGGGGGTATCTCTCGGATGATACATCCATATGACATCGAAAGAGCGCTTTCCTCTTGCCGTCTGGTGAATCTGCTGCACCAGGCCATACCAGACATATTCATCATCATGATGGACCGACGTCTCTATTTTCCACCTCGTCGTAGTTCTTTTCGCGTCGTCAGGCGACGTTGACACCACGTCGCCGCATTTGATAGACTCGACGAGAGCTTTGCCGCATGAACTGCGCCGTTTGCCAGAATCCATTTGCGATGGGATGCTTCGTGCAGTAGAATGATTTATGACCGCTTCTTGACTTTTTTTGACTTCCGTAGACAGTTTTACACTCTCAAGGATATTCCCAAAGCTCATGTGGCGGAAAAGGCCGTGAATATAGGGAGTTACGGTTGTCTTGGGAACCCCTTGTGTCTGTGTAGCTTTTCTACTTGGTGTTCCATCGCGTCCCTCTCCGTCAGATGATTTGTCAGCGAATACAAGATTAGAGCGATACTGGTCGAGTAATTTAGTTTCTTTCCAAAAGAGATGATACGTGGCACTTTTGGGGTCCAGGCCATAAGCTTCCCGCCAAATATAGTTGATGTTGGCGACGATAGCACCTCGAAAATCGTCATCTCCATGGGCTGAATACCATTTTCGAAAAGCTTCGGATTTCCGATGCTTTCGCAGAATGAATATACTGAAGCGGGATTTGAAATCGTATAACACGGCTCGGCGGTCGATCGTCCGTAGATGTTCACAATAATCGATGACGTGCTTGGCTAAGTCCGCAATCCATAAGAAGGGGGTATGATATCTGGCGTATTCGACCGACGGCGACTTCAGCTTGTAGTAGATTTCCTGCTTTAACCGTTCATTGAGGATAGACCGTACCCAGATCTGATCTCCCACGGCATGATGCTCGTCACCGTAATTACCGACTGGCAGTTCACGGAAAGGGATCCTCTTGAGATAGAGTCGCGTATCGCCCATAGATAGAATGCCATCGAAAAAGAAACGATCAGCCTTATTGAGGTGCTGTAGAGGCCTTAGTTCGTTGGGGTACTGAGGCGCGTCGATATATATGGAGAAATCGTCTAGTTCAAATTCCAGAAAGTCCTCGCCTTCCCCTTCTATCGGCCCTCCCGACTTCAGCGCATCTAACAGAACGGCCAAAGCCTTTGCTTCGGTGACCTGGGGCGCGGGAGGTTCGGCTCCCTCAAATAGAGACCTGGGTTGTGTTAAGGTCGACACGGGAATTCGCACTTCGACGTTCGTTGAGAAAGGTACATGGCTGGGCAGGGGAAGTTCTTCAGTATCTGAGCTAGTCTCCTCTCCTGGTTTGTCGTGAAGAGCCTCAAGGTCAAGACCTCCTGCCGTCAAGACATCCCCATCGTCTACATCCTCGAGTTCACTTGCCGAACTAAGACTCCGGGACAGGGTCCTAGCATGCGTCTCGAAGGAGTCAACATCGACATGTGAGCCGTAGATTTCTGTATCATCGCACAGAAGCAGCCTGGAACTGGCCGACTCCAGGTTGGCGACTTCTTGCCGATAGATCGTTGAGTACGAAGCTCGTTGTCCATTCGACAAATGGGCCCGCCTATCCATGGTATATCATAGCCCACTGACTGGACTAAGACCAAGAGGGGGTGTCTTAGTGGCTTCCTACGAAAGAGGACAGGCAGATCGTACAGAGCTTCATTAATACGCAAGATCCGCCCATGCCCTAACTTGCTAGGATCGTCGAGAGTTGGAAGTGAGGTGTTGCGTTGCGGGGGTCGGTGATCAGGAAGGGATTTGGCGTCAGGGGAGTGCTTCACGCGGGCCGTCTAGATACAGTGACGCGACACGCAAGCATGTCTGACTGGTGCGGGTGTCTTGTGTGAATCATGAAGAGATACGGATGGAAAGGAGACATAGGTGTGGGGCTATATCACTCTCCACTTTATCACCTCGGAGAGAAGGCAGGTTGGATAGAACAGAATCTGGGCCGCAGTTTCCGGGGTGGTGGAAGGGCCTCTATCAACACGAACTACGCCAAGAAAAACAGATTCAAGATATAGAGCAGACCAAGTCGTCAAAGTAGGACTCTCTCCCCAGGCATGACCAGATCCAAGGTCATAGAAATGGGCAAACCTCTCTAGCGGTTTGCGCAAGAGATGGGATATTGTATAGAGCATCATTTTCGCGACGTGAAACCGCGACGTGAAAGGAAAGCAAGTGGAGTTGAAAAAGTGAAATTCCTGGTTCAACACGTCGCCGTGTTCGGATAATGAAGACCTGAATCGTCCAATTGGGCTTTAGGATTTCGCGTCAAGGTGGGGCGGATCCGGCATACCCGTTCTCGCTTAAGTAAGTAGGAATCAGGGGTCATTGTGGAGCAGATCTGAATGCGGCAAGAGTCAAAAGGCTGGAATCTGGAGGGGTCGCCAGTTCCTCCTTCCTCCGCTTACTGAGTGATACATGACCTGCAAGACTCAGGAATGCAGGTGCGACTTCCTTTCCTTCTAGCATATCTAATCCTTGACATGCACATATGTCTATACCGGGTATCTTGCTTAGATGCTCTATATAAGTACACAGTCATTCCATAGCCACCCGGTCCACACGACCATCATCGAATTCATTGTTCTCTAACGCGTTCTGCCACCAGCGCGCCAGGTACCTCTGTCGGAGGCGCGGCGAGCCGCCGCGCAGGTCCGATCGGACGTACCGGTCGACCTCCTCCGGAGTGGGCCACCTCCAGTTCCCGCCGGCCTCCGCGACGCCGTCCATGTGGCGCGCCATCTCATCCGCCTGCTCGGCGCTGAGCTGCGGCCAAGCGAACGCTTGAAAGGCGCAGAGGGTCTTCGCGATCAGCGCCGGGCCGCGGCTGCTCTTCCTCTCCGCCTCCTCATCCAGGTAGCTCCGGTTCCGGAACATCCACCGCATCACATCCACCATGCCGTCGGTGTCCTCGAGGAAGGCGAGCGTGCGCATGTATGTGTGTAGGTGGACTGGGCCGATGTTGTGCAGAAAGGTCGGCGCCTCGAGCCCTCCTGCTTGTTCCACGGACGCTACCAACTTGTTGAAGAATGCTTTGAGCTCCCTCAGAACGTCTTGCCGTCCTGTCACAAGAGGTACGTGTTCTCCCGCTGCAGTAGCCGCAAACCCTTGTGAATAGGGGTTCTCCGTGGAGCTCTGTAGCGAAGCAAGTCGGGACACGGCAACTTTCTGTATCGTACGGCAATAGTACTTAAAGATCTCGGGATCCATTCCGACAGTCGTGACTACACTGGACAGCAAATCGGTAGATGTCCGCAGCGCCTCGGCGTCGTCTTCTGCTTGCCTGCCGTTTGCAAGACAGATATAAGGCCTCGCTAGAGCCCTAAACACTGCGTGCCAGGGCGGCCGAAAGGTTGCGCCTTCCGTCGTGTGCGGTTTCAGCCTCTCCTTAATCAATGTGATGGCATGACGTATTCGAAGAATTTCCTCGGCGTGAAACTTCTGCCGGCCTCGCCGATCCGGCTGTAGCCTGCAGAGTAGCTGGATATAACTGTTAAAAACTAGTAGGGGAATGCGCCGGAGCGCTTGATAAGATGGCAGCTTGAATAATGCTAGTGAGTTGACGCTGACAGGGTCGAGGGGGCTGTCTCGTAGATAGCGGAATCCATCTTGTATAGTCCGCGCGTTACGGACCAGAGCATAGAGGCAATGTCCCTCTGGCTTGATGCCACGGCTGATCATCTGATCGTAGAGTTCTGCAACCGTCGGCGGCGACTGTCTAGCGAGTTCATACTCGCTAAGGTTATTGTGGTGGACGGGAAATGTCTCCCGCGAATCGCCAGGCAACAAGTCCGCTTCTTCATGCAATTCCCGAGCCTGGAGCTTGAGGAACATCTCACCATAGACTTGGACGTTGGGCGTAATATCTGAAAATGTCGTGAAGGCCCTCCAAGCTTCATTGACATTACGGGTCGCTCGGATCTTCATTCCCCACCGGTTGAAGAAATTCCACTGTTCCTTGTCGCCCTTCCATTCCTTGGGGGGCAGACTGCGCGTCTGTATGGTTGGAGACTCGGCAGATGTGCCCCCAAGGATATTTAATGCTCGGTCGTAATCATCCTCATCATATCCCTCCTGCTTCATCAGGATGCCGGCCTTCACACTTCGCGAATAATCATCTTCTGGCGTTCTCTTTGCATCCAATCCGTCGAAGTCCTGTCTGTATGGTGGCCAAGTCTTTGCATATCGCATCGCCACCCACCTTTCCTCGGCAGATCGTTTCAGACCAATCATGACCTGTCGAATAGCTCGGAAACTGAGTTTATTTATCATGAGACGTCGGTCCAGGTTGTCGGACAGCGCCAGCAAGACTTTCTGCGCGCGCCAATTGAATTCCATATTCGCGACAGGCTCGAAGTTTGCGGGTCTCTTAAATAGGAGTAATGCTGTATTGAACACTAAGCACCGGTTCGTGTAGCCGTCGCGGCGAACGCCTCGAGCTTTTGGTTCCAGGGGTATGTTCCTTATGTAATCAGCTGTCAGCCGGGCCACCGTAACGATGGACTGGGGCCACAGCCGCTGCACGTGATAAACAAGGCGGCGGAGGAAGATGAGGTATTCGTCCACCGACAGTGTCTTCCGGGGGCGAAAGCCACTCATGCCGGTTTGGGCAGATGATGCTTCGGATTGAGGTTTGCGATACGCATCCCCTACGAAGTTGATAAGGGATATCAAAGATTCTGCCCGGCGAAATTTTTCATCGCTTCTCAATAGCAATAAGAGCAAAAAGGGGGGTATTGGTAGTTTCGCAGAGACCAAGCGCTGGACCCGAGCATCCCCGTCTTCAGCAAATAATATCCACACCCAATGGTCAATGTCTTGCTCAGACCAGCCCTTCCAAGCGAGACTCCTTAACCGGTCCCTCCATTCGACCGAGTGAGCTGCGTCCACGGCTTCCGCCACATATTTCTCATCCGGAAAGCTATATTTCCTCAAAAATGCTTGCAGCGTGATAAGTGGAAGCCTCTCATGCTTCTGCTGGGCTGCTATCTTGAATAGCGGGGCATAACGTCTCCTCTGGTCCTCTTTCTTGCTCCTTAAGCGCAGCGCCAGTATTCGATTAGGCGACAACGACGTCGGGAGTCTTGGAGATCGCTGTCGTCTGGAGGTGGTTATTCGCGACAGGGTACGGTGTACTGATTCCGGAGAGACCCAGCAGCTGCCAGAACCACGCGCAGCCGCTACTGCGGGTGTAGCCATCGTGTAAACCCTAGTGGAGTATAGACGAGAGATTTCAAATATAACCTAGTCGATTGGCTACAAAGGAGGTTACACGTCGCCCAAATTAGATCTCGTCAGACGCTATGGCGCATATTCATACAGGCTACCATCTGGGAATGATTCATTTTGATGAGCAGGAATGCGGAACTCTTGCGCAGGCAAAAAGCACTATGTTACCTAGGTAGAGATCAAAGAATATTATTGCTGGAAACGCCCAGCGAGAACCATCATAAATGAGGCATTGGAACCTTGAGAGGACAGGCGAAGTAGGTTAAGACATGGAATAAAGTACAGCAGCTCTAAAGAAGGCTTAATGTGACGATAACAGCGATAAGAACCAGAGCGGCAAAGATAAGAACTGAAGGTATAGGTATAGCCAATCAGCTTCCAAGGTTACTCGAGGCCGCTCCACTAAGAAGCTGAGGCTCTAGTTAGCCTTGTACCCCTCCAGTTTCCCTTTGTACATACGCCTCGGTATGGAGGTTTTACTACTAAAATCATGCCGATAACATCGTCATACAGTCGCAGTCTCCAGGAGCCAGAACCTTAACTATAAACCCCTACCTACGGCCAATTCGATGGCCTTCCGGGATTCGCAATGCGTGCATCCTTGCGAAAGGTAACGGCACTTGCGAACAGGGGATTTCACACCAGAGCCTTCGCCCCGCGGCCCCAACGATGTTTTCACCAGACTTCACTGGCATTGTCGCCTCGGAGGCGCAACTTCTTTACCTCAAACCAACTGCTATCAAATGGCGAAAAGGCGGATGACGCAGAAAATTTTGCCGCCCAATCTGAAGCTCAGTCACAGGCCAGACCCTCGCCCGCGTCCAAGCGGAAACCCCCAAGGACGGCAGCGGCATCGAAAAGCTTGCGCCTGGGAACCATGACGAAGCAGCCAGTTCGTATCACCAAATCACCAAGATCCTCATCGGAAATCGACTATAGACGGACCATCAGTGCCATATGCGTCGCCCGTGAGTTCGACATGGACGCTGTCCAGGAAATTCTCCGCTATCACGGGTTCGAGCTAGATCCGGACGGGACGAATTTCGACCCCATGGCGGTCGTTCATGCGAGAGGCGTCAGCAATGGTGACATATTCGTCTTCCCGTACGGCACCGTAGTATCATGGTCCGTACCCGCAGACACACTCGAGACGCTTGCGACAAAGCAGTTGATTCGAGCTGCTGAGAACCCCCATATCGACCGCATGGAGGTCGAGGACCTCGAGTTCGTTACAGATGAGTCACGAGATACGAGCTATATGAAAGGGAATATCGTTGTGTTAGGCACGAAAAAGCAGGAGTCGGAGAATGACAGGCGAGACACGACGTTCGCACAGGTTGCCTTCTCCAGCGGATTGGCGAGGAGTCCCAAGTTGGCAGTCTTAGAAACCAGCCTTATGGATTACTTCCAAGGATCGAAGACTATGGTTGATTGGCTAGAGCGCGGCCTCCAAGACAAGCTCTCCTCGAACCTCGTCCTGAAGAAGACGGGCGAGCTGCTCAGCCTGAGGGCTCAGCTCAACCACTACTCGGATATCACAGACCATCTGCCGGATATGTTCTGGGATTCGGAATCGAATCTCGAGAACTATTACAACCAGATCGGTGCCGAGATGGACGTGCGATCACGCATTTCTATACTCAACCGGAAGATCGATTACGCGCACGAGACCGTGAGCGTTTTGAGGGAAATGACGACGGAAAGGCATAGCACGCGGTTGGAGTGGATCATCATAGTATTGATCGCCGTCGAGGTGGTCTTTGAACTGAGAAGGGTATACAAGGAGGAATGGGGCGAGAAGGCGGATTGACTTGAAGTCTACATGGTCTATCAATCATAGGAGAGCCAGCTCACTTAGACACATAAGCCGAGAAATATTGTGATACCCTGCTCTACAAGACATGCTCATATTTACTCGGTTGTGAAATTCTACTTGGCCACCCTTCCCATTGCAATCTCACACAGGACAGCGTCGCCACATGCAGCGTTAGCCCACGATTACTCCCACTTGCATAGGCTGAACTTCCAGTCCAAACCGCATAATACCAAGCCCCGGGTTCGACCGTATTTCCATCATTCGCCCCTCACCTTAGCAACGCAACGCAAGTACCCGGGTTTGCCTCCTACTTAGGTATTCTAAGTATTAGATACTCGTATTTACCGCACACCATTCCTTGAACCAGGAAAGCACTCGCCGTATCTGGTTAAAGTCCAATCTCCGAATCCCAGTGGGCATCGCCCTTTCTGAACCATCCGTGTACGTTTTCCCCTCCCTGGAATTAATTAGAATGGTGTCATATATCACACAGATGCGTCACCTACCATTCACTTCACATACCCATGGCACGCTTTTCAACCCTTCTACGAACACTAACATCTTCCTACAGACCACATCCTCCATCCGCTAGTCACCTCCACAAAGAAGCGGTCTCACCATGGCGACTCAGTGGACGAAGTAAGCGCGTTCTCCTACTTTCGCTATTACTTCTTACTGATCTACTATGAAGAACCGTTGACTCCGGCCTCTTCACGTTTGTCGTCGGTCCGGAGGGAAAGGAGTTCACCATCCACTCTGGGGCCGTTCTTCACCTCTCGCCATACTTCGAGACTCTCATCAACGGCTCGATGAAGGAGGCTCAGGACCGCAGAGTCATCTGGGACGATATAGACGAAGAGACGTTCGTCACCTTCTCTCAGTTCGCTTACGCGGGCCACTATGATACTCCTGATCACCCCACTTCCCCCCCTGAGCCTGAAGAGACTGGAGAAGCTAGATCTAGCTACATCAACCGCAGTGAGATATTCGACAGTTCTTGCGGCCGTCTCAGGCGCACTGTTACGGAATGGGAGCAGGACTTCAGAGACTTTCGTCATGCATACCTGCCCGCAATCGAAAAGTTTCAGCGAAGGCCTCAGCCTCAGCGCAAGCTCTTTCCTTATACACGCCAAGCTATATGTCCTAGCCGACCGTTATTGCATCGATACTCTTAAGCACATGGCCCTTGGAAGGCTCCACCGCATCCTCCTTCTTGTTCCTCTCGACCTATATGCTTCTGATTGCTTTTGCGAATTAGTTCGGTTTGCATATAACAATACTAGAGCCACGAAAGGCCTCGACGAGGATGAGTTGAGATGCCTCCTCGTCGCCTTCGGGGCCTGCGTCTTCAATTGGTTCCTCCATAATAATGCATTCAAAGGCGTGCTGCGGGACCACGGCGAATTCGCGCTCGGTATCATAATCAAGCTCAGTCTCGTACAGGACGAAGTGGATTTTGCCTATCTCAACCATTGGTAACTTCATGTGGACGCTAGCAAGGACTCGAACATGCGAGGAAGGGGCTTGGCCGTGCGAGGGCGATGTGTGGGATATTGCGGCTTTACCACAGGGCGTCGGCTTGTAGCCATCCTACGCAGCTTAACACGATTGCGGAGGGGATTGATCGGCATAAAGCATAAGACTTTATGTCAACATTATACATGTATGGTAGTCTCTCAGTAATGGCAGCAAGGAGGATATTGTTCAATTAGCGGGAATTCTACCCCAGTCGTACACACTTTGCAATGGGTTTCCCACAATGCTCAAGCGTAGCCATGACCTCGCGGTCCCCCGTGCAAAACACGCCCGGCCAGAAACTCGGCGCCTGGTGTACCAGCACCGGCCTGCCCCAGTGGATCCTCCCGTCCCTCAGGCCGTCCGCGAACACCATCTTGACGGCGGCGCCGCGGGGCCACTCCGGCTCGGCCGTGTCCTCGTCGGTCATGAAGACGACGGCGAGCCAGTCGCCGCAGCTCGCGACCTGCGGGCTCCCCGCGTTGCGGCCGGGGCGCGGGCAGTACACGACGCCGCGGCGGCCCCACGTCTCGCCGTCGTCGTACGAGACGACGTACTCGACGCTGAAGGTGCCGTGGCGCGTCGTCTCGAAGACCATGACGAGCGCCTCCCGGCCGTCCCCGTCCCGCACGCCCGCGATCCCCTGCATGCCGTCGCGCAGGCGCTCGCCCTCGCCGTGGCACCGCAGGCACGTCGGCGGCCGCGACCACGTGGTCCCGAGGTCGTGCGACACGACGCGGAACGTCTCCTGGTCGTCGTGCGCGAGCTCGCGCGAGTACGTGAGCTGCACCACCGCCGGCCCCTCCTCGCCGCCGGGCCGCCGCGCCAGGCGCATGAAGGGCTCCCAGAGGCCCATGCCGCCCGACGCGCCCGCGCCCAGCTCCGCCGCCTGGCCCGCGAACTCCCAGGAGGCCCCGCCGTCGCGGCTGCGGCACACGGTGATGCGGTAGTGCGTGGGGCGCCCCGTGCGCGGGTCGAGGTCGTGGTTCCGGAACGCCGCCAGTACCACCGCGCCGCCGTCCGGTCCTCCCGGCACCTCTAGCAGGAACCCGTTGTCGACGTCGGCGCCCGCGCGCCGCGTGACCTCGCCGATCGGCGCGAACGAGCGCCCGCCGTCGTCGCTGCGCGACACCTGCAGGATCCGCGTCGGGCCCTCGTGCTTCGTCGTCACGGCGAGGAGTCCGCCGTCCGCGAGCCGCGCCAGCCGCGGGTACGTGCCGCCGCGGGGGTGCACGCGGCGTTCGTCCGGCTCGACCGTCCACTGGCGGCTGGGATCCATCGTGAGATCGTCGACGGAGCGCGTGTTCCTGTCGCCGATGCCGACGTGGCTGAGGATCTTTTGCGTGAGTCTGCCTGTCATCGTGTCCTATTTTCCCCCTTATTGAGAAGTCGTATGCCCCAGAGCTGACAGATAATTTGGGATAGGTACCGCAGATGAGTACGGCTGGAATGGTCGTTGTATGTCGCCCATACTGTCGGATCGAAGACACGTAACGTTCCCCACAATTCGATCGTCACTTGAAGGACGGAAATGTCCATTAACTCCTTGTATGTATCAACCTTCGGCCTCCTACGTCAGTTCCCTCGTTTCATGCGCAAACATGAAGTTACGTCCTGGTTCACGTGATCCTCAGGCGCCACAATCGGCAAGCAATAGCCGAGAAAGTTGGTGTGCTCGGCTGCAGGGTTAATCCCAGGATTGTCAGGTGATACTGACGACCAACCTCTATCATGTCGTGCAACCCTGCTCCTCAGCCGCTCAGCTCCTTTGGTCGGTGGCATTCAGATGAAGGGGATCGATGTCAGCTACATGGGCAGATTTGGCAATACCGTGGAGTCACCGCAAAAGAGTGAAGATCACAGAAATCCACGACAGGTACCGAAAATTTGAGAATCGCCAGCTTGGCGAAAGTAAGGTATACACGGTATATCCAGTTGTTCGATATCTTTGTAATATATACAGCAGAATACAGTATCCTCCACACTCAAGCACCCTTCCTTATCTTCAACGCCGATTAATAAACGTTCCCTTCCACCATTTCTACCTATTATAGGGCGCGAGCGTGACGGCGAGCGTTCGAGGAGCTGCCAGACTTCTCGCGCAGCATCGCGATGAACGAGTCCAGCGTGTAGAGCTTCTCGTCGGCCCCTGCGGGCGAAGAGGGAACAGGTTCCGACGGAGTCGAGGGCGTGGGAGTAGACGTAGGGGCAGCGGTGGCGGTGGAGGTGGCTGACGACGTCGCGGAGCTAGGGGCCGCGGTGGTGGTAGGCGCCGGCACCGGGGAGCTGCCGGAGCCGCCCGTAGCGCCCGACTCGTAGACTTCGGGGCCGGGGATCACGTAGTTGCCGAAGTCGCCGTAGATGCTGATCAGGATGCCGGGATCCTGGGCGTCGTAGGCACCTGGGAACTCGACGCCCTTAGGCTCGGCGCTGCCGCCGCCGCTGACGGTGATCTGGTAGCAGCTCATGTAGAACTCGGCGCCGCCGCGGCCCCCGGCGGCGTGCAGGGCGATGGTCTCGGCGCGCACGAGGTAGTCACCGGGAGCGAGGTCGGCGGGCAGGACGACGTCCTGCTTGCCGCAGTTGTCGTTCAGGATGTCGTTGCCCCACTTGCCGGTCGACGCGTCGTAGCCCGACTCGAAGATCTTGAACCACGAGCCCGAGCCGTCGGCGGTGGCGGCGTCCTCCACCTTGGACAGGTAGACCAGGACGGGGCCGTGGTGGGCACCGCCGATGGCCTCCTCGGAGCAGCTACGGCTGTTGTGCTGGTGCATCTCGACAGTGATCGTGTCACCGGCTGCGAGGTCATGTTAGCGCGTGTCGTGCCTAAGACTGGATAGAGACCGGGAAAACTCACCGGTCACGGGGCAAGTGCCTGAGGCCGGCGCCGCGTTCGCGTTGCAGCGCATGTCGTTCGACTTCGGATCCCTGACGGGGCTGTTGCTGGGAGGGAGCCTAGCGCACGTGGTCCCCTGGTCCTCGCCGTTGACCCAGAACTGCTGGAACGTGGCGTGGCCCATGACCGAGGTGGTCATCATCGCCGAGGCGGCAAGCGCAACGATGGTGGACTTCATTTTGAGTCTGGAGGTATTGGTATGAACGTTGGATGCGGAGAAATACGATATACTGAATCGAGAGAATGGGGAGTGACCTGACCCCTGCTTCTAATTGAAATGAACGACTGCGAAGACGGCTGTTTGCTTCTCAGCGGAAGAGAGAACGAGTGCGAAGATGCAGGAAAGAATCAAGGGCTCACAGTTTCTCAGTTCAGATTGTTGAGATCAGTCAGGCCATCGTCGGTTCATATAACAACATCCGCCAAGCCCCCAAGAGCGCTTGCCGGCAAGCTCGCTCCCGCCTCATCTCGCCTCAGCTGTTATATGTTTCAGGGGAGGCATGCTGCTGAGTGGACCTGATCACAAGCCGGCGCCGTCATTGCGGTCGGGAACGGGTGGGCGTCCTGGGTGGGGAGCTTAACGCCATTTGGCGGATATATCCGACGATGTTACCGCAAGGCGGCTTAACAAATTCAGGGGTATCCAAGACCACATTCAACGGCCCGAGCAGGGTCAGGAGTAATATATTTGGAGCGGCCAAATAGCTTGGCACGTTGTTTCCACTTGCCGAGGCCAGTCTTGAATACCTTCACCTACGAGATACTCTGTGCCCGGAAACGAGACATAGATACCCCCCAGAGTATATTTCCGCTTGCCCTTCTTAACCTGAGATTTTTTTAAGCCGACTCTCAGATGAGATCTTGCTCAGGTTAAGGGCGCAATGACCTTCGCTTGAGCTGGATATGCAGTGATTCCAGTCAAAGGCTACAGTACTTAAAGCTAATCCTACGTCGGGTTAAATTGTCTCGTGTCGGCGTATCGCGAACCGTGTGGGTCTTGCTCAATGAGCCGCAATCCTCTTCATAAGTGAGCGACCCGATCCCCCGCCCATCGGGCATGTTTTGAAACAACGTCTAGGGGAGTGCGTGCAGTTCCCGCATTTGGCATTCGGCAGATTCTAGCCGCTTTCCATTTAACTAGCTCCGTAGCTAATGTAACCGCCCCGATATATGAGAAACAACACTTGGAAACTGGGCGTGTACTTAAACATCCAATATGCCGAGGATCCCGTGATATACTCGTCGGGGGCCATGAACGCCAGTCTGCGGAAGAAGCTCCCCAGAGCCAGGGCGAGTGTTAGAACTCTGAATGGTTCCCTTCGGACATCAAAGGTAGAACGGGTCAGTTCGCTAGGCAGGTGCAGAATACACATTGTGAATATGCAGCATGCGTATTCTTAATACGTCGTAAAGACTTGATGCGCGCCTGGACCGCGAAGTTCTGCATCTTCCCCGGTGAGTGGTGTAAACGCCTTACCGATGTAGACATCTCCCGTCTATCGATCTAGCTGAATTTGCACAGGAAACCAGACCTCACGAGGTGCCTTGGCGGTGGTTGTTGGACGGGCCGTTTAGGTGAACACTAGGTCAAGTTGTCTCTCCGATACGTGCGGCCGTTCGCACGTAGGGCTTTCTCGACTTTGACTGTTCGCTCATCCCCTTTGACACGATTGTGCTTCCCCCCTGAAATCGAGCTTTGGTTTTGATGTTGGCGTTTCCAAAGACAGGATATCCACGGCAGTGGTTGGCGTCGAGGCTTCTCCCAGAAGAGACAGCCCATATTCGCCGCCACCAGCTACGGCCATATCTGCCTCGACAGTAAACCGGTGCGCCCGCGTCTTCTCGTCGCCGCGACCGCCCTCATCCGGCTTGGAGATTCCATGACAGATCGGCACCGCGTCAGTTCTCCGTTTCGTAATGCGTGGTTGGCGGTCTGAGTCGAGTTAGCGAGGAGCGACATGGCGCAGCGTCAATCAGCACCTAGTTAAGTATATGTTAGGGCGAGAGAGCCGCTGGTATACTGAGGTATGGGGTCTTCTTCTCGTTAAGCGCGACCCATACCCCCTGGACGAAGGGACAAGAAAACACCCCGCAAATGGGGTTCAAATTGTGTGCAGGTACGGCATTTACCTAGGTCGGCGGTATTCTTTGTGACCCCGGTCGAGAAGCTGAGAGTCGGCCGCAATTATGGACCGTCTTCAGCATTAAGCCCGGGCTGATCACGTACCGAATGCTGGAGAATACGTATTGCCCAATAATGCGTAGATCCGCTGCTACTCGAAGCGTATCCGCATCGTAGACTGGAATACGGAGGTATTTCCGGTGGGGCAGGCGATGGCGTAGACGACGTCAATATTTTATTGTTTTATATACAGGACGAGCGTCGAGAAATAAGATTCATAAACCGACTGCGTTGAAGCAGTGCTAACACCCTATATGCCGACCGAGACTAAACTCCTGGTTCTCGCACAACTTGCAACGCCTGATGAATGCATGCAAGGTATATCCCCTTCTTTATCCGTTCCCAATACTGATACGAATCCTATTGTCCCCCTTCCAGAGAAAAGTTGAGTTGCGCCTCTGCAATCTTCATTCCGTTGAACCAATGCTCACTAGTCGCTCCCGTCTTTCATGTGCATCTCGCTTAGATACCAGCGTCCACTCTCCAGCCCTCTACAGGCAGAGGGAATGACGAGCACCAAGAAGCGATCTCCTTCTTGAGGCTGTTCAGCTTAGCAACCTCACCGCTGGCAACCTTGGCCTTGAAATCCTTGAGCTTGTTAGCTTCCTTGGGCAGGCCACCCTGGATCTCCTTGCAGAGCTTGATGCTCTGGTCGATGTATTCAGCGACACGCTCAAACTCTTTCTCGCCAAAACCGCGGGAAGTCATCGCAGGGGTACCGATGCGGATACCGCAAGGAGTGAGAGCGGACTTGTCGCCCGGGATGCTGTTCTTGTTGCAAGCGATGTTCATCTGCTCCAGGACGGCTTCCACACGTGCACCATCCAGAGCCTGGGGTCTGAGGTCCATGAGGACCATGTGCGAATCAGTACCATCCGATACCAGCTTGTAGCCGAGCTCCTTGAACTTGTTCTCGAGTGTCTTAGCGTTCGAGACGACCTTCTGCTGGTATACCTTGAACTCGGGGTGCTGGGCCTGCTTTAAAGCGACGGCCAGAGCCGTGATGGTGTGGTTGTGGGGACCACCCTGGTGGCCAGGGAAGACGGAGAAGTTGATAGGGTTCTCCAGGTCGTACATGGTTTGCTTGCCAGTCTTGGGATCGGTGCTACGAACGCCCTTGCGGAAGAAGATCATGGCACCACGGGGACCGCGGAGTGACTTGTGCGTAGTCGTCGTGACGATGTCAGCGTGCGGGAAGGGGGACTTGATGACCTCGGCGGCGATAAGACCAGAGATGTGGGCCATGTCAACGACAAGGTAAGCACCGACAGAGTCGGCGATCTTGCGCATGCGTGCATAGTCAATCTCACGGCAGTAAGCGGAGGTACCGGCGACCAGGACCTTGGGTCGGAACAACTGAGCGTTCTCCTCCAGTCTGTCGTAGTCGATGATGCCAGTGTCAATGTCGACCCGGTAGGGCATGGTGTCAAAGTAGGTAGAGACGGCAGAGATCTTCTTGGCGGGGGTCTGGTAGCCGTGACTCAGATGGCCACCGTGGGGGAGGTCCAAGCCCATCATTCTCCCATGAGGAGGCATGAGAGCCTGGTAGACCTGCAAGTTGGCCGGGCTACCGCTCAGGGTCTGGACGTTGACGCCCCACTGCTCCGGGTCGAGATGGAACACCTCGAGAGCCCGCTTCTGGCAAAGCAACTCAATCTCATCTATATGTTGGTTACCGCCGTAGTACCGAGCACCGGGTAGACCTTCGGAGTACTTGTTGGACATAGGTGAACCGAGAGCATCGAAGACGGCACGAGAAGTGACATTTTCGGAGGCGATGAGGATGATGGATTCCCGCTGGCGCTGGACTTCCTTCTTCATAATCTCAGCAACCTCCGGGTCGGAGTCAATGAGAGGCCTCTCGAGCAACTGAGGAGGAACAGTTAGCTGGTACCCGTATACTGATTACACAGAGCGGTGAGAGTCGGTTATAAGCACCTCCTTGTGCTCCTTGGACAGAGCATACGTGGCCATGGTGGCAGAAGATTGAACTGGTCAGTAGTATACACAGGGCAAGCACTGAACTGGAATAAATGGATGCGAACCAGGTATTATTCACTTGCGGAAAAAGAGAGGGAAAAGAAGACGACGTATTTCGGGGACGACAAAAAGTTAGACAGAATCGGTGGTGGGGTTGATTGATTCAACCATACTATGTACTAGCATCTGCACCAAGGGGGGAGAGGAGGGGTGGAATAGCCAGATTAGCGGGGGTACGCGCCACAGATTTTCTACTTACCCCCGAGTACAGCTATTCTACGATCCACTAAAGGCCTAATAAGTATCAAGCTTCCAAAGAGAGTACCAGGCCCAACATCTACCACAGACCGGACTTTACAGTAAACGTACGCCCCATCCTGCTTACATAATGGTTGCGCCGATGTCGGTCATTGGAAGCTTTCAGGCTCAGGGCAACATTAGACTAACGTTAGGTACTTGAGTCTTGAGCCACCTTTATTATTTTACCGTACAGTACCTGAATACGGGACTCAAATGGTAAGGACTTGGCTGGTGCTATACTTACCTACCTAGTCAATCAATCATCCATAAGGCAATGCCTTTGACTATTCATACCTCAATACTATCCCGGCCATACCATGGCTCTGTCCATCCCTACCTAGGCATTGCTATGTCAGGCACTACTTGTACCGTCCCTCCTTCATGGTTCACATATCTGACTCCTCAATCTCGTGCGGCGACCGCTTGGTCTCATCCTCTGCAAGGTCAATGTTGGCAAATTGTCGTAAACCGGAAGGTTTGAATCTCTTCTCCCAGTACTCCTGAAACTTTTCTCGCGTGATGAGCTCGTCAGATGGATGTACCATCAGGAAAAGGGCGAGGGCAAGGACGTGTGTGACGGATATGTCTTTTCCTTTTTGGTGGTATTAGCTAGGTCTTCCATTGGGAGGTCTTGAATTTACCCTTCTTGTGTACGACGAGGAGTGAGCCGGGCACGGTTCGATCCGCTAGGCCATTATTCGGCATGTACGACAGCTTGTTACTCGGGAAGATGCTGTTGATCATCCGTACCCAGTCCGCCGTTTCGCCTTCGTCGGCGTTAGTGCTGCACTGCTGGATCATCCAGTGCAAGCCGACCTTGTGAGCGTAATACCAGGGAAGGCGAGGTGTGTTAAGGCTCTTAGTAGTAGCCCAGACGGGCTCGAAGGACGGCATGCCCTTAGTATCACCCATCTTCTTGAAGAAATAGGAGAAACGCTTGACGTCTACCACGCAGTTGAGCCTAACCGCCCGACATCGTCCAACATTGTACGTCGAAAGGGGGTATCGGTCGCTGGCCGAAATGCAGGGATTGAATCTTCCAAATTGGTAGAAGTCGATGAAGGAGCGGAAATCCCGCATGGTGACATCCTCGAGTTGGAATCGCGCCTCGTCTCCTTCGCCTTGTTTGGCGAATGCCGCGACAATCACCGGGCCGTACTGGACGCGCAAAGCTCCGGGCCGGGAGAGTGTCATAATCGAGTGGTTGACGCGGAGCCACTGGCGTAGATGGGCTGGCACCGATTTCAAAGCCAAGCTATACATTCGGAGGCCGTGGCCGAGCCGTCTCCAAGGCATCGCAGGGTTCACGTCCACTGGGAGACCTCAAGTCAGCAATAGCTTCACCAAAGTCTTATCAGAGCTCTGGGACTATCACTCCAGAACGCCAATCATAAGCAAAGGCCCCTAGGCCCTGAGGATGGTGTGTAGGCCTAGTAACATGGGAGTTTTGCTCCGGCAATACTTACATGTCTTCATTCTCAACTCATCCAAGTTCACCTCCTCCGGAAGGCCGGCATATCTGTGCAAGGCTTTCAAGACCTGGAGCTCCATGGCCGGCTGTTTGCAGCAGTAGATTTTGGGGCAGCTCTCTTTCTGAGGCCAGAACATCAGCTGGAAGAGACCGGTCGGTTGACCATCTTTACTCTGAGGGAGCGGGATGGATAAGGCGGGGCAGAGACGCCGGTGAAACTCGCGGTCCTCTAGTCTGCACACAACGGAGCAATAGAGGGAGCCACACACGATACACTTCACAGCATCCGCTTCGCTGCATTTCTTATCGCACATAATGCACAGTTCTTTGACGCCGGCATCGACGATTCCATTGTCGAGATCTGGGGCTGGGAACATCGACGAGGTATCAATGTTATTCCACTTAAACAGCGTATCAGGCCGCTGGAAAGGACTGATAGCACCATTAGCATGTCTGTACGTCTCTTATCCATCGTGATGAGATACTTACTCCGGGCTGCTGAGCTGAGCCATGGTGCGGATCAGTGGTTTTGAGACAAAATTGCAGCTTTGTCGATGCTGAGGGAGAAAGGAAGTGCTTGAAGGGAGAATCAAAATACGTGAAGGAAGAAGGTCTTCCTCCGAGTATCCTTAAATAAAGCTAGGATATCGAGGGTCTCATTTGGCAACGCTCTGCGAGGAAAGCGGGATGTGCACCTGCTTCTTTTCGAGAAAGAGAAAAAGCGGAATGCCTGATCGAAACGAGCGAATCTCGGCATGACAGGAAAAGCGGGCTGTAGTCCTGCCAGTGGCTTATAACGGCAAGGCTGTTTACGTTGCCGAGGCGAGGACTCGACGGCGAACACGAGCTAAACCCATGCGTATCCCAAAGAAGATGACAGAGACCATCATCCGGATTTCGGCTTGGCCCGGGGAACGGATTATGACCGTGCCTTCTACCAACACGACGATAATTACATCGTCTACCTTGTAATTCAACGTCGAAAGACGATGGTGGCTGGCTTACTCCCAGCAGACGAGGACGAATATGGCACACAGACCGGCGTGAGCGGGAGGCACACTATAACCCTGTCTAAGTTCGGACAGGCAAAGACACCGTAATATCCAGTCAAAGGTCTTGTAAAGAAATAATGCCGAGAGCTCCAATCATAAAAGCAAATGTGTAACTCTAGGCATTCCAATCCGTAACACTAAGTCCTTTAGCCTTCTAAGATATTTTGTTGGTGTCGACAAAGATCGACGTAGCTACCAACGACAGACGAGCTAACGTCAACCGTTCATACGACCACATTTAACATTATGGTAAAGGCATGTGCAGTTGCTAACAGCGTAGGTCATACTCATAAAGCTACTGAGATGCACGCCCTTTGAGTAATGTGCCAGTTATGTAGGGAGTAGAAACATGCAGGTCGAATTGGCACGCATGCGTACGAATATAGAGCTGGAAGGCATTTAATAGATGTAGCCGAGCACGATGCCAGACAACGTCCCTTAGAGCTTTCACCTGGTCCTTGGTATAACCCTAAGATTTTGATCTGGCTACTTGCCGTCACCTTAATGTGAGCCAGAGGCGGCCTTATCATAAATCTTGTAGTGGTAGGAATGGTTACAAATAATAGAGTATAGGAGCTATGGCATAGTTGAGGTATTGATAAGTACTTGGTATCTGCTATATACACCTTTCTAGCTCTTAGCAACTTGGCATCACTATATCTTCCGCTTTTCCCACATATATATGACTACCTCTGGCTATGAATTGACTGCTTAAAAGTTAATGCCACAGAGTAGACGTTTTGAGACAACGAACATGATCAAACTAGAGTTAAACACTTGCCCTTAGTCTTGACCTTGACAAGACATACTTGGTAGCCGTGCCGGTACTAAATACGACTGACTTATCCATACTGTCTATATGGTCAACGGAGCCTTGGCTGGAAGTCCCGTCTTGTCCAGCGTCGAGAAGAGGTTCAATTAAGATGAGGCCCGTGCGTAGATAGCGGACTAATGTGTGATGAACTATTTCCTGTCTCTTAAGGCACGTGAAGCTGGGAACCGGAGAACGG
This sequence comes from Monosporascus sp. 5C6A, assembly GCA_004155035.1. Lineage (NCBI taxonomy): Eukaryota > Fungi > Ascomycota > Sordariomycetes > Xylariales > Monosporascus > Monosporascus sp. 5C6A. The sequence goes on from QJOB01000026.1 coordinate 396,304, forward strand.
AATAAATACACCCGTCCCTGCCCGGCCGGGGCACTGGGCCCGGAACTCCGCCAGTGCAGCAAGGTGCCCCCATCCAGATCTGGGGAGAGAAGGCAGGTGAGGACCCAAGTAACTTGTTAACTTCCACCCAAATTCTACCCTAAACGGTAATTGACTACCGTTTAGAAATTGTGGACTTCAAAGTCCCAATTAGTAGGCGTCTATGCCTAAAAAGCGAGGCAGTTCGGATCCCTACTAAACTGCGTACCTGCAGCTCCCTAGCTTCTTACGCCTGCTTCGGCTCTGGTTGGTTGGTGTCCAGGCAACTACGACGAGGGACATCGAATTACGTAGCTCTGAATGCGTCATTGGTGCATTGCGTACTGGAAACCCGTTTAGGTATGGCGTAATTTATCACAACGGGGGTACCTTCCAATGACTTGGGGCGCGGAGGCGCACCTTACCATAGTACCGCATTAACCCCCCGGCAGTCGGTGTCTCACATGAGACCAAAGGACGCTCCACCCTTCCAACCCGCCACCCATCTTATGGTTCGACTCTGACCAATGAGCCAGTAGGCTTGCTCCTATCAATGTCATAGCTTACAGTACCTTCCCACCTACACGTACGTACCTCTGCTCGTTACTGTATCTAGGAGGGCTGACCTTCCAGCGGCGCCTGCGCTTCTCCATCACCCAAACAACAACAACAACATCATCATCAAACCCATCTGTCTCTTCTTCATCTATCATATTTATCCTTCCTTTCTTTCTTTTCCATCCATCGCTGGTTTATCCTTCAGTCACCTTCCTCCAAAATCTTATTAAGAATCATTAACCAGAACGTAAGGCGTCACGATGAAGGGAGCTCTCCTCAGCACCGCAGCTGTGCTGCTCGGCTCCGCACAGGCCGAAGTGCACAAGATGAAGCTCAAGAAGATCCCTCTGTCCGAGCAGCTCCAATCCATCCCCATGGAGACCCAGCTGCGAGGTCTGGGGCAGAAGTACATGGGAACTAGGCCCCAGAGCCATAGGGATGCTATCTTCCAGGATACGTCCATCCACGTTGATGGCGGCCACCCGGTTCCCATCACCAACTTCATGAATGCTCAGTGTATGTATCGAACTATTAGCCATGCCTAGTCCCTCCGGCCCTATGGTTTCTCCCGCTGACCGCTATCGTGAGTAGACTTTTCCGAGATCAGTATCGGCACTCCTCCACAAGACTTCAAGGTCATCCTCGATACTGGAAGCTCCAACCTATGGGTTCCCTCGTCCCAGTGCGGCAGCATCGCCTGCTATCTGCACTCCAAGTACGACTCGTCCGCTTCGTCGACGTACAAGGCGAACGGCTCCAGCTTTGAGATTCGTTACGGATCTGGTAGCCTCAGCGGTTTCGTCTCGCAGGACGACGTGACCATCGGTGACATCACAGTCACCGGCCAGGATTTCGCCGAGGCCACGAGCGAGCCTGGTCTTGCTTTCGCCTTCGGCCGTTTCGACGGTATCATGGGCTTGGGCTTCGACCGCCTCTCGGTCAACGGCATTGTCCCTCCTTTCTACAACATGGTCAATCAAAAGAAGATCGATGATGCCGTCTTTGCTTTCTACCTTAGCGGAGAGAGCGGTGGCGACGACTCGGAGATCACATTCGGTGGTGTTGACAAGGACCACTACACGGGCAAGATCACGGAGATTCCCCTGCGACGAAAGGCGTACTGGGAGGTGGATTTCGACTCGATCTCGTTTGGCAACGAGACGGCCGAGCTTGACAACACCGGTATCATCCTCGACACGGGCACGTCTTTGATCGCCCTGCCGTCGGACCTCGCTGAGCTTCTCAACAAGGAGATCGGCGCCAAGAAGAGTTACAACGGCCAGTACACGGTTGAGTGCTCAGTCCGGGACAAACTTCCCGACATCACATTCACCCTGAGCGGCTACGACTTCGCCATCAGCGCCTACGACTACATTCTCGAGGTTCAGGGCAGCTGCATCTCGACCTTCATGGGCATGGACTTCCCTGCTCCGGTCGGACCCCTGGCCATTCTGGGCGATGCGTTCCTTCGGAAATGGTACTCGATCTACGACCTCGGCAAGGGTACCGTTGGTCTGGCCAAGGCCAAATAGGCGTAAGCAGGTCGGTTTCTAAACAAAGCGTCATGGTGCTGTTCGATGGACATTGGTATGGCTTCGGCAAGATTGTGATGCGAGGCGAGGCGACGGAGTGGTTATTCCATATACGATTTCTTTCGGAGCCTACGTATTTATGATGATTCACAGTCGGGAGTTCACTTGTATTCCATCATTCTTGGTGCGGATTGCAATCAAACAAACGGTGACCTAACACTAGCGATGGTGATGGATTCAACTTTAATGCTAGTAACGATACACTCGACTTCTGTAATAATCGTTGAGAAGGCTATTGTATGTATGTACTAAGTAAATTAGGTTTAATTGCCGTATTTCTAAATGCGCCCTGGCGCCCGGGTATCGCGACGGGGTATTTCGCAGCTCGCGAAACCTTCGTACTGTATGGGGCGGCTCCTTAACGTTAGTTAGGTAGTGACAGATTGGACTAAACGGTCGAGCACGTGACCGGAGTATGTAAGGAGCGTATGTAGGGAGCGTAAAGGGAGGGATTGACGGAAAGAGGCTAATCCGGAAATCCACTAGTGCAGGCCCTAGCGTCGCTCATTCCTTCTCAAGCCGACTGGACTCTTGGTGTTCAAGGGACGAGATGCCCATGAGTCTGACAGCCTCTTCTTTCCAGATTAGCTCTGACAGATGCATGCGTTTCTATCAAAAAAAGATTATTTCCCCCAAGAGAAAAACCCCATAATACATAACCCCCCATATCCCGGAACCTACAGAACTTTGTGCGCGGGTTGGATCTAAGTTTTCGCGATTCCCTAATGTTTCCCCGGGGCGGATCCGGATCAGGTTATTCCCCTTCTCCCTCCCTACTGTAACTTCGAACCCTTGGAAGTTCCCTTTCAGCTGTCGGCCCTAGCGTTCCAGTCATTCCTTTCCCAGCCAGCCAGGTTGACAGACAGGCACGACAAAGTCCATAAACTATATTGCACTGCACTACACTGCCTTAGGCGATATTTTGTGGTCCAACCAGCAACCGTCGCACCAACAAGGAGTCAGGACAAACTGTGCCCCGACTGGCACAGACACTATTACTTACTACATACATGCCTACTGAGACCGAGCTTGACTACTGCGACCACAACCATCGATCGCTGCTGGTCTAAGAACTGCCCCCTTCAAAATCGCGACTGGACCACGCGCAGCGCGACCCCAGCGACGAGCCACCAATTTTCGCTTGGAGGGGAAAGAAGACCTGACTGACAACGACGAAAAAAAAAGAGGGAAATAATTTAAGAAAAAGGAATAGCTACAGACAGCATCAGGCCGGAAAAAATATAAAAAAGAAGGCTTGTATCTCACAAATCATTTAATCAGCCAGAATGGCCTCGCCGGCCGTAGCAATTCCAAATGGAGTCGCTACTTCATCATTAAATACCCCAAACAACAATGATGCAAATGCCGCGAGCACCAACGCGACGACATCCAGCGACACCGCGACCGGCATTAGCGCCGATAATGCGCAATCCTTCTCATCGTCATCCTCGTCGGCATCTGCATCCACTACCAACGCCTCCACGAAGCGCAAACGCGAGGAAAGCCAAGAAGACGAGAAGCAACCAAATCATCACGACAGCGATCCGCACCACCCCGGAACCACCTCCGATACTGCCACCGTTGATAAGATTGACGCTGTCGGCGAGACTAAGGCTGTCAATTCGGCCGTCCGCGACTATTTCGAAGTTCTGCAAAGGCAAGTATGATGCAATTGAGATCGCATCGAGGTCAGGCCAGGACCTTGGAGTAGCCCATAACCTCCCATCCCTAGTTTAGCATTGCAGTAGCATCTACCCCCCCCTATTTTCTCTCCTCCGCTTGAGTGATGACCATTATACTTACATTCGATTCACCCAATATGCAGATACGACGCGACACCTTCGGTTCTGAAACGACCCCTTCCAGACCCTGACTCCGGCGACGAGCCCGAAGCAAAACGAAAGAGATCCGAGGACCAAAATGGTCTTACTCGTCCCTCTATCGTCGACAAGGTCTCCAGGGGAGAATACGAGGATCTTGACGCTCTCATCTTCGATATCAAAGCTTCAACCGACGACCAGGTGGCAGAACTACGTACGATAGAGCCTGAGAGAGACCCGAGCTGCAACGACGAGGCTATTGCTCGGACCCTGTCCTTCAAGCAGAAGGCAGATGAACTCTTTAGGCGAGAGCTTACATACCCCAAGGTGCCCGAGGCGCTCCAGAGCCTCGATTCCACCCACGCTCTTCAGACGAGCGCCAGTGGAAATGTCGTCCTCAGCGTGCACGGCCTGGCCCCGAGACCGACCCAGCTGTACTCGAGTCTCCAGCACCCCGTGCCCACGCCGGACAATCCGGAAGGCTCGATACGTGCCTTGTCGGAGAAGAGTCTACCCAGCGGCATCCGGATGGCCAAGGCCATGCCCTATTTCTTCCCCTCGGCCGTTGAGAAGGACAAGAAGTCTAAGACTTTGGGCGAATTATTTCCGCCTCCTCGTAATCTGCCGTCCCTCCAACCTCCCAAGGCCCCAAAGAGCACCACCAAAGGTGTCCAAGTTGGTTGGCACCGCCCAGAGCTGACGGAAAAGTCTAAGTACCGGGCTGGATCTTTCTCCAGCCAACCCCTCACCACTGGACGGTGGTTGGATTATAGCAACGCCGCCCCCCCCTCGCAGATTATAACGAAGCAGCGTGAACGAGCTTTGAGCCTCGCCGGGACCAAGCCGTCCCCCGTGGAACTTGAAGCGTCGGAGATGGAGTCCCTCTTTCGTGGCGCCTTCTCGAGCTTCGCCCCTTCTAAAGATGACTCGGCCGCCATGATCCCCTCGGGCATGATCAGTCAGACTACGTGGTGGCAGAAGGTCGGTAAACGCAGCTTCGACCGTTTACTCGAGTCCGAATACTCGGACGATGTAGCCAACGATACCGAAATGGTCGACGCGGCGCCGGTCGAGGACGTTGACGAAAGCCTGATCGAAGAAGCGATCGAGAACTGGGAAGACGACATGGTCGACCCCAGCCTCGAGGAAGCCTGCTGCCCGAAGAAGACGGATGGGGAGAAGGACGTTGACGACATCCTCCAAGACGTGTCCGACATGATTCAGACGCTGATCTCATACCAAAGAAATCGCAACCTGCAGCTGCCCACGGCATCCAGTCAGAGCCGATACGCAGCAGACCCAGCCCACAGCGACATGCTCACGAACGGGACCCCCGTGCAACCCAGCGAGGATGAAGCGGCGACCTACCAGGCACTGAAGGAGCAGCTCGTGCTCGTCATTCAAATGCTGCCGCCGTACGCAGTAGCGCGCTTGAACTCAGACAAGCTGGATGAGTTGAACATCTCGACCAAGATGGAGGTCCGGACAGACGAATATCAAGGAGTAATGGAAGAGGATGAGGCAGCCGCTCGCGCCAGAGCCGCCAGCACCGCTGCGGCCAACCCTCGTCCTACTGCACACCGGTCGTCCAGCTCGTCGTCCAACTTGCCATACGGTCAGCAGTATCCTGCTAATCGTGCGCCGATGCCAAGCCAGCCTTATTATGGTGCACAGACGCCAGTCCGGCAGACGTCAGGCATGCAACGACCGCCGCAGACGATGACCCCCACCTATTCGCAGCGACCGCCGTCCAATACGGGATATCGACCTCCAAACCCGTACCCCGGCACCCCCTACGCTCAGCAGTTGGCCAAGAACCAAGCTCCGTACACCCAGCCCGGCTCATACGTGGGGACTCCAACTCAGGGCCGTCCACCTTATCAACAATATCCAGGCTATCCCAATGCCACCAGCCATACTCCTCAGGCCCGTTATCCGTCGTATACACCTAACACCCAAGCACCGCCGCCTTCTTACCACCACCAGCAACCATACCAACCACAACACCCGCATCCCCACCCGCACCAACAGCCAGCAACCCCGTCGCACCCGCCCTATGCCCAATATACTAATGGTACGGCCGCCCTCCCGCAGCGGACCGCATCTCCCCACGTCCCTCACCAACCGCCTCAGCATATGCATCAGCAAACATTCAACTCTTCCACGACGCCTTCGAGACAGCCTTCCTACACCGGTCACGCGAACGTGGGTAATCACACACCTCAACGCTTTTACCCACCTGCAGGCTCGCCCGCGGTGCAACAGCACCGACAACCTCCGCCACAACCACAGCAGGGCGGCCAAAGCCGCTCGAACTCCAACAATACCTCGTTTCAGACGTCTCTGAGCTCTCATCAGGTGCAGCAGGCGATGAATCAGGCCAAGGCGCGATTTGAGTCCCAGAAGAACGCCCAGAGACCCAACGAGGCCATGAGGAACTCGGTGTCGGGCCAAGGGCAGAGCCACCCGCAAGTTACCGCACCCGTCGGGCTAGGAGGTATTGGCCTCGGGACGGATCCGGCGAGGATAGCCGCCGCTAGAGCCAATATGCCCGCCAGCGGTGGTGCCAGCGGCTACAACGCATCTAGTCCAAGTCCGAAGCCTCAGGCCAACCAGCCCAATCCTGGCAACCCGCCTCCGGCAGTGAACGGGAGCCCGGCAGTCACATCGTCAGCCTCAACGGCAAACGGTGCCGCTTCGACGGCTGGCAAAGAAACTTAGAAGGTTTCTGTGCCCCAATCGGGCTCGGTAATGCCGCCTCCACCGCGGCCTGCCTCGGCTACTCCAAACGCAACTCACACAAACGGCCTGAACGGCCCAAGCAGCCATGGTTATTCCTGGCCTAGGATGACCTGAGGCCAGGGAATGGTCCTAGAATTTGGCGAGAAACCGCTCAGGCGCCCGTAGATGGATAAAAGCAGAATGTGTTGGTATAGAGGTTGTGTAGGACGGGTCTCCTTCGATACCCCCAGACCTCGAAGACAGAAACAACGGATACGGCCGCATATAAAGGATGCTGTATTGCTTGACACCCAAAAGCTGTTGAGCTCCCGTTGATATTTCGGACTGGAGTTGCAGAAACCAGGGGGCTTCTGCCGGCGTTTCTAGGCGGAACCAAATCGGAAGCGAGGAAGGGTTTGACGGCATTCCACGGCAGACATGTGTTTGGATATTTGCTATGCTTTTTTTCCTCCTTTCGAGATCGGGGAACCAAGAAAACCTGTCACCTCTCCCGGGTCTATTTTTTGTTACTTGCTACAGCTAGACACGCCACCACTAGAAAGGGTAAAAAGGCCGAGGCAGCCGAAGCGGCTTCGAAAAGGGGAAAGGGGGGAGGCAATCGGGGACTCGACCAACGCTCTGCGCGGAGACAGCCGTCGGAAACCGGTAGATCCATATGTCCATCTATCCGTCATCGCTTAGATGCACCCTCTCTCGGCTCTTGACTTTCCCGGCGTCAGTCAGGTCGTCCTCGGATAGGCCCATGCATCGGTCCGGCCCGGCCTGGTCTGTCCGTTTTCAGGGGCAAAGAGCGGGTGCTGTGTTAGCGTGCGTGCGTGCGAGCACCCTCGATGTATAAACAGTTTTTACAGCTAGTTTAATGCACAACATTTGGCTTCATCATTTAAAGCGTTGACGGCGGGATTGTGTTCATCCGTGCGACTCAATTCCTCTCGCTCGCTCCGTACGTAATTATTGTTCGCTGAATAGTGCATGGTTCACTTCCGATCGAGGTTTTCAGGGCTGGTATATAAAAATGCCATATGGGTTGTATTCTCTCCTTTGGTATCCTAATTGGTCGGATGGGTTCCAAACGTCTTATGTGACGATGCGAATCCTCATCGCCTACTGCTTTTCCGACCAATCGCCGCAAGACGTCACTTATAACAAATTTCGGTGATATCTATCTTGCTGCCGCATTACACCAAAGGAGCAACGGGCGTTGTCCTCCCATCTTCGTGCCTGTTCATTCTTTGACGGTCAGTAAAAAACCCTTTCAACATACACTCCCAAGAATTGCTGTACCAACGCCCCGGGACCGTGCAATGCCGAAGGCCATATCTTATTTCCACCTACTCGCTGGTAGACATGCCCGCTATCCAGGATGTAAAGCAATACCACTACTTACCTTCGGGGGGGGGTTAGAAACGAACGCCCCGGATTCCCCCTTCCACCACCACCTGCGTCCCCGTCGTCGCACCCCTCCCCCCATTTTCCTGGCCCCTCGCCGACGATGCTCCTCCCCGCCTCCTCAGGGGGTCGTCCTCGTATTTGCCCTCCTCGAACGCGTAGCCCCACCGAGCGCCCCTGCCAGACTTTCTTCGCCCGGTGCAAGCATTCCTCGGTCTCGTCGTCGGAATAGCACCCCATGACGGGAGGCTTCCTCGCCCCACGATGGTTCCCCTCCGCCGTCGTCGGGATCCGTCCTCGATGGGGGTCATCCTCCCTGTCGTCTACCCCTCCCCCGGAGAGCGGGCGAGCGCCCATGCCCCGCTTCGAGTGCTGGGGCCGGGCGGCGGCTCCGTCGCCCTGCGGGGAGGAAGGGGCGTCGGCGTCCATCTGGGTCGAAGCCGAGACCGTCGGGGGCCTGGCCTCGAAGAGGTGGGGGTTTCTTACACGCCTGCTCGCGTGGGGATCCGGTTCATAATTCAGTTGGCTTGGTTGGCCAATGCGGTGCGAGTGGGTGGGTAAGACAAGGTGAACCGTCCGACCGGGTGTGTCGATACGCAAAAGAAATTGAAAAAAAAGAAAGTTAGAAAATAGGAGACGGGGTCATGCCGCGCGGCGAGTACGCACGTACCTTCTGGACACAGTCCCTCGCCATTTTGCTGCCCTCAAGGCTGGCGTCGCTGGCCATGGCGTCCCAGTTAACCTGGTTAGGGCCCCCCTTTCCCTAGGGCTTACCGGCGGGGTAGGTGTATTTCAGCGGCGTGACGATCACCATCAAGTCCAAGGCCTCTAACATGTCGCCGCCGTCGCCGCAAGTGGGCGCGTTATTAACGGCCTCCTTGGGAGGCATCTATTCCGTTTAGTTGGATTGACCGTGTTGTTAGTCGGCTGCTTTCCCTAGGCTACTAGCTTTTACGTACGTACGATGGGGTCGGGCACGTTGAGAGGATGATGGGCTTAGGTTGGAATAGCATTTTAGGGAGCTGGAATAGCGTCTGTAGACGAATAGTGATCCCAAGCCATAGCAATCCGTAATTCATGTAATGGGGACACGCCGAGATGCCGTGTAACGGCAGCGAGCTCTCGGGGGTATCTAGGGTGGTAAAAGGGGCCGACGAGAAGTCGAGAAGAATGTGAGGCGGGCGAGTAAACTTGACAGTAGCGAAACTGATCTCTCATCCACGGGAAAGAGGACGACGATGATGTATGAAAGAAGGCTTGAAGTTCCCGCAACCCCATCTCGACTCACAGTGGTTCTCGGGTTCTGATTGATGAACTGAAACGCCAATAGTAAGAATGGTGCGATGAGCTACGGAATAAGGCTGCTGAGACGCAGAAGGGTCCGGTTATGGGGTGCAGAATACGGCTGTTGACGAATTAATAAAGTCTTGAGAAGTTGTAGTGCCGGTCTGGTATGGGATGCTTTGAGTGGTGGAGTTGCAAGAAGGCGTGTAGTGACGATGCTGAAAGGGCCGGTCTTGATTATCAACCCAACCATCGCGGAAGATGTTTACTGATTTCTATAGCGAAGGCATGACGCGCTTGTTGTCACTGAGCAACAGCTTATGAGTACTACATACCCCTATTAACCAAAAAGGGGAATGGGCAGCCTATACTGGCATCGTGGTGTACGGGAATAAGACGTCTCGGACACTGCCAGGCCACGTATTGTGCAGTCTTCTTTACACGGTCACAATCTATATCAGCCATTTTTAACTTACAGAGTGTACTCAACTTCAAATTTGCAGGGTTCACTACTGTTAATAGGTTTAACTCGTATTTATTCATACCCTCCATGAGCCGAGATCCCATTAGACTGGTGCATCAAACGAGGGCTACAGTTCAGTTCGGCCTCAGGTTGACAGTTACCTTATCACTCGTAAGTGGGATCTGCCACCCCTTACGAGCCTGCTTAAGAGCGGACGATGCAGGCCCATAGGAAGCAGTGCTAGCGGTCGTCTCAACCCACATTACGGCTGATGCGGCCTTCGGAGCGCCCGGCAACTGTGAAAGGGTGACCGAGATATCTCCGGAGTCGCCCGCATAGGCAAAGCTATCTATGACGCCCGCGTCGATCGTGATCATTACCCCCAATGGTCCGATGAACACCCTCTTCCTCGTGGGATCCCGGGGTGCCACGGTGACGTTGCCTTCAGGGGTAGTCTCGAGGATGCCGCCGTATGCGACTAGGCCGACGTCCTTATCGTCGACGACGTACACGCCGGAACCCAGGGCCATGCCCAGGAAGTTCGGGCCGTAGTCGCCGCTGATGCCGTCCCACTTCAGGGTGTCGGGCCAGGAATGGAACGAAGCGGCCGCGAAGCCCTCCTGGTTGATGTTCGATAGCGGCCCGCTAGTCCCGCCGTACCCAACGCGCATGAGGTACGAGTCTAACGGGTTTTCGCGATACGCTGCGAGCGCAACAAGAGAGTTCAGACCGGACCCGTAGTGGTGGATCTGGCGCTCGATTCTCCGGAGCTTTCCGCCGTAGCTGGGAGATGGCTATGTTAGAGGCGAATCGACCTGGGTCGTAGGGACGCATAGTTTCCGCTTACATATTGTCCCAGTATCTCCGCGCGTTGCCGTTCCAACCCCAGTGAGGGACGGTCGGCATGAATCCAAGCACACTGTTGAGGGACTTCTCCGCAGTCCGCGTATAGCCGAAATACCTAGCACGTCTCCGTCAGTGCCGAACATATAGCATTTCCGTCCAGTCATGGTTGCTCACTTAGCCCAGTAATAGACGCCCTCCTGACCGGTCGAGTCCCATGCCATCTCGCTGCCAAACGGAACCTCCATGTTATCCCAGAGCGCCGCGCGAGAACCCATTGCTCGTTTTAGAGTGTCAGCCTGGGATGTGCGGCCCTCCCTTTCCAAATCAGCCAGGATCTCCCCGAAGACGGTCTCGCCCATGAGTCCAACTCGGTTATATCCGACGTCCCTTTCCATGGCACGGATGATGGTTTGGTATGCGCGGTCTAAATACCATTCCCAGGTGTGAGTCTCGAGAAGCTCCGGGTAGGCCCTCGCCACACGATACAGACACCAGTATGCAGCGGCTGGGTGGACGTAGTTGTATGCGCGGTCGACTAGAGAGGCCGCGTTCTTGTTCCAAGACGTCCAACTGCCCCAGTCGATGCCGGAGTCGTACCTGTAACCCGGGACAGCGGCCGGCTCATAGAAGAAGAGGCTCTTGCGGACACCGTAGTCCTCCCTCTGGATCCTTCTCGAGAGGACCTGGTCGACGAATTCTTCGATCTTCGCAACCTCTTCTGCGTCCGGGTAGATCGCCTGCTTCACCACTGCGGCGAGGTAGGCGCCCGTACCTCCTTCGTCGCTGAGTCCCGCAACCCACGCTCTTGGATCTTGCTCCACGATCTTACCCTCCTCGTAGTCGTAAGTCATGGGCGACGGTGCACGGCCGAAAGGGTCGGAGGTACTGTTGAACCATGCTTTCGTTGTGAAGAAACGGCCAACGTCCGCGAGAGCCTCTGGCCCCGGTTTCGTGATATAGTAGTGGACTGTCTGGATCTTGCCATCCGCATACTTAATAGTCAGTCGGGCCCGACCCCATGCCGTGGCAGATGGTGTTACGATATACGTCAAAGCTTTGGTCTCCGTAACCGTAAAGGAGCCTGTTGGCTCAGCCACGATCGAGGTTACGTCGGAGTCTGCCTGGAGGAAGAGCTGGGCGGACGAATCCCTCGGGATGATATAGCCCGGGACGCCAACCGCCACGGGGGTTCCGGTTTTGCGGATCGTGGCGTCGAGTTCGCGAACACCACCCCTGGCGACCGAGAATCGCACGCCGAACTGAAGCGACTCGCCCGGCTCCAGGGTCCTGGCCGACGGCGGGTTCCACGGCTCCCGGCCCGCCCATTCCTCCTCCGCCCAGGCCTTCGTGAGAACCTGCCACTCGTAGAAGCCCTCGAACGTCTGGCTGCCGTAGTAGGTGCCCGGGTACGAGGGCTCGGCGAGGTTGCGGTAGGCCTCCATCGGGGTGTCGCCGAGCGGCGTCACGACGAGCGCCGAGCCCGTGCCCTTCGTGGGCGCGACGCGGATGTGGCCCGCGTGCATGCCGATGTACGGGTCCGACAGCGAGCAGAGGCGCTGCATGTCGGCCGCCCGGCGGTCCGTGAAGATGCTGTTGAACTCCGCCGGGAAGCCGAGGCCGCCTATCTCGACGGCGGAAGAGCCGGCATTCCGGATCGTGAAGCGGAGGCCCAGATCGCCCGAGGCGTCGAGCCACTCCCGCGTGACGTTGAGAGGGCCCGCCGGCAGGGTCGGCGCCATGATCGAGGCCGCGAGGGCATCACCTCCTGTGGTCACGGCCGTGACGGTCCGGCGGCTGGAGGCGGAGTCGCCATCGATCCAATTGCTCGATCTGGCCTCGCGGTAGCGAAACGTCATGTCGCCCCAGTGGTACTGGCCGTTCGCCGCTCGGACGGGCAGCCGGTCGAACGGAAGGAAGTCGAACGACTCGCCCTTCGGGGTTAACGATGCGAGGACCTGCGCATTGCGGACGATGCGCGCGTTGAAATTGGCCGTGTCGATCGTTATGTAGCCATCATCGAGGCCTAGATTGTCGTCCTGGCAGAGGACACCCGAGGCCAAAAGGCCCAGTGCGGCGAGGACCCTGCCGTGTCGGAACAACATCGTCGCGCAGATCAGGTGGCCAACGACTACCAGTCAACCTCCTTTGCCGTTGAATCGACACCAGGGGGCAAGGAGAATTGACCTCCTGCGGAGCACTCCGGCTATTTAAAGCGACCAATCTCCAAGAGGTATAATGCCATCCTCGCCATTCGGGGCAGCCATATCGCCCCGTTTGAGGAATGATGCGCCGGGAAAACTCATACTCCCATGGGGCTCGCAGAAGGGCATAAGTAGGTATCCGTCCAAGCCAAGGCCTTTCGTAACCGAGATACTAATGTTAGAGTACGTGGATGAGATTACCCGCGAAAGCGCTCCGCCAATTGACTTCATTGATCCGGAAAGACCGGCAGTCATTGGGGCGCTTGCTACAGGGAAGCTTTTTGGTTGACGTTACGCTTTTGCGGGGGAACTAAAGGCGAGAAGCTGATTTCCGCCAGTCTCGTCTCCCCACCCGGTTCTCCAGTGCGGATCACTTCGGACATGGACACCATGGTGCTAATACGTAATTCCTTGCAGGCGGCCCCGTCACGGGCGGACGCCGGGGGGACCCGGTGGGTTTCAAATTTGATCTCCAATATGCAACAAACATGGGTGAACTGCCCAATTAGGAATCCGTCCGAATGCGCACCGTACCAATGTTGGTTATGCGAAGGAGCGAGGACGAACCACGCTTCATCACGATGAGAGCAGCATCCCCCGCTTCATAACAGAAGCGCGCAGGGACGAAGCGCGCATCTGTCTCAAGCCTCGCGGAGGCGCTGCTCATCGAGCCCCAGCGACCTCAGGGGCCACCCATCCGGCCCCGTCGGGAGCCGAGGCTTCGTGTCGGACGGCAACCCGATCCTGACCGGCGGCTCAGTCTACCCGGCGGACCCTGGCGACGGCAGGGGGGTTAGGAGGGACGCCGCACCGGTCCGGCACGGCTATCCCGCGGACGCCGCGGATAAGCCGTCCGAGGACCGTTTTGGGACCGTCGAGACCGCGGAGTCCGGGGCCATGTTGACGGCTTCGGGATCGGGGACTCGGCTTGGTGGCATTTGCGTTAAGGAAATGGTATGCGTCTGCGCCGCATCAGCCTGTGTAGGCTGGGGGCCGAACGGCTTTTCGAGGGAGAAAGTTCCGTATGTCGTATATAGCATTTGCTGCTGTGGGTGATAGCGGCCGGAGGCACGCCGCACTCCGTTATGTGCGATTCTCATGACCTCGATCGAGCGCATTGTAAGAGGAGAGAGTCTACCACTGTCATTCAACGGACGGCACATCGGAAACGCGCTTCCGCATCTTACACCCTCGCAGGTTGGTCATGCTAGGAGTCGTTGTTTTGAACTTGATAAATGCCATCTCCTGAGCCGTCGAAGCCTCCCCCCGGCTGCTGTAATTAGTGGACAGACCTACATTCACACTATACTCGGGTGCTCCCTGGGGCGCTTAGCTGATCCGCGCAGCTCCTCCCACAAGACGGGATCCGTTTAACCCTTTCGAACAAGAATTAGACAGGACACAGGTGTACGAGGAGCATAGTAGAGTGACCACCATATATGACGGCGGAACCGCAATCCGAACTCTCCCCTCTTCGTACATTTTCAATAAGCCCTACCCGCGTTCCACCCTGCGCAAACCCTACCGATAAGCTGCCCTTATCCACCCACCAACTCCTCAACCCATCAAAAAGATAGACGCTAAGTCCGGCATGAATTAAACCAAGCCAGCCAAATCATAACACTGACTATATATTCTCCAGGAGTTCGGATTTTCTTCGTCCAATCAAATAACTGCATCAGTGGTTTAGTGGTAAAATCCATCGTTGCCATATCCTCAGGAAAAAGCTCGATGGGCCCCGCGTTCGATTCGCGGCTGATGCACTTCTCATAATTTCTTTTCTGTTGCTTTTTCCTAAGGCCTCCTATCTACTGCCAAGCCCCCCCTTTTTTTTCATTCGTTATTATGGCATGATAAGATGATAGCAGGTGAATATGACGGAAACTTGCGAGCCTACTTAATTATTCTGCGATAACCTATACTGAAGCACATTTGGCGACACTGGAAGCCTTTGCTCGTTACTGCACTTACACTTTACGTCCAGGTGGATGGCTGCCATTAATCAGAAACCCGCATCTACAGAGTTCTGCTTTACACTCCATGTCACTCAGAGCACCCAGGAAGAGAGGCATTCGTACGGAATTCTAATATTCCTATGCCAGTCCATAAGGGACAGCAGGCAGGCCGGTAGCACGCAGGTAGGAGGTAGGTAGATAGACAGCTGGGTGATAGCGCGGACGGGCGTGGCGGGTGAGATGATGTAGAGGGACTATGTACGTCGTCGTGGTTCGTTGCGCGTAGTTTGGCGTGGTATAGCAGTGATAGCCGGGAATCCATCGAAGTATCTCCCAGTGATGGACGGTATGGCTCGATGCGCACCATTCCACTCATCCACTCTCTTTCCCTTGGGCCCGTCTCATGCGTCCCATCGACTTCCCGCCCGCTCACGGTCCCTGGCCGGAACCACCTGATATCGATCACCAACCACAAACGTTCCCTGCCGCCGGGGTATGCCGCCCATCCGCTTTTCGACTTCTTCAGTACCAGCCACCCAACCAACCAACCAATCATCAAAGTTTCCATCCGTTCCTGAGGGTCTTTTTGCATCAATCAATCAATCCATCCATCCGTAAGTCGGGGTCATACGTCAATCGCAGTCCTGTATATGCAAATCGTGCTAGATATCATGTGGTAGTAGGGTAAAGAAAGAAAGAAAAGAGGAAAGGGAGAAAAGGCGTAGAACTCTGAAGAACCCGACATTTGCTAGCAGCCGTGGTATTGGATGGACTGAATGATGACTTTGTCCCCCGTTCTGGGAGAAGGATAAAAGAGACATGCATGACGCCGACCAACGCCTCCTTTGAGATTCAGGCGCGAATCCTCCAAAAACAAAAATTGTCCCCCAACGGTTCGCCTTCGCGCCTCTCCCTAAAATGAAAAGCAGCCAATAATCCCACCGGGCGGGGTATAAGGTAAAAGAGGTTGTAGTAAAACAAGAATGCCACCCTTCATATCAGAAGCGATAATTGGTCGGCAATGAGGAAGAAATCATCATACAAGACCTTCGTAAGAGGTCCGGCATTGAGGCCACTGCGGCCTCCAAATATAGACACCTTCGCTCAGGTAAGGCAATACTTCTAGCGTGCCAATAGATAACGAACCGCTAGCGTTCGATGCTCTCGGGGCTCATCATGCCCGTGTCGTCCTTGTCCGTCTGGCTGTTGCCTCCTTGGCTCTCCATGCGCTCTATGGGGGGCACGACGGATAGAGGTGCACCATTAGCCGGGCCCGACCCATTCGGGATTGACATGCTCTTCTTCTTGGCTCCTTTTTCGGGGCTCTGATTGGCCGCCGCCGCCGCCGCAGCAGCAGCGGCGGCGGCTTGGGCCTCCATCTTCTTTTTCTTCTTGTTAATGGCGTTTTGCTCCTTGGGCGGCTTCTTCTGAGGTGAGACGATCTTGCCGGTAGCGCCAAGTCGGGGCCGGGGTCGTCGCTGTTTAACCGGGAGGTCCTCATCTTCCACCAACGGTGAGTCGCCATTAGCGTGCAATTTCGCGAGGAAGAAATTCTTGACCAGGCCGATCTGTTCTTGGATGTTCTCCTTGGTGACCGGCTCCAGTGGTGGGAGCTCCTCGAAGAGGATGGCATTGGCGGGACCCGCCGTCTGGTTCTGAACCTGGAACTGGCTACGGACCCTGCTCTGGAGAAGGTGAAGAGGGACGGATAAGATACCGCCCAGTTCGCCGGCGAGGCCGAGTTCCTTGAAACCGAAGAAGTCTTCGCCGAGCTCTTCGGCAAAATCGCCCGCGACGAACTGTTCGCTACCGTCGTCGAAGGCTTGAGCTCCATCTTGCCCGCCCTCTTGCACTGCGGGCCGTAAGAGGTCGCCGAGGTGCCCCTTCATGCGTTCGTGAATGACGGCGAGTTTGTTACCGAGTTTTCCGATGTCATCCTTGGCGTAGCTCTCGAGCTCCTCAACGCTGTACCCATTCTCGGCAAGCGTGTGGAGGATCACCTCTTCACCAGAGTAGCGGGGTTGGACCTTGACACCTCGTTGAGCATAAACAGGCGAGGCGTCTCTCATTTCGACCTCGTTGAAGGTGTTAAAGCTAGTGACTACTTTGCCGAAGTAGTCCGCGGCTATGTCTGTGACGGTATCCAGGGCTGATGGCTGGAGCTCTTCGAAGCCAGCATGGTAGAAGATCTTGGCCACGGATCGTTGTAGTGCCGCTCTGCATACCTCCGGCGCCATGACGATATTATCTCCGCAGGTGACGTGTGGTTCGATGTCGGCCTCGACGAAAGGCTCGGGGTTGTACTTCGGAAATTGGTTGGCGTACATCTAAAGGTGGTGAGTACATTACTATGTTTCTGGGAAAGGGGGTTGGTGTACCTGGGTCTGGATCTGCATCTGCTTGATGACACCGATCTTGGAGCAGACCTTCCTCGTCTCCTGCATCTGCCGCAGGTTGGCATCGAATCTCTGTGTCAGGATACTCTTGGGCGCGGTGAAGTACCCTGGCGGCAGGGACTGAAGGAACTCCTCGTGATGGTTGATAACCTGGCCCTCGCTATCTTCTACCCACTGAAGCCGTGGCGGGATGTCTGGTACTAGGCTCTGGGGTTCGTAGTAGTCTGGGATGGCCCAGTCCTCATCTTCCTCCATCCCTTCTGCCAACGTCTCCGGTGCCTTCGAGGCTGACGAGTCGGCCTGTGCGCTGCCTATGACGCCGATACTCTCCGCCTGTTGTCGGCCGCGAAGATACCGGCGCATGCCTGCCTTGGTCCGTAGCAGGGCAGGCTCCTCGACGTTTAGCTTTCGGTTGCCGAAGAGCTGGTTGCGCTGCTTCGCCACCTTGGCACGATCTTTTTTCGTAAATTGCTTCCAGATCCGATACTCCTCGTCCTCAAATCGTTGCTGGGCTGCTTCATCCAGAGCTTGTCCCAAGGCCATACCGTTCAAGGAAGGGCCGTCGATATCCATGGCGTCCGCGTTGCTTCCTATTCCCGAGTGACCGTTGACGCCCCCGGGCGTCATGGAGCCACCTACCGGCGGCGTCGCGAAGCCATTGCTGCCATCGACATCGGAGCCTTCTCGATGGGGCTTAGCCAGCAAGCCGTTGAAATGCAGGACGGGCTTCTGATCCACGTTGGGCGTCCCCTCTTTGTTGTCTGAGGGCGCTTTCCTGGATTTAGTGCCCTTCGCGCCGCCGGCGATGCGACCACGAGACGACATTATCGGCTCGTCATCTGAATCATCATCGGCGGCGTCATCCCCACCGTTTTGTTTACGGCGCTCTTCGGCCTCGACTTCGGCGCGTGGTCGGATGACAAGATCTGGTATTAAGGGGATGAGCTTCTCGGCCTCCTTGCGCATGCCATTGGCCATCCTCCGCAAGGGGTGGTTCATATCCTGGTTATACTTCAAGCAGTTGTCCCAAATGAGGTTCAGGTCCGTAACGAAGTCCTGTTTGGATTTGTAACTCAGCGACTTCAGCTTCTTAGTCATAGTGCCAAGGTCCATTGGCTGCTTGATGACTACGATGGGTTAGTGGGTTTGCTGTGCGGCTACGCAGGACGGCATCAAACGACATACAGTTATAATAGTCAGGGGCATCTCTCTTGTTCACCCTCTGCAGGAACGGCGTCGAGTACTCGGTATGAGCCTTAAGTTCCGTCAAGACCTTTTCGAGGGCCTCGTAGAGTTCTTCCTGGTTGACGTTCTCTTCGCTAGCCCACTTGCTCCTGTTCTTGCGGACTTCGTTCATGAGGGAGCGCAACTCGGCGTCCGACGCGCGCACCATGTTGCGCTTCAGGTCTATGCGTGCGATGAGATGCTTGAGCGTCAGACTGGATGCGCCGAGGTTCGCGCTACTAAGCGAACCGTGGTTCTCGCCGGACGCGCCGCCGCTCGGGTTGCTCGTGGTATTCTTGTCCATTTCGGCCTGTAGTTGCTTCTCGGACTCCTCTAGCTGCTGCTGCTCCAGCATGGCTGCGCGGTCGTTCTCGAGGGTATAGAAGAGAGTATGGAAGCTTCGCTTGGCAGCCTCTTCGGTGTCTTTGCGTGCTTCCTCCAACCGCTTACGCGCATCTTCAGAGGTCTTAGCCTGAGATTGCGACGGTTGCGACCCTTGCGACGCATCTTCCCTGGCTTTGTCAGAGGACTTGCCGGGGGAAGTAACGGAGTGGACCGGAGAGCTCCCGGACTTGGAGGGCGATAGCAGGCCTTTGTTGGCGGCGACAGTGCTCTTGTGCTTGAGAGGGGAGGCATGCGGCTCGACGACACGGGAGTCGGCCCCTCCCTCTTCTTCATCATCGTCTTCATCATCATCATCATCGCCATAATCGTCTTCGTCGATAACGCGCTTGACTCTCTTGGCGGGGCGTTCCTCGATAGGGGCGTGGTCGGTAGTGGGCGGCAGGGGTTCGGAGAAAGGCAGTGGACGTCTCCAGGATTCTATAGCAGAGTAATTATAAGAGCCGTCCTCGCAGAATAGATGCGCTATCTTCTCTTCGGTCCGGCGATACAATTCGGCGAAACGGGAACGCTGACGGTCATCATCGATATCAGAAGGCTCGGGCGCCAACGCGGTAGAATTATCAACGGGAGTGTGGTTCCGATTGGGAATATCATCAGAATAATGAAATGGGCGATTTCCATTGACTTGATGGGGATTGGGCGCGGGCCAGGAGGGCTGGCCGTTCATGGTGGACATGATAGCCCGATGGGGGGGTGTCAAGGTGATATACGTAAAGTGGGTGTGAAGTCCGCCATGCGTTCTCAATCCGCTACCAATTACCAAAAAACGAGGGGGCGCGTCGGGAGGGCAATAGGGCGATTGGGCGGGTTAAAATGATATAGCGAAAACGAGCGGCATCGGAATAGATGGAATACGGGTTTTGGGGGAAAAGTCGATAAGAATGGCTATGCCTTGATGGTTGGCGTCCAGGGCGATTTCGCGTATTCTCTAAGGGTGAGGTCAATTCCAAGGTCGCCTTTCTGGTTGCCGGTGCTTTCTTTTGGTTGGAGGTTTCGCTACATGTGAGAGCTGAGCGTGGTAAAGTCAGTAGGCCCCATAAAATTGCGGAGTGTGCTGGCTGCGCGCGCTGGAGACGGCACCGTGTATATACTGTTCGGGGACCTTTCCGCCGATTAGGTACTCCATATATAAACCTTAGTAAACGGAGTGCGCCGCACTATCCACACTGTCCGAATTACTGGCGACCGGCGATTCCGCTAACTGCTATGGGAGGTTACAAGTCTAGGTTCAACGGGAAAACCGTGCCAGTGAGTATCCGACCACACGAAGACAGCGCAACATCCCGCTGCATTTTTGCAAATTTAATCTGTTGCTGATCGCGAAGGCTTATATTTGATTCTATATCTCTTGCGCATTTCTAGCGCCATATTTGCACCTTGCATGTCCATGAAGAGAAGCCCCTTGCATGTACCTCTTGTCAACCGATTAAGGCCAGGCGAGGTACCACTCTTCCGTACTCAACGATTCTGTAGTGCCTAAATTAGGGTACATGGAGGCTGAACGGTCGCCGCAAAGCCCCAAGCATCCAACATTTGGCGTCCAGCCCCTTGTCGTCAATGCCTGTCACGTGATGGTCCGGGATGCTGTTCCGAATACTAACGGTCACGATCCTCTGGAAATATACACTGAAGCTCTAGTTATATGATTTTAATAATGTAAAACATGTAGGGTCAAATAATTACGGGGGAAAGGAAGTGTGCTTTATGAGACTTAAGATATCTAGGTAGGCATTATCAGCCAGAACGGAGGAGTATGGCCACCTCTACAGTTACTGATACCAATTTCCTATTCGGGACATACATAGCAGAAGAAAGTACACACAGAGAGTTACTAAACACCCCTACCCCCTCACTAGCCACTGATACCCCACTTTCCCCATCAGCCCCCAGAGCCGCATCGCTGGTTACGTATGTCGCAAGTAAAAGTAGCATGTTGGTTGGTTAATGCGCTGGCTGGGCTGGTTCGCTACTGTACCGTACTTCTAAGCCCTGGGAGCTGGTGGGACGAGCTTTCTTCGGCTTCCTACAGCAGAAGGTAAAGGAAGAGAAAAAAAAAAAGGAATTAACTTGATCAGATTACCTATCCCAGCATTACCCCATCATCGTGCGGATGTTCGTTACGCAGGGACGATACTGACACCTATTCCTTCCGGCAAAAGAACCCCTCGAAAAAGACGAAGCCATTTATTCATCTCCCCCCACTTGACAATAATGTCGACGAGGACGAGGCTTGGCACTTCTGATCAGCGGTAGTCAACTCCAGTTCAAAAGACGACAATCATGCGCATCCGGTTACCTTTCGCAGGTTCGTCTTGCCCCCAATACCCCCTCCAACGCCATGCATGATCGTTTTGCGGGGCTTGGAAACTAGTGTTAAAGGCGTCCCGACATCCCCTCGAGATGTTTTTCTTTCTTCCCCTCTTTCCCTCGCCATCTATCTTGCCCCAACCAGCCCGAGCTAACAAAAACACACCCCTCCGAAAACAGGCCTCTTCCTCCTCCTCTGCCTCCTAGCGGGCTACGCGGGGCTATCCTCGTTGCAGCTCGGCGCCTACGTCAACGACAAGGTCCTGCACCTGCTGACCTTCTTCCTGCTGACGGTCGTGTTCTACTGGGTGGTGGACACGAGCCGGCGGCGCACCGTGAACCTGACGGCGGCCGTGTGCACGCTGCTGGGCGGCGTGGGCTCCGAGTTTGTGCAGTCCGTCATCCCTGGCAACGGCCGCGAGTTCGATGTAACCGACATCGCCGCCAACATGGTCGGCAGCCTAGCCGCCCTCGGGCTCTGCTCCTGGTACCACAAGCGCATGCTCGAGCGCCGCCGCCTCTCCCGCCATCGGTATACCGCTGTTCCGGGTGCCGATGGTGCCGAACTCGAGCTCGGCGAGGGCGTGGGTCACCAGGAGGAGGGCCTCATGGGTGGCGTGGAAGGAACTACGACGCTCGAGGAGGAGGTTGATAATTGGGATGAGAATGCCGTTGATCCCTGGGACGAAGATGACGCCGGGGACAGGACCGCCGATGGTATAGGGAATAGTAGCGGGAGTGGCACGGCAGGCAAGGGCAAGGATGAGATCGAGTTGAATAGTCCAACTGCCACCGATTCCAAGACACGAGTCGATTAACCAAGAAGGCGACGCGGGAACGAGGACACGAGACGATGACATTCCAATGCATTAATGGATGGATATTGTGATACCTCGCTGTTCTTTTCATTCTCTGGCGTCAATGGGGGATTCTATGCATGGAGTGCATTATCAGTGTCTCAACGGATCCGGGACTCTTATATCAGAAGTTACGCTCAGGCGGATGAGTGTCTGGTGGTCCCTACAATTTATAAAATCGATGCTTTATCGATCAATCCCATTACTGTTCTAGATGCGAACCGGGTCTCCGCCCACGGACTACCCGGGATCTCCGGGTCTCGGCTGCTCTTGGTTCTTCTCCATCCGTGACACTGATGAGCACCTTTTTGACCCTGCTCGGTTAGGGTAGAGGCGGCTACCCAGCACACAAGATGCGAAAATTGCCAATGCTTCTTTGTATTCGGCCAGCCCCAGCCCACACACAACCAGGGCGAGCCTCTATCTGTCCCGACCGAATACATATACTATTGTCCTAGGATAATGGCTGCTAGGTGCACGTAGTTCCAGCTATCGGGTTCGAAAGCGCAAGGAACTCTGGGCCTTGATGGGACACAAGGGATACAACCGAGCTGGATATGTGCGCCGTGTAACCAACTACATACGGGGGTATCTACCAAATGCAATGCGCTCTCCCATGCTGGATTATGCGTTGCATACATAGAACACTTCCGAAAACGGCGACCTAGCCTACAGCTATCTCTTCGCCCTCCTACCAGAAACGTGAAACCAACGGGACATTATACCAGACCTCCCTCCTCCGGCCTGCGAGCGTGGCGTGTTATGGACTTGGTTGGGTTGTGGTAGCCAGATAGGTCGATGTCTACGTAGAAGTCGTTCTGGTGATTTATACTGTTGTTGAGTCGGACATTATGCGGATGTTTTCTGTGTACTTGGAGTATTAAGTCGGTGTAGGTAGGTTCGTGGGCGCGCTTCGGTTTTGATTCCCGGAAGGGGAGAAGCTTCTTCTGACTACTCCCACGTGTAATTATTGTTACTACGATGATGTGCTTCGCAGTCAGAATTCACCAAGAAAAGAAAAAGAAGTGTGGGAGGTGGAGGGGGGAAGAGAGAGAGGAAGACCAAGGTAAAAGAGGAGACACGTCTGCAACAGCATCGCCGGAATACACCAGAGTCCAGATTCATATAGCATTTCCCCTGATTTCTCTATATAAATTCTCACACACGGATATATCCTTTCGAGTTCGATAAGGGCCCCACCGAGCAAACGTCGCGACATCATCTGCATCGCGCCGCACCCCTCCTACCAAATCCTCGCATACGGACGTTCGTATATACATCAGGAGGGTCTTATATATATTCACAATGCAGCCAACGCCAAGAAGAAGGCGGGGTGGTGGGGAGTGTTCAATTGCGATTGGTACGTTCATTTGCAGGTCCTGTCCCGCCCGTACGGCGCAGCGGGCGGCAACGAGGCCAATTACCGGTGATGAACGTTTGTCGACCTATCTGATGGAAGCGATTGTTGATATGGGTAAACCCGGGATAGCCTAATAAATCTCAAGATGTTGGGGTCGTAGGTACGGTCTCGGTGTGTTTCGTACAACGTTGTGGTGTACGGGCCGTACAGCTTTGCTGGTTACACATCGTGATAATGTCCATGTATGTATAAATCCGGGGGGTTCGCCTTTCGTGGAGCTTTACCATACGATGCGCGTTCAAATTCAAAAGACTTTCCAACGTCGTCAAGGGTGAACGCTATGAAATGTACCGGGGCGGCAAAGTTTCGGAACATGACGGACACGAAAACCTCGGTCCCTTCGGTAGCGCCATCCGGGAACGATACAGTGCAACGCCGAACTCGCTATCGGCCGATACTCCCTATCTTCTCAGTGGCTACAAGGCGTCAACACCACCAATTTTTACTTAGTACTAACGCCTTGCGGCCCTCCAGCGAATAGGATTTATTTGCTAATACTGAGAATATCTCCTTTAACGTGCTCGAAGTTCATCTAATCCCAATGTGTGTTAACTCGAATCCACAAGTCCAAGATGCGCCTTCTCAGTCCCCTCTTGACGGGCATACTGGCCCCACCGGGGATGCCGTCCTGAACAGAGCAGACGAAGTGGAAGACGTAGGTTATCAGTCACCGTACATGATCAGAATTAGGTCCTCTGCGTCCCCTAACTTCCTACCCGTCGCCTCATCCTTACCAGTTCGCGCTACCTGACCACCCTCACTAGCTGATCGACGCCGTGAAATCCCTCATCATCCCTTACATCCGGTCGGCGGACGCCTCGGCCGCGGAACGGGCCACTGGGGGAAGAGCGCCGGCGTCATCAAACCCGGCATCGCAGTCGGCTGGCACCGCGCTCTTGGACGCCCACGAACCCGAGGCGCTGGTGAGGAAGCTGCGCTTCTCGCTGCCGGAGAGGGACGGCCGGGGCAGGGACGGGCTGCTGGAGACCATCGGCGGCGTCCTCCGGTACAGCGTGAACACGTGGGACCAGGGGTTCCTCGACAAGCTATACTCGAGTACTAATGCCGTAAGCTGCTTTTTTCTGATGCCGCCTGCTATCCTAGCTCTTCTTGCTTGGCTTAAAGTGGCGAGGCGCTCGTCATTACTAACGAGCATGTCTAGGTAGGCGTGATATCGGAGCTGCTGCTTGCGGTCCTAAATACGAATGTGAGTTCTACACTCCCTCGATCGTATGTGACAAGACTTCTTCGCCGCGACCTCCTTACGTTATTGGTGTTCTGTTCACAGTCGAACTGTGGCATAACCACTCGTGTCTTACCTGGTCTCATAATTCATTCTGACACCTCCAAATAGGTCCATGTCTACTCAGTTTCACCTTCACTTACAGTCATCGAGAAGACTACGGCGCGGCAACTCGCCGCTCTCTTCGGGTTCAATGGCCCCCGGGCCGGCGGGATAGTATGCCAAGGCGGATCGGCCTCTAACATGACCTCCATCGTTCTCGCGCGGAACACCCTATACCCACCCACTAAATTGAGGGGAAATGCAGGTCACCATTTTGTCTTGTTCACCAGCAAACACGGCCATTATAGTGTCGAGAAGGCCGCTATCACCTGCGGTAGTAAGTCATCACCTAATCAGTATCCTTGACCCCCTTCCCCTAGTCCACGCCCCCCCTCCCCGCGGAGATATGCCCAAGAATTTATAGACAGCTCTCTTATTGGGGTTTACTGGGGTCACGCTCCAACTTCCACGAGGCCCAAAGCATTATTCCGGGCTCAGCTAACCACAGCCGACCCAGTGGGCTCCGCAAATGTCGTCCCCATCCCCGTAGACAGCGCGGGCTGCATGGACCCCTCCGCCCTGCGCGCCGCCATCTCGCGGGCAAAAGCTGAGGGCAAGACGCCGCTTTATGTGAACGCGACGGCCGGGACGACCGTCCTGGGGTCGTACGATCCGTTAGCGGAGATATCCGCAGTATGCAAGGAGCACGGCCTGTGGATGCATGTGGACGCGTCGTGGGGCGGTGCGGCGGTCTTCTCGGTGACACGGCGGCACAAGCTGGCGGGCGCGGAGCTCGCCGACAGCCTGACGGTGAACCCGCACAAAATGCTCAACGTGCCCGTGACATGCTCGTTCCTGCTGACGCCCGACACGGCCGTGCTCCACCGCGCCAATACCCTTCCCGCGGGCTACCTGTTCCACGGCGGCGCCGGGGGCGGGGAGAGCGAGGGCCCCTCCGAGCCCTGGGACCTCGCGGACCTGACGCTGCAGTGCGGGCGCCGCGGCGACGGCCTCAAGCTGGCGCTGGCCTGGGTGTACTACGGCGCGGCCGGGCTCGGAGCGCAGATCGACCACGCCTTCGACACGGCGGCGTACCTCGCGACGCTCGTCCAATTGTCACCCGACTTCGAGCTGCTGTCGAGTAACCCGCCGCCCTGTCTGCAGGTGTGCTTCTACTATGCGCCGGGCAGAGAGCTGGCGGACGATAAAGAGGAGAACACGCGGAGGACGAAGGAGATGGTGGCTAAGTTGGTGCCTAGGGGTTTCATGGTCGATTACGCACCGGGAGAGAAGGGTAGTTTCTTCCGGGTCGTGCTGAACTGCCAGACGCTCAAGGGGACCGTCGACGGCCTCATGAGGGCGTTGAGCGATGTGGGGAGAGAAGCCATGAAAGAATAGGCGAGGAAGTGCATAGCAACAACATTCAATAAACATTCAATAGATAATCAGATATTCTTAATATGATGCTAACGGTTTTCACTGTAACGACTATATCGAATAGATGTTTTCTACATAGAGGCTGCAGAGGTGACGAGATTCCAACTTAGGTACATATGCCATCGAATGCAAAGGAAGCGCAGCAGATGTCGGAGGGGAGGTATGACGGGAAAGGAACCAACTCAGGGGTAAATGTCGAAGGTCTTAGGTTAAATAAAGGCAGCCCTGCCAGGTGAAAAAAGGAGGTAAGATTAGAGACTCGGAGGCGGGGTGCAACATTCATGGCGGGGCCCATCAACTAGATACACCAAAACTTCCCCTAACTTCCAAGGCAAGTGCATCCTATATGGCGTACTCCCCTCCGCTCCGTCATTCCGAAAGACCCCAATGCGCCCGGCCCGAACCCGGACCTCACCCGCATGCTCCGGCTTGGCTCCGCCGAGATCGGCATAGCTGACTACTCTGCAATTGACACATGCATATTACGCTCCGGCGCATCAACGAGAGGTTCCCGTACGGTGGGCCGAAGTGGTCAACTATTTTCCGAGGGGAAACGAGTGTGTCCAGTCTCGAAGAGCTCATCTCTACCATGGATATTGACTTCCTACATAGGCGCTAATTATTCTCTAGATCCTACCTAGCCCTAAGAATCCTAACCCTACACTATATCAACGACCAGTTGATAGTCTCTTGGCTACGGAAAACGGAATCGCAAGCACTGATATTCGCAATTCGAAGCGAAAAAAAAAATATACATTGGGCGATGCATTCATCCCTGATAATACACCGGACAAGGAATTGAGTGTACGTCCGCATACCTGGTTGAAAGCACTCGTAGGCAAAGCGTGCGATATTGCATTAGAGACCGACTGGTAGGTTCACGTATCAGCTAAGTACTGACTGGATGAAAAGGGTTGGGAAGTGAGCAGCGGCATCGGCATACGCGCTGCCCATAAGAAACTCGGGCCCAGGTTCCGAAAAAGGGATATCTTGATCTGCTATTGGTTGTAAGATCTAAAATAAGCGCACGGATGTGGCTACGGTTCTCCATCCTCCATGAGGAGGAGGACGGAAAAGGGCAAAAAGATGATTCGAAGTACCTCTTGAAGAGGTGCATCGGGAATTGAGCCCGATGCGGGGGTCGAACCCGCAACCTTGAGATTAAGAGTCTCACGCTCTACCGACTAGTTGACTGTTAACAACTATTGTGGTGGAAGATGGAGGGAATTCCCTTACTTGAGCTAACCGGGCAGCCGAAGCCGCTGTTGGGAAAATTCGTAGTTATTATTTCTGATAAAGAACCTGTGTGTGTGGTGTGGCCTCTCGGTTGCATGGATAAACTTCGGAACCCACCCTCCACGTTCAAGCTCCTTGCGGAACTTGGGTGTCGTATAAGACGAGGAATCCTCGCTGTAATAAAGACTTAAGACTCCAAAGGAGCTACGTAGTATGATTTATTAGCTACGAGTTTGTATAACATGTCCTAAGGACTAGGTGTACCCTGATCCGAGTTGAGCTTCCAAACAGATCAGGGGGCTTGATCCCACCACAGGCGTCCAAAGCTGCCATTACCGACAGTGTAGCCAGCCACGGCATTGTTGCCCGGAGTGCCATAACACCCGACCGCGTCCGCAGGCGCGCACGCGTGGGGGACCGGGAGCAGGCAATTTCCGTCGTACCACGCGAAAACGCCGCATCCCGGGGTGCCCTGACAGACTTCGCAGCAGCCCAGCCCATCCGGCGCGCTCAGTGGCCCGAAGTCCGGGATCGCGGCAAGGAAGTAGATGAACTGGATGTTGTTCCCGTTGCGCGAGCTGACGAAGTTCAAAAGCGTGGCCGGTTGTGAAAAGCGTTAGTTAGTAATGAGTCCGCGGTCAAGAAAAGGCAATCAGTGGTTCATGAACCTACATAGGCCGTCGCGGTGGTTGTCGTGGTGAACGTCTCGGCCGTGGGCTCCGTGGCTGTCGCGGAAGCCGAACGGGGACTTCGGTGCCAGTCGACATATGCGTGTTCGTGCTCGTGGTGGTCACGGTCAACGGGGCCGCAGTAGAAGTTACCGTCCTCTTGGACGTCCGGCCTTGGCGCTAGCCGTGACGATCTTCACGCCCGCGTGGCAGTAGGTGGCCTTGGGATAGCGCTCCGGCTCCTTGGACGCGCTTGCCATCCTAGAGACTCAGCTGGTACATGGGGGCTCTGCGGACGTCCGGGGCAGCGGGAAGGCGGTTGACTGCGGCCCTTGCGGGCGTCCGTCGAGAAGAAGACTCCGCCGCAACGGTCCTCTTCGCGGACGGGTTGCCCTCCACGCTATGGATCGGCGGGAACGCCGCAGCGGCCTCCACCGTGAATGTGCCACCCATCTGTCACCCCGTGGCCTACGACTTTGAACCTTTCTTCTCTCTAATATTCGGGTTCGAGACATCATTATATAGTCCCAAAGAACCCTCCTAATTTCACCGGCCATGACTAATTCGATTACAAACACTCGCTTATGGACACACGATCGATCCTCAACCCCGTAGTCCTTGCCGAGAATTGCATCAGGGTCGTGGCAGACCAATGTTGATATATGAGTTATACCAACATCATGCTCGTTTAACCATGGCACATCGCCTTCACCGGACAGGCAGACATACAAGAGCTTTACACCGAATACGTCCAGGACCACCAGAACAGCTAGCTGCTAACATCTCAGAGATGAGGCGCCAACACTCTTTTCTGTAAGCGAGAGATCTGGACCTTGGGCGGATGCACCGCCGGGACCCATATGGTTGCTCATGGGCAGCTCCAGTCCGCATCAAGATCTCGGAACCTGCATTCGAGATTCAAGTAGTTTGGCATCGTCGGCGACTAGCGTGCAGACACGTTGGGTGCGCTGGCCAGAATGTCCACGTGGCTGCAGCTAGTAAACAACATATGGGGAAAAGGGGGCGAAGAGGGACAGCCGTGCGGACATACATACGTCTATCCGGGTGAGGGGTGTCGCGGAGGGCTGATTCCATAATGTTCTTGCTGGTGTGGATGCAGAGTGTGTGCTTGTAATTGTACGATGAGCAATTGGTTCCTCGTCTTATACCATATGACTACGGAGGCGCCGGACGGCAGGCTATGGGAGGTCATCAAGTCATCCTCGACGCCCAACCTCTGATCCTCTTCGACCACACTTGACGAACTACCTTTTGCGGACACCACTTAGACTTAATATGACTTACGCACGACGATGCCCACCCCTGGTGACACGGAGACGGCGCAGTTGAGTCCCTACGGGATGTGGTGAGCCTTGGCTCTAGTCTTTCGCCCCTATCCGAAGCAGGTAGAAAAGACACTGTTCTGTCCCAGACATGCCTAACCTCCGAGGTGGGCCTACCGCTATGAGGAAAATGGACACTCAACCTGAGATTCAGCAGCGAATGATGCCACTCATCGCCTGCTTGGGTGCCCGCATCCTCATGGGGGCGGGCTGGATAGAATTCCACGGCCTCCGCGTGTAGTAGCAGTGTCATCGCTGGCTGTCGGCGTTCTTCTTTACCGGTTCCCAAACCCGTCTGTACAACATCTGGAAACCAGCATAACTGCCAGCCTCTCCATAAAGGCGAGCCAGGCGATGACGGAAATCGCAAAAACTACTCGAGACACCAACGTCGACGCCCGAACGACGTGAAATTTAGACGATCCGCACGAATTAAGGTAGGCTCATAGTACACAGTACCAAGTGCGTATCCTACAGTACAGTAGGTGGGAACGCTTGCGCGTTGTTAGCCCGAGGCGGAGCATGGAAGCCAAGAGAAGCCATTATCTCGGGAGAAGGGGGCCCGCCGCTCTCGGGAATTTGTTGTTCTAAACTCCAAGCGCCTGGATTCCGCTGCGGCTGCTCTACGTGGCGCATTATCGCGGGCTGCGCTGATCATTTTCCATCTTTGGCGAGATTGAAAAGTACTTATGTACCTAAACATACGAGGACTTGTGGTGCTGGTAACGCTTTTATTATCAAATCACGGGTGAAGTGGTTCACGGCGCAAGCTTCCCGGGCCACGTAGCGATATGCAAGACAAGACGCCCCGGCGAGTATCATGGGCCGATCCGCCCTGAGGGGCCGCCCGGCCTGGCGATTTCTCGTTCCCGCCGGCGGTTGCTAGACATCAAAGAAACACTGGTTCCTCGAAGTGAGGGCAGCAGCAATTACACGAATTTATTTACTTGGTAATGACTCTAACGCTTCTCTTCGAGAGAATGTCGTAGTTGCACCTGCGAATCCGACGGCAAGGGTGCTTGTGGGATATCGAATGTGTACTCAAGGAGAAAGTTCCGCAGGAGATTCGGGACTTGATGTAGAGGCGACCTGTTGGTTGGTGAGTATGGAGAATGTCTAGAGGTAGAGGACTGGTGACAGTGGCTCCATGAGCCTTGACATCTGATTCACCGGCTGGACGGAAGCGTTGAAGCCAGGTCGGAACAGTCAACACCCGGTCACTTAGCTCCGGAAAAGGCTGAGATCACAGCGTCAGGCGCTATGTATGTTTATCTTATGGAGCCCTAACACGGACTTTGGGGTAAAAGGTTTGAGCTAACTCAAGGCTACTTTCCCCGTTCGGTAGTCCTATTCAAGGGGCGACATCTATGCCCTACGTCATATAGCCTATTCACCAGCTGTTCACCAATTGTGCTATGGTTAGATGCCCCGATCGTACGTCCTTCATTCGTCAACATACGTGGAGAAGACGTGTTTATAAACCTGGCAATGTGAAGGGGTCCAGGTTGCCTGCCGCTTTAGATCGTCTATGAGGGCTTATTGATGGGGGGTGGGTGTTAACATCTGAGATCTGGAAAATCATCCCAGTCCAGATTGCCGAAGGTCCCTGTTCCGGGGTCTCGGTAAGATCTTCTCAAGCTAACTGCTCTAAAAAGATCTTGCCTCAACCACCACGCGAACCTCATTTGGGAATAAGAGCGCTCTCAGGGTGTCTAATATATTAGGACCTGGAAACTATGACCTGACCCTGGGCCTTCCCCAGTCGTGTGTCCCTTGTGATGTCATAATAATCGACGAATCAAGGTCTGGAAGGAAGTCTGGTCGCGAAGGTAATGCAAGCATTTTCGTCTTACTGCCGACATGCAAGATCCCGCGTCCAGCGATACGGAGATTTCCTGCATATATTAATTAGCCACGATTCACGAAGGAGGCATAACAATAGTCCATAAAGGGTTCTTCGCATGCATCTACCAACCGGCACACAGCAATCATGCTCTAGTGTTACCCTGCTAAAAGCCGGTTTGAAATCCTACATCTTGCGAAATACTAGAAGCCAAGTTGAGAATTGGCGCGAGAGGCAAATTAGGCCGAGTACCTGGCCTTAGACTATGCCGGCTTGCCGGGCCTGCCGAAGGGTCCATGTTGCAACAGTGTCACATGCCTCTTGAAAGGGCTTTCACAAAGGTGATATCAATGGGGATGAGTATTAACGAACTCGGGCTCTGTAAGGACGGGGACTGCGTCAATGAGGGGTTACGTTGGGTATCTAGTCCACGGGATGTAGCGCGGGTATTAAGTAAAAATGACAAAAATCCCATGTCGAGGAGATGGGATTTCCAAGAATGCGGGGAAGAATGCGCATCGTCACAAGGGATCGGCAAGGACGGCCGTCCTGATTGGTGCCGGAGAGCTTCTCAGTTTGCGTGGCTCTTTGCGATAATACGCCAGAGGTATGCGGAAAATAATATGCATAGTATGTCATTGATGCGGAACCAGCTGGGGGGTTTCGAAAGTTCCCCGGGCACATCTGACCGGAAAGTGAGATGACCAAGATTACAAATGAGCTCCAGCCACAGTGGCTCCTCGAATCGTGAGATGGAATAAGGTTTGATTGGGCAGAGACGACGACGGGGGTCACCAAAATTTGTTAGGGAGCCAAGTACTTCCACCTTGAGACCGCACATGAGACCGCAATCGAGCAGGACCAGCCCCAACGCGGCGGATGTTTTGCTCCGGCCTGCGCCATTCCTTGTTCTGAACCCCATTCCCCCCCCCCGTGCGACAAAAGGAAACACGGTAGGCTTGGCTGCCCCCTTGGCTGGTTCCCACATTGTTAAACTCACCAGCAACGAGTGGGCAATCATTTGAGCGGACTTCTCACCCTTTACTTCGTAGAGGAGCTGCGGTGCAATAACGTGCCGGTGGGGTGTGAAAGTTGGCTGGTTGGGTTGATGCGTAGGTTCGTCACAGCTCTTCGCGGGCGGAGCAGAGGCCGTGTCACGTCAAATCTTATGATCGTCTCATAATTGCATAGGAATAAAAGCGATTAATAAACGGAATGAAGAGGGACCCCCACACGGTAAGTAGCATTGGTCATCTCGTTGTTCTTGTTGTTCGCGGGTGCCCCTCCACTTGGAATAAGAGGAGCACCCCTAGGAGCGGCCCCGGTATAACCGGGCTGCTATATTGAATCAGATTTAAGCCGCCGGACCCCTCTTTGAGCGAGTTTGAAGATAGTGGCGAACTGTATTATATCTAAGGGCTTGTTCGGATGACTTCTTCATAGTTAAAGTTCGGACGAAAACGCACATGGTTCATTGCGTTAAACAGTGGTAAACCTTATAACACCTGATTATAAATCCGTGTTAGCCTGTCCTATGAGAGGCCTACAAGCATCACTTGCCAACTACTACAAGCTTCTAAAGGCCGAATGCCGAGGTTTTAGGGAACGCAATAATGTCGCCGTCGTTATATCTTTGACATCACACGCGGCAGTTTGAGTTCGATTTGTATACTGCCGTACGGCAATTGACTTATTAGGAGCTTTAAAGTTCAACCCCTTTTAAGTTTCCAATACCCTCTACTATGCCCAAGGCGCATGGTCATACGCATCCCGCTCCTGGTCACAAACAGCTGTGTTCCAGGTTACAGAGCTACCAGACTTAGGGGGACAAGGGGCAAACCCGCAGCAGCCCCGAAGTTAACCGAGTCAAACTAAGATCCTAGGGTGGGAGCGGCCCGATCGAACAGAGACCCCGAGTTAACGACGATTCAACGTTGATCGGGTTGAGTTACGTGAATCGGTGATGACGTGGAGCCCAGGAACCGGGCTAACCACTCGGGCTCTCTTACTGCCGCCGGTTATACATTAATAGGCTCCTTTGCCGCCCAGCTGTTATTGAGCGATCTACCAGGTCGAAAAGCTCCCGTCGTGGGTCAAGCGGGAATGCCGATCCACTGAATAGCATGCAGCAGGCGTCGTAGAAGCTGGCGGCACGTAGTCCGCATCTGCACCGAGAAAGAATACTGTGCCTACCGTTGCCATTATACTTCATACATGTAGAGATAGACATGTATGCTTGTAGCAGACATGGATGGAGAGCTTGCTCCCGAAGTCCTGCCCTGACCTCGGCTCGCTATCAACATGGAACTTGATGCGATTGATACGGCAAGTATCGATGGCATTATTAGTCCTGGCGAAGAACTTTAAAGGGCATGGCAATTGCAGCACTGGACTAAGTTGCGTCCTGCCGATCAATAAGTACATAATCCGGTCACACATACAAGCCAAGCCTGATAGCGTCCGTACACCTGGGCAGTAAGTAAAAGTGGCTTGTGGCATATGCTCTCAGGCTTCTTACCAAGACAGGACTTGCACTTGGCTTATTTCGGAGCTACTTCACATACTATCTTGGGGCTTGAAGCGGAGCAAACCTTGCGCTTCTGAACTGACTCTCCGGCGTCGATTGGTTCCCGGCATTTTCATCGCGATCGATCGCCACCTGGATGTACCTCCCACATCAGAACAGGTAAAGAGGATCCCTGTTGCTATTCCCGATCGAACAGAGTGGTTGCTATGCTACTTGGATGGAGTTTGTTCTATCGCGGGACCTTTACGCGCAATTCGACCCATGCTGAGCTTGTACTACCGTAACATCTGGGCTCACGATGTGGGAAGTTATTATATATTGTTTTTCTGTCCCGTCGGTAGGTCCCCACGGAGAATGCCTCTGGACACATCCGGACCATATCTGAGACCAAACAAATTTAAAGCCCTTCCAACCTTCTCAATTTCGCACATTGGACGCTTGTACCCGAAGAGGTAGCTTGCAATATAAACAAAACCAATCCTTATCATCCTTGGGAACGAACGCCCCGGAAGCTTCACGAACTCTTGGTTGTTCGAGCTGTGCTTTCGGGAACAACATTCCAAGCTAAATACGCCCAGCTTTGAACAAGGAAGAATATAACAGACTCCCGGGACACAGAAGTCGCCTCTTTGTTAACCTTCGTGCCTGCACCACACAAGGTCCAGCCCTCGAATCTCCCCAACTTTCCTCGGAGACCACAACAGCGTCTGTTGGTGGTTGACAGTAAGATAACTTGAGGGATCCGCTTGTAGACAATTTCCCGTGGTTTTTGCAAACCAATTGTGTTTTACTTGTTAGCATTGCTTTTGTGAGGAGATCCAGTTCCCCAAGTCCCTCTTGTGACCTCCATCCTCGTTATCGTCTCCTCCATGCCGAAACGAGCACTTGGAACAGCCATGCCTTCAGCTACGGCTGCTGGTGACGGGGTGCCACCTGTAAAGGTGCAGAAGGTATGACTTCAGTGGATTGTTGATTTTACCTCCCAATGGGAATTCAACGGGCGTCTAATACTCTTTGTAGACGGAGAGATCACACGAGGAGAACCAAGAGCGCGCATACATTGCCGCGTCGAGACGTGCAGACCGGAGCCTAGAAGCGAGAGTGCAGTCCGCCAGGATGGCGTCCGAGATACACCGGAGGCGGACAGGACGAGGGCTCAGGGTGACGGAAGAGATTGTGCTGCGGGAGGAGATGTACGAAGAGGAAGAGGACGACCTGCCTCGGCACTACAAGTACCTCACGGCACACCTGCAGACTAGCTCCCCGGACATGAACAGCAGGGTGAATGCCTACATCACCACCCAGGCCGCAATGGCTACGATGGCGCGGTACAACGAAGTGAACAGACTCTTCAGCGAATCCTTCCCCACGACACAGCCACATCAGCGGCAACTCAAACAGTCAATGTATATGGCTCCTATTGTGAACACGGGGCAGTTCTCACCCCCACTTCCGGACAAAAGAACAAGCTCGCCCACAGAAGCATCCCCCACCAGTCCGCCGCAGGCTGCTAGGAGAGAGTCCCATCGCGACAGTATCGATACGAGGATATCCGTTGTAGACAATGTGGCTTCGACGAACAAATCCACAGCCTCGTCGCCTCCTGCGCTCTCGCCCAGTTCGTCGACTACGCTGGAATCGAGGAACACTCCGTATCAGACTCCCGCATCCGCATTCGCCAGCCTCCAGCTCGATCCCCAACTGGCACAGCAGACTTCTTCTTCCTCCATCTTCACTTCTGAGCTCCCGAACGAGGTGAAACAGATGGCCAACATCGACATGAGCGACCCGATGGCCATGCCGTTTCTCGGCTACAATTCGTCTGCATGGTCCATGTTCGCACAGCTCCCCGGAGGGATGCCGAAACAAGACGGAAAGGGGTTTGGGCATGCCGACGAATCTTATGGGACACCGCACGCGACTAAAGATGTGCCCAGCGACACAGGCACCATAGTGTTCCCGTCCCTGGAGGCTTCGGTTGATTACCTCGATATCCCAGCAGGCGGCTACAGCCGGACGGGCACTCCGGGCGGCGGGGGCGGCGGCGATGGTTGGGAGAGCTTCGTTGACTTCGGATCCGAGCACTGATGTGGCTCGGCATTTCAATCTGCTCCCGGTCACCGCAGCGGTGCGGCTCTCGGCCTTCCCGGCCACATCACTGTGTACACGAACCTAAAAGTTTTATCTCCTATTGGCGTTCCAACTTCACGACGATACCATGCTCCATGTCTCGTGCCTATTAGGGTCCGAACAGCTCATCATCTGTTTCTTGACACGAGAGCGATACCATACTATGTTTTTCCATCTGTTCTCTTTCCACACCAGTGGCGTTTTCGGTCCCAAAAGCGCATACGGACACGGAGGAACGGGACCATTCCCTTTGGTTCACGCGACTACCTTTAATATCTGAGTTGCTGTAATTTACGGTTTCTACCCTGAGGATAGTCGCCCAGCGGAGGCTGGGACGAAACGGTCGGATGGCCACGAGTACTCCAAACGTACTCCCGCCCCCAACTCGACCAACCGCTACACACACAGCTGCGTTACTAGACGCAGCTACTAGACGCCGCAGGGCACACTGACGAAATGGTGGTTTTACGAAGCTCGGAGACGATGAGGAAGGACTCGGTAACCCAGACGGCTCGCGGGAGCCAGCAGAGTCTGGCATGGAGAAGGGGTATCATTCGCCCCTGTTGGCGGAAAGCGATTAAGGGATGAACATGACGGGCTTGATGATTGTCCTGGAAGACGGCTTTCTCTCCCCCCAGTTCCTCCGCCAGTGGAGGTCGAGATGTACCTTCCTTACTGAGAATTTCGGGAGCGTAGGACGCAAAAAAGAAAGGAAAAAGACAGCAAGCCAGATAACACAAAGAGCACAAA
Organism: Monosporascus sp. 5C6A; assembly: GCA_004155035.1. Taxonomy (NCBI): domain Eukaryota; kingdom Fungi; phylum Ascomycota; class Sordariomycetes; order Xylariales; genus Monosporascus; species Monosporascus sp. 5C6A. The sequence goes on from QJOB01000026.1 coordinate 433,000, forward strand.
GAGCACAAAATTCGAAGCACACGCAGAAGAGAAATCCCGGACGTCAGTCCTAGTCACCTAGTGAGCGAGTGCCTGTGATTTTAACATTGGACGGACTTAGCCTTGCAGCTGTGTGGCCTTGGTCATCTAACACACCCCTTTGCGTGCATGTCTTCCATTAACGTATTTATATAGTAAGAATATTCGCAACGCATGCAATTCTGCAATTATCAAGGGTATTCCGTAAACGACTCGCTCGATCCCCCTTAAACTCCTGACCCCCAATGCGCCTGGCGAACACACCACCCACGACCCACTCTTACCTCCTATCACATGTGATGGCCGCCGAAGTACTCCCGAACCATGGCGATGACGGCAGCCCTCAGTGTTTGCCATACTCACCGCCCCTAAAACTCGTGTACTAGTCGCAATCATCTCACCTCATCTACAAATTGTAAAAGAGAAAAAGAGCGATAAGCCTACTTGCCACCCTGATTGCTGCCATCGCTGTCGGCCTTTTCCTCGCCCTCGCTGCCGCTAGCGCCAGCAACCCCCAACTCCTGAGACGGGGCAAGAGCGCCGCTTTCCCCCTGCTGCTGCTGCTGCTGCATGAGGTGCGGGTCCACGAGCGAGGCGTCGACAGCAGGCCCGCGGCCGCTGCTGCTGTAGCCCATACCCCGTCCGCGACCCATGACGGGTGCAGTATCGGGAGCAGGACCAGGAGGCGGAGGCGCGGGACGGGGCCCGCCGTGACCGCCACGACCAGCGAGCCAGCCTCGGCCGGTGGCCGCGTTGTAAATTGCATAATCGGCGATTGGACCAGCCGGTCTCTGGTTGTTGCGGCCCTGGTCCTCGTTTGCAACGCTGCTTGGTCCGGTTTGTCGATTCTCGGCGTTAGGATCTGCGGTACCGTCGGCCTCGGTGTTGGGGGGCTTCGTTGTGCCGGACGTGTCGTATCCTGAGCGTCCCATACTTGCCTTGTTACAGGGGAAGACTGTTTTAGAGAAGGGAAGAGAACTGCGTGAAAACGCAGAGAGACGGGAGAGAGCTTGCGCCTTTGTTTGTGAGTGTGAGACCTATAGATGCGCAAGGTATGTAGTTATGGGATTCGGACGGTTTGACGTGAGTATAAATTGGTAGTATCAAGGACTCACGGATTTGATGTGATACGCATATAGCTTTGCCGGTGATGAAGAGTCAAAAGCATCAAAAACGTTGTATGGCGGGGCGACGTGATTTTTTCTGTATAACCATGCTGGTTATCAAGAAGTTAGGACCTTCTTACGAAAAATTGTCGATTACCTTATTTGCAAGGTCGGTGGTAATGCGGATGACGGTGTGTTTGCGGACAAGAGGATTCTCTTGAATAGTAAAAGGAAACGGCGACAAGAGGAGTTAAGGAGCTTCGAAGACGTTGATTAGGTTATGACTCGATGATAACGGAGTTGTTGTAGGTAACTTGGCTTAAGGTAAATGAGTGTTGTACAGCGATAACGCGGTCGTTGCCACTGCAGAGCTCGAGACTCGAAGATGTGACTATTATTCCATCAACGACAACGGAGCCGAAGGGGGTGGCGTATTGCGGGTGAAAAGGTCTCCTTAGGCAAGACGTCAAAGTCCTTGAGAACGGGGCGTCTAGGTGGTTGATATTTAAAGAAACAGCCGGCGTATTATGGGGGAAAAGGTCCCTCTTGAATGTTTAACAGCCAGGAAGAGAAGGGTGTCGACAATACTTTAAGCCTGCAGGCTCCTGTTGAAGAATAGGATGATATGGGCGTGGTTCATATTTGTCTCGGCGGTGTGATGGTTGGTTTCGGCCGTCTTTGCCCAACCATAGGCTTGAGGTCTTTCTCAGTAGTAAGTAAACTAAATAACTTCCAAATTCTTTGACTTCGGCAGCTAGTTGCTGGATGGCCTTCTCGGCATGTCAGGAGTGTCTGGCGAAGGGGAGCCGTGAGTGATGCTGCGGGGCTCGCTGTCCTCCTTTTCATAGCGGGCCCGTCAGGGCTTTCACGGCTCAGTGGCTGCTTGACTTCAATGGCAGCTTCGCCAGACCGTCTGCGATATATTTTGGATGGTGGGGTCGTGTTCCTGCGCGTAGGGGTGAGCTGCGCGAGGAAAGCTTTCAAGTGGTGAAAGGAGACAGGTGTAGGTGGTGTTTGACTGTCAAGTTTCCTCTTGAGTAGTAGAAGGATATCGATGGTAAAAGGGAAAAGGCATTGGCGATGTTTGTGTAGAGGTTTCTCTTAAATAGTGAAAAGAAATCAATGACGTGAAGAAGAGGATATCGACGTAACGTAGAAGATGTCGGCGTAATTACGAGTGGGCTGGTCTCTCTTGGAAATTCGACGATTAAAGAAGTAGAAGTCAGTGTTATGTGCTAAGACAGTTTTTCCTGAAAGATATCGGCGATAAGAGAAGAACATTGGCGATAGGAAAAAAGGTTGGCGGTATTTGGTTAAGAAGGTTGCTTGAAATTCAATGATGAAAGGGGAAGGATGCCAACAATGCTTGAAGCAGGTTTCTGTTGAATGCTAAAAGGATATCGACAACAATGTGACAAGGAGGTTCGCGACCTTTGTATAAGAAGGCTGGACGTATTGGTGATATCGAAGGTTATTGCAGAGTTCGTGAGTCGACGTGATCTAGTTGCTTATATAAAGTATGCTATTGTTAATTCACGTTTGGCAAGAACGAATTAAGCAAGTATGAAACTGCATTGATCTATCATGGTATCACTTCCTACATCCCACTCACTACGCCGCCCCCTCAATGATCCTCTTGCGTTTCCTATCGTTGTCCCCGACCTTTATGGCGTTTGCCCCGCTCTGAAAACCCCTAGGGGCCCTAGGCTGATGTCCCCTAGGCGGCTGTCCCGTAGGTTGTTGCTGTCCCCTAGGTTGCCGGCGCCTGGGTTGCTGTCCACTAGGTTCCTGTCCCCTAGGCTGTTGCTGAGCCCTTGGCTGTTGCTGGCCCCTAAGCTGTTTCTGTCCAGAAGAAGCCGCCGCTGGATTAGGCGCCGAATCCACCTCTTTGGCCCAAGCAACCCACTCGCTCCTCCGATTCCTCCACAGGTCGCCCTTCCAGTTCCGCCACACGCGGCGGCCCTCGAAAGACTCGCGGAGCTCCTGCTCGTGCTGGCCCAGTTGCTCCATGATGGTCTCCTTGAAGTGGAACGGCAGCGAGATGCCGTCGCCCCTGGACGGCGTCGCGATGACGGCGCTCAGGACCCTGCTGCCATGCTCCGACTTGGCCAGCTCGAAGGCGCGGGGTCTCAGCGCGGCGACCAGTGTCTTGTGGAGGATCTTGTCATGCGACGGCGTTGATAAGGCGTCGGCTAGAACGTGTGACGTAGGCGCCGAAGCCGTTGCCAGCTGTATTAGGAGCTCTTCGGGAAGGGAAGACAGGGACGTCTGTATGGCTCGACGAGGTGAGCCCGGTATGGCTAGTAATGTAGTAGCCAGATGTGAGCCGTGTGAAACAAGGGCTGACCGGTTCTTCGCAAAAGGCTCCGGTTCCTTCTCCTCCTCGCTTTCCCCTGACTCTAAAAGGCAGAGCTTCGGGATCAGTGATCTGGCGTCCGACCCATACGCGTCAAGGAGTGCCTTGGTTAGCGTATCGATTTCGGCGCTGACTTGGCGGACCTGACATCGCTCAAACAAAGTCTTGACCACGTTGAATCTCGACAACGATATCAACTTCGGAATTTCAGGCAATGTCTTCTTCACGGCATCCACCAAATCCTCCTTGCTGAGGCGGTTGAGAACTTGAATGGCCGGATATGACGCGATGTCGTTCCGCAGCAGGCTGTGTATTCGATCCGCAAAAACATGTTTCCAGAGAGCCTTAAAGATCTTTCCCGGACAGCGAGTAATGAGGACCTCAAGAAGCCTGGAGCCTATCGCGTCGTACATCATATTATTAACGAAGTCGGACGCTTCAGTGGTAGCATCCTTCAAAGTGGCAGGGGCTCCCGGTAGAAGCCGCCATAGTAGTGTCATCTCTCCCGACTCGCCCTCAGATTCGGAGCTCAAGGCGATGTCCAGCTCCAAGAATAATTGGAGCACTGGGTTGCCTGTAGGATGAGTTGCTAGCACACGCAGTTCCGTAGCGCTCATTCCCTTGGTCGAGTCATCGATGATCTTCTTAGCAGCCAGGGTAAATGAGGCGGGTACTGGGCGAAGTTGACTGCTTAGCTCACTCTGGCTACTTGTCATCCACGGAGCCGCGATCCGTTCCTTCTTCTTGCTGTGCATGAGGGATTTAGTTGACGGTTGTTCCAGAGGCCGTCCTGAGAGGATGATCAGGAGAACTCGGAGAGCATGAGATGCGAATTTGTCCGTGACAAGGAAGCCTAACCGGCCTTCCAATTCGTCGAGAGTCAGAAGGAACAACTCCTCCATATAAGGCAACGGCTTCTCTTCGGTGTCATCCGGTAGGTCGTCCCGCTCGCCTCCGAGTTCTCGTGTGACAATGGGGGCGGACTGTAAGAACAACGTCTCGCAGCAATGACTCGCAAATCTGTGCTGGATGAGGTTGAGGAAGTGGCCTGCAAACTGTTCGAATAACTTCTTCTTTTGGCGCGTATTCGACATGAGAATCAAGCGCTCCATCAGCCTAGAGCACGACTGACTGCATGCCAGTTTGAGTTCTTTGCCTTGCGCCTCGGTGAAGACTCCGGTCAAGTAGAGTTCTCGTTCCTCCTGTGACGGGAAGTCATCGATGTCGAGTTGCTCGTCGACCGAACGAAAATATTCTTGTTCTTCGTCGGATAGCATGCCAAAGAATTCGCGATCGGCCCCGGGAGCCCCTCCAGGCACCCGTTGTTCATACCCATCCTCGAACGTCGCATCTTCGTTTTTCGCAGTATCTCCTTCCTCCTCTAGTCGCTGTCTTTTGGTAGCATGGCTTGCCTCCTCAGCAGCGAAGGCTTTCTCGCGTCTCTTGCGTTTTCGCTCCTCGCGAATAGCCTGCCGTTTCGTGCGTGGCTTCGGCATTGTGCGATTATGGGATTGAGACACGCATCGCAGGTGACGCTCCGATCTATTCAACCTGAAGTTTTCCCAGGAAATTTTTGTGGGGCTCCTCAGAACAGCAGCGATAAGCAGTCTTATCCTTATCATATCAACGTCTTATGGTTGGGGGGGGGGGGGGGGCCGCGGCCCCGAAACCCGGCG